>WQNJ02000063.1:1080452-1095452 GCA_016584745.2 Phylloscopus trochilus trochilus
TCTGGGACCTGCACAACCAGACCCTGGTCAGGTGAGCCCCGGGGCTGGGGTGGGGGTGAGAAGGACCTGGAAGGTTGGTTTTTATTTACCCTGTCATGTTCCTTCTCCTGGCAGTGCTCCTCTTCCTCTTCCCCCACGACGTCTCTTTGCCTGTTCCCTTTGTCAGTGTCGCTTTGCCTGTTCCTTTTGTCAACATCCCTTTTCCTCTGGTCAACATCCCTTTTCCTCTGGTCATAATCCCTTTTCTCTTTTGTCAATGTCCCTTTTCCTTCTGTCAACATCCCTTTTCCTCCTCTTCCTCAATGCCCCTTTTCCTTTTGTCGACATTCCTTTTCTTCTTCTTTTGTCAACATCCCTTTTCCTCTTTTGTCAATGTCCCTCTTCCTATTGTCCATGTCTCTTTTCCTCTTTTTTTCTCAATGTCCCTTTTCCTTTTGTCAGCATCCCTTTTCCTCTTCCTCAATGCCCCTTTCCTTTTGTCAACATCCCTTTTCCTCTTCCTTCCATCAATGTCCCTATTCCTCTTTTCCCACCCCATTGCCATATCTTTCCTCTTTTCCCCCTCATCCTGGTCCCTTTTCCTCTTCCCCCTCATCCTGTCCCTTTTCCTCTTCCCCCTCATCCTGGTCCCTTTTCCTCTTCCCCCTCATCCTGGTCCCTTTTCCTCTTCCCCCTCATCCTGGTCCCTTTTCCTCTTCCCCCTCATCCTGGTCCCTTTTCCTCTTCCCCCTCATCCTGATCCCTTTTCCTCTTTCCCCTCATCCTGGTCCCTTTTCCTCCCCATCCTGGTCCCTCCCCTCTTCTCCTTGGCTGGAAGCACTTCCCGCTATCCCAGCTTGCTCCAAGGCCTGTCCCGCCTGGAATGTTGAACATTCCAGGGACGGAGAGCCCACCACGCTCTCCGGGCTGGTGCCAGGAGCCCCGCTCTGGGTGATGCTGCTGCTCCACCTCCAGGGGCTCATCCCTGACCCTGGTGCTCCTGACCTCAGCTCCTGGACGGATTTCCAGGAATGTTTGGTGCGGATGAGCCGCTCCAGCGCAGCTCCGCGCTGTTCCCCGGCGCTCCCCCTGGCGGAATTCCATCCTTTTTTCCCCTGCTCCCAAGGCAATTCCAAGGCCACACGGACGGGGCCAGCTGCATAGACATCTCCCACGACGGTACGAAGCTGTGGACGGGGGGCCTGGACAACACGGTGCGATCCTGGGACCTGCGGGAAGGGCGGCAGCTGCAGCAGCACGACTTCACCTCCCAGGTATGGCCCTGGGATCGGGGATTCACCTCCCAGGGAATGGGGATTCACTTCCCAGGGAATGGGGATTCACCTCCCATGGGATCAGGGATTCACCTCCCAGGTACGGCCCTGGGAATGGGGATTCACCTCCCATGGGAATGGGGATTCACCTCCAGGTACGGCCCTGGGATCAGGGATTCACCTCCCATGGGAATGGGGATTCACCTCCCAGGTACGGCCCTGGGATCGGGGATTCACCTCCATGGGAATGGGGATTCACCTCCCAGGTACGGCCCTGGGATCGGGGATTCACCTCCCAGGTACGGCCCTGGGATCGGGGATTCACCTCCCATGGGAACAGGGATTCACCTCCCATGGGAACGGGGATTCAACCTCCCAGGTGCAGCCCTGTCCATGGGGATGGAGCCAATCCAAAACCCATGGATCTGCCTCTCCAAATCTACTCCATCCATCTGGGGCTGGTCAGCTCATCCCAGAGCCAGTCCAAACCCATGGATCTGCTCTCCAAACCTGCTCTGCCTACCTGGGGCTGGCCAGCTGATCCCAGAGCCAATCCAAACACATGGATCTGCCTCTCCAAACCTTCTGCACCCACCTGGGGTTGACCAGCTCATCCCAGAGCCAATCCAAACCCATGGATCTGCCTCTCCAAATCTACTCCATCCATCTGGGGCTGGTCAGCTGATCCCAGAGCCAATCCAAACCCATGGATCTGCCTCTCCAAATCTTCTGCACCCACCTGGGGCTGGCCAGCTGCTCCCAGAGCCAATCCAAATCCATGGATCTGCCTCTCCAAATCTACTCCATCCATCTGGGGCTGGTCAGCTCATCCCAGAGCCAATCCAAACCCATGGATCTGCTCTCCAAACCTGCTCTGCCTACCTGGAGCTGGCCAGCTCATCCCAGAGCCAATTCAAACCCATGGATCTGCCTCTCCAAATCTACTCCATCCACCTGGGGCTGGCCAGCTCATCCCAGAGCCAATCCAAACCCATGGATCTGCCTCTCCAAATCTACTCCATCCATCTGGGCTGGCCAGCTGATCCCAGAGTCAATCCAAACCCATGGATCTGCTCTCCAAACCTGCTCTGCCTACCTGGAGCTGGTCAGCTCATCCCAGAGCCAATCCAAACCCATGGATCTGCCTCTCCAAATCTACTCCACCCATCTGGGGCTGGCCAGCTCATCCCAGAGCCAATCCAAACCCATGGATCTGCCTCTCCAAACCTGCTGCACCCACCTGGGGCTGGCCAGCTCATCCCAGAGCCAATCCAAACCCATGGATCTGCTCTCCAAACCTGCTGCACCTACCTGGGGTTGGCCAGCTCATCCCAGAGCCAATCCAAACCTATGGATTTCCCTCTCCAAACCTGCTCCACCCATTTGGGGATGACCAGCAGCTCCAGCAGTGCCACAAATCCCAGAACAGCTGGGTTGGGAGGCTCCTGGAGGCTCTCTAGCTGGGAATTCCCACTGATCCCCGCCCCTCTCCGCTTCCCGCAGATCTTCTCCCTGGGGTACTGCCCGACGGGCGAGTGGCTGGCGGTGGGCATGGAGAGCAGCAACGTGGAGGTGCTGCACCACACCAAGCCCGACAAGTACCAGCTGCACCTGCACGAGAGCTGCGTCCTCTCCTCAAATTCGCCTACTGCGGTGAGCCGGGGCAGGGACGGGATCGTGGGGTGGGATGGGTTGGGTTCAGTTGGGTTGGGTTCGGTTGGGTTGGGTTCAGTTGGGTTGGGTTGGGTTCGGTTGGGTTGGGTTGAGTTCGGTTGGGTTGGGTTGAGTTCGGTTGGGTTGGGTTGAGTTCGGTTGGGTTGATTTCGGTTGGGTTGGGTTCAGTTGGGTTGGGATGGGTTGGGTTTGGTTGGGTTGGGTTGAGTTGGGTTCGGTTGGGTTGGGTTGAGTCGGTTGGGTTGGGTTCGGTTGGTTGGGTTGAGTTCGGTTGGGTTGAGTTCAGATGGGTTGGGTTGGGTTCAGTTGGGTTGGGTTGAGTACGGTTGGGTTGGGATGGGTTGGGTTCAGTTGAGTTGGGTTCAGTTGAGTTGGGTTCAGTTGGGTTGGGTTGAGTTCGGTTGGGTTGAGTTCGGTTGGGTTGGGTTCAGTTGGGTTGGGTTCAGTTGGGTTGGGTTCAGTTGGGTTGGGTTCAGTTGGGTTGGTTCAGTTGGGTTGAGTTCAGTTGGGTTGGGTTCAGTTGGGTTGGGTTCAGTTGGGTTGGGATGAATTGGGTTCACTTGGGTTCAGTTTGGTTGGGTTCAGTTGGGTTGGGTTGAATTCGGTTGGGTTGGGTTCACTTGGGTTCGGTTGAGTTGGGTTCAGTTGGGTTGGGATGGATTGGGTTCACTTGGGTTCGGTTCAGTTGGGTTGGGTTGGGTTGGGAGGGACCTTCAGGCTGGTCTCATGGTCCCCTGGCGCATGGATGGGGATGGTGGAATCGTGGAGTGTTTGGGGTCGGAAGGAACCTTCAATTGGGACACCTCCTGCTATCCCAGAGTGCTCCAAGCCCCGTCCAGCCTGGCCATGGACAGCTCCAGGGGTGGGAAACAGGGGTGGGAAACAGGAATGTCCATGGACTGCAGGAAGGGCCGGAGCTCAGAGCCATGGGGGGGCTGAGCACAGATGTTTCCCATCAGCAGGATCCATCCCATGGATGCTGCACTTTGGGGTTTAGCCCCATAACCCAATTCTGGCTGTGGTGGGGGTTACTCCCATAATCCTATCCCTGCTGTGGCTGTGGTTATTCCCATAATCCTATCCCAGCTGTGGCTGTGGTTATTCCCATAATCCCATCCCAGATACGGCTGTGGTAAAAAAAACAAACAAACAAAACCATCCAAGCTGTGGTGGGGTTTATCCCCATAACCCCGTCCTGATTTTTGCAGGGTTGATTCCCATAACTCCATCCTGGCTGTAGTGGGATTATCCCCATAACCCCATTCTGGCTGTGCTGGGGTTATTCCCGTAATCCTATCCCATCTGTGCTGGGTTTATCCCCATAACCCCATCCCAGCTGTGCTGGGTTTATCCCCATAACCCCATCCTGCCCATACTGGGGTTTATCCCCATAACCCCATCCTGGTTTTGGCAGGGGTTATCCCCATAACCCCATCCTGGCTATGGATATTCCCATAACCCCATCCTGGCTATGGATATTCCCATAACCCCATCCTGGTTTTGGCAGGGGTTATCCCATAACCCCATCCTGGCTGTGGTTTTCCCCATAACCCCATCCTGGTTTTGGCAGGGGTTTATCCCCATAACCCCATCCTGGTTTTGGCTGTGGTTGTCCCCATAACCCCATCCTGGTTTTGGCAGGGGTTATCCCATAATCCCATCCTGGCTGTGGATATTCCCATAACCCCATCCTGGTTTTGGCTGTGGTTGTCCCCATAACCCCATCCTGGTTTTGGCAGGGTTATCCCATAACCCCATCCTGGTTTTGGCAGGGGTTATCCCATAACCCCATCCTGGTTTTGGCAGGGGTTATCCCATAACCCCATCCTGGCTGTGGATATTCCCATAACCCCATCCTGGCTGTGGATATTCCCATAACCCCATCCTGGCTGTGGTTGTCCCCATAGCCCCATCCTGGTTTTGCAGGGGTTATCCCATAACCCCATCCTGGTTTTGGCTGTGGATATCCCCATAACCCCATCCTGGCTGTGGATATTCCCATAACCCATCCTGGCTGTGGTTGTCCCCATAGCCCCATCCTGGTTTTGGCAGGGGTTATCCCATAACCCCATCCTGGTTTTGGTTGTGGATATTCCCATAACCCCATCCTGGTTTTGGCAGGGGTTATCCCATAACCCCATCCCTGCTGTGGCTGCAGACAGCAGCACAGGAGGTGGGAAGCAGCCCTTGGATTGTCCCAGCAGAGCAGGGCCGGGCAGGACTCCCCAGGGAACCTCCAGGTTTTCCCATTTCCCCCAAATCTCTGGATCAGCCAGATCCTCAGATCCGGCCGCTGATCCAAATTCCCGGTGCAGGGAAGTGGTTTGTGAGCACCGGGAAGGACAACCTGCTCAACGCCTGGAGGACGCCCTACGGAGCCAGCATCTTCCAGGTAAGAGAGCTTGGGAGGGGCACGGGGTGGGGGCTCCTCCCAGATCCCTGCTCTGGATTATCCTGGAGAGGGGAGATCCTTTGGGATGGCCGGATCGGTGTCAGGGTGCGGGATGTGCCGGTGCCCCCGGCACGGGTGCTGCTGGGGGATCCTGGAACCCCAACCTGATGGGTTCTCCCCAAACCCGATGGGATTTTTCCCCAAACCCGATGGGATTTTTCCCCAAACCCGATGGGATTCCTCCCAAACCCCATGGAATTCCTCCCCAAATCCATTGGTTTTCTCCCCAAACCCCAATGGAATTCCTCCCCAAACCCCAATGGAATTCCTCCCCAAACCCCAATGGAATCTCTATCCAAATCCCATGGGATTCCTCCCCAAACCCCGATGGAATTCCTCCCCAAACCCCAATGGAATTCTCCCCAAACCCAATGGGTTTTCTCCCCAAACCCCATGGCATTCCTCCCCAAACCCCCGATGGAATCTCTATCCAAACCCAATGGGTTTTCTCCCCAAACCCCAGTGGGATTCCTCCCCAAACTCCATGGGTTTTCTCCCCAAACCAATGGGTTTTCTCCCCAAACCCCAATGGAATTCCTCCCCAAACCCCCAATGGAATTCCTCCCCAAACCCCCAATGGAATTCCTCCCCAAACCCCCAATGGAATTCCTCCCCAAACCCCCAATGGAATCTCTATCCAAACCCCATGGAATTCCTCCCCAAACCTGACGGGCTTTCTCCCCAAACCCAATGGGTTTTCTCCCCAAACCCCCAATGGAAATTCTCCCCAAACCCCAATGGAATCTCTATCCAAACCCAATGGGTTTTCTCCCCAAACCCCAATGGAATTCCTCCCCAAACCCCAATGGAATCTCTATCCAAACCCAGTGGAATTCCTCCCCAAACCCCAATGGAATTCCTCCCCAAACCCCACGGAATTCCTCCTCCCCACCCCTGACGGGCTCTCTCCGCTCCCGCAGTCCAAGGAATCCTCCTCGGTGCTGAGCTGCGACATCTCGGCAGACGACAAGTACATCGTCACGGGCTCTGGGGACAAGAAGGCCACGGTCTACGAGGTCATCTACTGAATCCTGGAATTCCAGCCCTCGGGAAGGCGCCGGGAACGCCGCCCAGGGGAGGCCCCCGCGCCCGGCCCGGCCCCGCCACGCTCGGATTGATCTGGAGATCTGCGACTCTGGCACACACACACAAAAAAAACGGAGAAACCCTAAAAGCGGATTTTTTTATTTGGTTTTTAAAGGTTTTGGGGGTTTCTTTCCAAGAATTTTTTTTTTTTTTGGTTTTCCGGTTCTTTCCGTCTGGCTTTGGTGGCACTATAAAGGACTCCTTTATTTTTGTTTTTTTTATTGGGACTTTTTTTTTTGTTGGTTTTTTTCCTTTGGTTTCATTTTTTTTTTTTTTTGGTGCATCCCGCATAAGACTTGTGAAAAATGTAAATACTGGACTAGGAAAATAGCTTGGGAAGGGGGGGACCCTCCCAGTACACTTAGTTGTGTATTTTTGTCTGCTGTAATTGTATTCCACTGATGGTTTTTTGGTGGTGGCAATTTTATTCTTGGGGGGGGATTTATTTTTTTTTTTTGGTTAATTTTTTTTGGTTGATTTTTTTTTTTTGGATTTTTTTTTGGACTTTTTTTCTTTTTTTTTGGATTTTTTCCTCTTCTCCTCTTCATTTTTCCGGAATTGTCCGTGGGGACTTTTTTTTTTTTTTATTGTCGTTGTTGTTATTTTTTTTTTGGCCCATCCAGGCTGAGCAAGAGATGTCCACTGGTGAAAAGTTGTTTTTTTTCCTCCTGTCGTGCGTGGTGTGTTAGTGATGGTGGGGAATGGCTGGGATCCTCAGCTACTGACGGGACATCGACACAAATCACCTTGGGGGGTTCTTCGTGGCTTTGGTTTTTTATTTTATTTTAATTTTTTTTTTATATATATAGATGGATTTATGGATTTATCCCCTTTTTTTTCTTCTTTTTTTTTAATTTTTATTATTTTTATTTTATTTTTTTTTTCCCTCCCCCGTGCTCGGATGTTTGAAGACAAAGGGGAAGCCCACGCAAGCCCTTCTTGGTCTTCGGACAGAAGCAAAATATATGAGGAGTGATTTCAAAGAAAGCTTAGAAAAAATTCAGCTCAGGGAGCCACGAAAGATAATAGCAAACTTATTGTGTTTTGTATTCAAAATGAAAAGTAAAAAAAAAAAAAAAAAAAAAAAAAAAAGGAGAATTAGAATTGATAACCTTGGAAAAAAAAAAAAAAGACAAAAAAAAAAATACAGTTTTTTTTTTTTTAAAAAAGCGAGAAAAAAAAAAAAAGTTTACTAACAAGTAGGGTTTGTGTGTGGTTTGGGGGCGGGGGCTGCTTGTGGTCCTTGTGGGCTTTTATGGTCTTGTGTCTTCTGGTTTTATGGAGCAACTCCCCTCCCCCCACAGGCCTTTTGTACTAAAGGGTCCCAAAAAGGACAAAAAAAAGAAAAAAAAAAAGAAAAAAAAAGAGAAAAAAAAAAAAAAAGAGAGAAAAGGACAAAACCTTCCCCCCAACCCCGAAGACCTAACGGGAAAAATAAAAGTATTTGTGTAGCAGGAGCGCTCACCTGTGTCGTGGCACAGGGCAGGGGGGTGACGCAGCCTCCCCAGGATTGTTTGGGGTGAGCTGGACCTGGTCCAGAAGGAGGAAAAGGAAAAAAAAAAAAAAAGTGTTTAGGGTTGAGGGGAGAACGGTTTGGAGAGGGGGGGAGAGAGGAGAGGAGGATGGAGAGGTGGGACCGGGAATGGCAGCCCTCCCGGGAGCCTCCATCCCATCCCACAACAGGATCCATCCCGTCCCTCTGAGGGATCCAGATCCATCCCATCCTTCTGAGGGATCCATCTGGCTGGGGGATCCAGATCCATCCCTCTAAGGGATCCAGGTCCATCCCATCTGTCTGCGGGATCCAGATCTGTCCCATCCTTCTGAAGGATCCACCTCCAAGGGATCCAGACCTGTCCCATCCCTCCAAGGGATCCAGGTCCATCCCATCCCTCTGAGGGATCCATCTGGCTGAGGGATCCAGATCTGTCCCATCCCTCTGTGGGATCCATCCTTCCAAGGGATCCAGATCCATCCCTCTAAGGGATCCAGATCAGTCCCATTCCTCCAAGGGATCCAGATCCATCCCATTCCTCCAAGGGATACAAATCTGTCTTGTCCCTCTGAGGGATCCAGATCTGTCCCATCCTTCTGAGGGATCCAAGTCCATCCCATTCCTTTGAGGGATCCAAATCCATTCCATCCCTCTGAGGGATCCAGGTCCATCCCATTCCTCTGTGGGATCCAGATTGTCCCATCCTTCTGAGGGATCCACCTCCAAGGGATCCAGATCCATCCCTCAGAGGGATCCATCCCATCCCTCCAAGGGATCCAGGTCCATCCCAACCCTCCGAGGGATCCAGGTCCATCCCATCCCTCTGAGGGATCCCTCTGAGGGATCCAGGTCCATCCCACCCCACCCGCTCCCTCTGGCTGCTCCCGGAGGGGCTGGGGCAGGAGGGGGGGAGCTCTCCCGGGAGCTCCAGGTGCTCCCATGGCAGCCAGAGGGGCTCTGAGCTGGACCAGGGAATGTTCCGGGAATGTTCCAGACACGGGGCGGCTCCCTGGGGGGACGGGATCCGTGTTTTAGGGCGCTGACCACCCGAGGCAGAGGAGGGAGTTCTCTGAAGCTGCTTGTAGGGAAAGGCGTTTTTAGGGTGCTTGGGCTCAGCCTCTGCCCCCCGGGGCCAGCAGAGCCTTGCAGGGCTCCAGGCCTGTCCCAGGGGGCGTTTTGGGGTCAGATTTTGGGGTCTGGCCTGTCCAGTGGTGTTTTGGGGTCAGATTTTGGGGTCTGGCCTGTCCCAGGCAGTGTTTTGGGGTCAGATTTTGGGGTCTGGCCTGTCCCAGGGGGCGTTTTGGGGTCTGGCCTGTCCCAGGAGGTGTTTTGGGATCAGATTTTGGGGTCTGGCCTGTCCCAGGGGGCGTTTTGGGGTCGGATTTTGGGGTCTGGCCTGCCCCAGGGGGCGTTTTGGGGTCTGGCCTGTCCCAGGAGATGTTTTGGGGTCAGATTTTGGGGTCTGGCCTGTCCCAGGAGGTGTTTTGGGGTCGGATTTTGGGGTCTGGCTTGTCCCAGGAGGTGTTTTGGGGTCTGGCCTGTCCCAGGAGGTGTTTTGGGATCGGATTTTGGGCTCTGTGGGGGCAGCTCTGCCCCTTTCTGCCCCTGGGCACAGCATTCCCAGCTCCGTGGCTGTGGGATCGCCAGCCCTGGGCTGGGCTGGGGGGCTCTGCCCTGTCCCCAGGACCCCCCCAGCTGTGGGGTCCCCCCCAGCTGGTGTCCCCCAGGCTCCCAGGGGCTCTGCAGCCGGGTTTTCCTCCCCAAAATGCCTGGAATTGCAGGAATTTTGTGTCCCGGAGCCGGCGGAGCCCTCCCCGAGCCAGGCTCTGGACTTCACACCAAAGTATGTAGCAGAATCTGTACAGCTGTTAATAACTACCACTGGTTTTTTGGGGGGTTTGGGGTCTTTTTTTTGTTTTGTAAAAAAAAAAAAAAAAAGGGCCAAAAAAGAGAGAGAAAAAAAAAATTTAAAAAAAAGAAAAAGAAAAGAATAAAAAGTCAATGTACTGAAGCTCGAGCGCA
Source organism: Phylloscopus trochilus trochilus (assembly GCA_016584745.2). Lineage (NCBI taxonomy): Eukaryota > Metazoa > Chordata > Aves > Passeriformes > Phylloscopidae > Phylloscopus > Phylloscopus trochilus. Next base: position 1,090,435 of record WQNJ02000063.1, read on the forward strand.
AGCCAAGTGTCTCTAAACCCTCTGACCCAGGGAGTTGCACCGAGGTGGGGGGAGAGGCAGAAGCAGGGGAGGGAGCCCGGAGCTGGGGGGTGATGCTGAGGGTGTGGGGTGGAGCCCGGGAATGACGGGAGGAGCTCCCAGCCCTCGGCATCTCCCCCTTCCCATCCTGTGTCCCACGTTCTGTGTCCCATCCCATGCCCCCGTGTTCATCGCCCTGTGTCCCATCCCATCCCATCCCACGTTCTGTGTCCCATCCCATGCCCTGTGTCCCACATCCTGTGTCCTGTCTTGTGTGTTCATGTCCTGTGTCCCACATTTTGTGTCCCATCTTCTGTGTCTATGTCCTGTGTCCCACGTTTTGTGTCCCACATGCTATGTCCCATGTTCTGTGTCCATGTCCTGTGTCCCACATTTTGTGTCCCATGTTCTGTGTCCATGTCCTGTGTCCCACGTTCTGTGTCCCACATGCTGTGTCCCACTCCACACCCTGTGTCCCATCCCATGTCCCCATATCCCATCCCATGCCCTGTGTCCCATCCCATGCCTGTGTCCCATCCTCTGTGTCCATGTCCTGTGTCCCATCCCATGCCCCGTGTCCCATCCCTGTGCCCCGTGTCCCCGTGCCATGCCATGTCCCATCCCCACCCCATGCCCTGCTGTGTACCCCAGGCCATGCTGAGCACAGGGGACAGAGCAGAGCACATCCAGCTGTGCCCCAGGCACATCCAGCTGTGCTCCATCTGCCCTCCGGGGAACCCGGGATAACGGCGTCCCCCTTCCCGCTCCTTCCCAAACCTTTCCCAGCCCCTTCCCAACCCTTTCCCAGCCCTTCCCAGCCTCTTCCCAACCCTTTTCCAGCCCATTCCCATCCCTTCCAATCCTTTCCCCATTGCTTCCCAACCCTTCCAATCCTTTCCCATCCTTTCCCAATCCCCTTCCCAGACCCTTCCCATCCCTTCCATCCCTTTCCCATCCCTTTCCCAACCCTTCCAACCCTTCCCCATCCCTTTCCCATCCTTTCCAATCCTTTTCCCATCCCTTCCATCCTTTCCCAACCCTTCCCATCCTTTCCAATCCTTTTCCCATCCCTTCCATCCTTTCCCAACCCTTTCCCAGTCCCTTCCCATCCCTTCCCAACGCTTTCCCAACGCTTTCCCAACCCTTTCCCATTCCTTCCCATCCATTCCCATCCCTTTCCCATCCCTTCCCATCCCTTCCCATCCCTTCCAACGCTTTCCCAACCCTTTCCCATTCCTTCCCATCCATTCCCATCCCTTCCATCCTTTCCCAACCCCTTTCCCATCCCTTCCCATCCCTTCCCACGCTTTCCCAACCCTTTCCCATTCCTTCCCATCCCTTCCCAACCCTTCCCATCCCTTCCCACCCTTTCCATCCCTTTCCCATCCCTTCCCAACGCTTTCCCATCCTTTCCCATCCCTTTCCCATCCCTTTCCCATCCCTTTCCCATCCCTTTCCCAACCCTTCCCATCCCTTCCCATCCCTTCCCGTCCCGTTCCCAGGGTGCCACCCCCGGCCTGGGGACAGACGGTGGCTCTCGGGGACACCCCCCGGCTGCCACCGCCTGCGAATCCCGCTGGCCCCCGCTCCCTCCGGCGGCCCCGCCTCTGCACCGCCGCGCTTTTAATTACGGTAATTGAGCTCTAATGAGCGATTGTGCCGGGCCGCCGTGCGCTTTGTTCGCTGCTCCGGGGCTGGCATCGCTTCCAAAGCTCCTCTTCCCTGGATCCCGCTGGAAAACCGCGGGGAGGGGTGAGAACTCGCTGGGCTTAATCCCCTCCCTGGAAAAACAACAACAACAACAACAAAAAAAGAGAAATAAATAAAAATATCAACGAGCGGAGCCAAGGCGGAGAGCCAAAGAGCAAAAAAATCCCAACGCCGCGGGAGCTCCGGGCTGGAAAAATCCCGCCGGGGGTTGGCAGAGGGTGGCGGGAGGGGCCGGTGGCACCGGGGGCTCGGGACAGGGCACAGGGAATGGGGACAGGAGGCAGGGAATGGGGACAGGGCACAGGGAATGGGGACAGGAGGCAGGGAATGGGGACAGGGCGCAGGGAATGGGGACAGGGCGCAGGGAATGGGGACAGGGCGCAGGGAATAGGGACAGGGCACAGGGAATAGGGACAGGGCGCAGGGAATGGGGACAGGGCACAGGGAATAGGGACAGGGCGCAGGGAATGGGGACAGGGCACAGGGAATAGGGACAGGGCGCAGGGAATGGGGACAGGGCACAGGGAATAGGGACAGGGCGCAGGGAATGGGGAATGGGCACAGGGAATGGGGACAGGGCGCAGGGAATGGGGACAGGAGGCAGGGAATAGGGACAGGAGGCAGGGAATGGGGACAGGGCTCAGGGAATGGGGACAAGGCGCAGGGAATGGGGACAGGAGGCAGGGAATGGGGACAGGGCAGGGAATGGGGACAGGGCGCAGGGAATGGGACAGGGCGCAGGGAATGGGGACAGGAGGCAGGGAATGGGGACAGGGCGCAGGGAATGGGACAGGAGGCAGGGAATGGGGACAGGGCGCAGGGAATGGGACAGGAGGCAGGGAATGGGGACAGGGCGCAGGGAATTCCAGTCTTTTCCCATCCTTTTCCCATCCCTTCCCAACCCTTTCCCATCCTTCCCAATCCCTTCCCATCCCTTCCAGTCCTTTCCCATCCCTTCCCATCCCTTTCCCATCCCTTTCTCATCCCTTCCAACCATTTCCCATCCTTTTCCCATCCCTTCCCAACCCTTCCAGTCCATTCCCATCCTTTCCAGTCCTTTCCCATCCCTTCCAAGCCTTTCCAATCCCTTCCCAACCCTTCCCAATCCCTTCCCATCCTTTCCCATCCTTTCCAATCCCTTCCCAACCCTTTCCCAACCCTTTCCCAACCCTTCCCATCCTTTCCCATCCTTTCCAATCCCTTCCCAATCCCTTCCCAACCCTTCCCATCCCTTTCCCATCCCACGGCTGCGAGGCTGGGACGGGATTGCTCCTGCCCCAACAGGGGCTGGAATTCCCAGCGCTGCCCCGGATCCCTGGGAGTGCCCCAGGCCGGGGCTGGAGCGCCCTGGGGCGGTGCCCGTGGGCCTGGGTGTCCCTCGGTGTCCCTTCTCCCCACACATCCCGGGATCCCTTTTCCCTGTCCCCGGGGATGTCCCCAGGGATGTCCCCTGACATTCCCGGCTCTCCTCCCTGCTCGGGGTGGGGCTGGATTTCCCTTCCATCCCCTCCTGTGTCCCCCAGCCTCACCCTGCTGAGCCTGCAACAGGGTTTGGGGTGATCGGGGTGGGATTGGGGGCAGCCCCGTCCTCACCCCCCTGGGGGACTTTGGGGTTTTTTTGGGTTTGGGGGTTTTTTGGGGTTTTTTTGTGTGTTGTTTTTTTGGGGTTTTTTTTTGCTTTTTTGGTTTGGTTTTTTTTGGGTTTTTTTGTTTGGTTTTTTTTTTTTGGGGGGGGGGGGTGTTTGTTTTTGGGGTTTTTTGGGGGTTTTTTTGTGTGTTTTTTTTTTTGGGGGGGTGGTTTTTTGGGGTTTTTTGGGGGGTGTTTGGTGTTTTTGAGGTTTTTTTGGTTTGTTTTTTTTTGGTGTTTTTTTTTTGTGTGTGTGTTTTTTGGGGTTTTTTTGTGTGTTTTTTTTTGGGTTTTTTGGTTTTTTGTTTGTTTGTTTTGGGGTTTTTTGGGGGTTTTTTTTTTGGTGTTTTTTTTGTGTGTGTGGTTTTTTTGGGGGGGTGGTTTTTTGGGGGGTTTTTTTGGGGGGGTGTTGGGTGTTTGGTGTTTTTGAGGTTTTTTTGGGTTTTTTTTTTTGGCTTTTCTGAGTAACAATAAAAAACTTTCATTTGGGAGCAGAAGAACCTGGGCCAGCCAAAAGGAGCCTCGTTAAATCCCAGGGAGTTGTTTCATCTCGACTCAACGGGAATAATGAGGGTTTTTTTATTTTTATTATTATTAATAATATTTTTTTTTCTTCTTTTTTTCTTTTTTTTTATTTACGAGATGAGTTGGTGAACGGCCAACTTCCTCCGGGGGAATTCCTGGGGAGTGTTGATCCCAGCTGGAATTTACCTCAGGGAGGGGAAGAAAAATATATATAAAAAAAAAAAAAAAAAAAAAAAAAAAAAAAAAAAAAAAAAAAAAAGAGAGAGAGAGGGGAAAAAAAAAAGGGAAATAAATAAAAAAAAAAGGAAAAAAAATTTTAAAAAAAAAGTTTTAAAAGCTCAAACTGTGCTGTTCATAACAACGTGTGATCCAGCTCAGCCTTTCCCTGACAGCTCCCAGATGGAGCCGAGGCTTTTCCACAACACCCTCCCACAAACCCTTCCCTGCCGAGCCAGCTCCAGCCCCGAAGGAAAATCGGGAGCCCACGGGTGCCTGGTTATCCCGGGGAGATAAATAAATAAATGCAGGAATCCCGGGAAAGCCGGGCCGGGGCTGTGCGGGCAGGGTCACCCCCGCCTGTCCCCGGAGCTGCGGGGCTGGCTCCGCCCCGGGGCTCAGAAAAAATAAAAAATAATAATAATAATAATAAAAAAAAAAATAACGGCCCCAAAGACCTGCGGGGGCAGCCGGGCCTTCAGGAGATTTGGAGCCCCGGATCCCTGGAATGGTCAGGCTTTGGAGCCCTGGAATGTTCAGAGCCAGGGTTTGGAGCCCTGGATCTCTGGAATGTTCAGGGTTTGGAGCTCTGGATCCCTGGAATGTTCAGGGTTTGGAGCCCTGGATCCCTGGAATGTTCAGAGCCGGGACAGATCCAGGGAGGATTTTGGGGCACCCGGGGAGGATTTGGGGTGCCGGGGCCGGTGCCAGGGCTGCTGGGGAAGATATTGGAGTACCCAGGGCAGATCCAGGGAGGATTTTGGGGTACCCGGGGCAGATCCAGGGAGGATTTTGGGGTACCCGGGGCAGATCCAGGGAGGATTTTGGGGTACCCGGGGAGGATTTGGGGTGCCGGGGCCAGTGCCAGGCTCTCGGGAAGGACGCCGGGCCGGCTGCCGGGGCGCTGCCAGCAGCCCGGAGC
>WQNJ02000063.1:1097952-1378301 GCA_016584745.2 Phylloscopus trochilus trochilus
TTATATTATTTATATTATTTATTTCATTTCTTTATTTCCGGCCCGGCCAAACAAACAGAGAATTTTTTTTTTTTTTTTTTTTTTTGGGGTGGAGTGGAGTTTTGTCCGGGTTTTGCTGTGGGGCTGTCTGGGGCAGATCAGGAAACCTTTGATGGGGACTTTGTGCGGTAATTAATTAATTAACACCGGGGGATTAAAAAGGTCCCAAACCTCACCTCGGTTTCACTTTTTGTAAAACCAGGCGGCCCCAAAGGAGCCCCCGGCTCGCCCCACCCGGGGAAAGAACGGTGGGCTCGGTTCGGGGCCGGGGGATTGTGATGGAAATAAAAGCGGGGAGGGGGCGGCAGAGCCCGGGGAGTTCTCAGAGGGGTTGGAAAAGGGTGGGGGGATAAACGGGGAGTCAGGAACAGCGCCAAAAAAATCAGAAAAAAATCAAATCCTTCCTTTTCACCCCCTCAAAAAAAAAAAATCCCTACAAAAACCCCAAATCCCTCCTTTGCCCCCCACCAAAAAATCAGAAAAAACTCAAATCCCTCCTTTCACCCCCCCCAAAAAAATCCCCACAAAACCCCCAAATCCCTCCTTTCACCCCCCCCCAAAAAATCCCCACAAAAAACCCCAAATCCCTCCTTTCACCCCCCCCCAAAAAAAAATCCCCACAAAAAACCCCAAATCCCTCCTTTCACCCCCCCAAAAAAATCCCCACAAAAACCCCAAATCCCCCCTTTTCCCCCACAAAAAAAGTCAGAAAAAACTCAAATCCCATCTTTTCACCCCCAAAAAACCCCCACAAAACCCCCAAATCCAACCCCGAAAGTTTTAAAGGGTGCAGGGATGATCCCAAATCCAACCCTGGAAAGGTTTAAAGGGTTCAGGGACGATCCCAAAACCATCCCAGGAAGCGTTTAAGGGGTGCAGAGATGATCCCAAATCCAACCCAAAAAAGTTTTAAAGGGTGCAGGGACAATCCCAAATCCAACCCTGGAAGGGTTTAAGGATGCAGGGAAGATCCCAAATCCAACCTGGGAATTTTTAAAGGGTTCAGGGATGATCCTCACCCCAACCCAGGAAGAGTTTTAAAGGGTGCAGAGACGATCCCAAATCCAACTCAGGGTGTTTTAAAGGATGCATGGACGATCCCAAATCCAACCCGGGAAGTTTTCAGGGCTGCAGGACTGATCCTGCCTCCTCTGGCTTCTGAAGGCCCAGGATGAATTTCCCAACCCCTGATCCCTCCCTTCCCAGGAGCTCCGGCTCTTTCCCCACGGAAAACCGGGGGCTGTGGGGAGCCGGGTGCTCCTCCCGGGTTTTCCTCGGGGTTTGGGAAAGGGGCAGGAATGGGGAAGGGGGGGCGGGACCTGAGCGCTGGCCCTAAATGCGTTATTCCTGTTTGGGAAGTTGTCCTGGGTTCCAATGGAAAATTGTGCCCGAGGTGTGTGTTCCATCCCCATGAGCCCTTGGATGTTCTCTGGGTTTTTTGCCGCTCTCCTCTGTCTCCTTGAAGGAGTTTGTAAAAGTTTTGTTTTCAGCCTCCTGTGTCTTTGGAGTCAGACACACTTTGATATAAACGAGCCGTTTGTAGTGGTGAACTCTGGAGATGTTCACGTTCTTTCCATAAAGGAGGAGGCTGCTGACGGACTGCTGCAGGGTCCAGAGTGGATGGAGAAGGAGATTTTCTTCCTCCAATCCATGATCTGGAATCCAATCCATGATCTTCCTCCAATCCATGATCGCTGCTGGAATTCGATAAATGCCGGTTCTGTAAATAAAGTCCTTCTCCTTTCCGCCTGGGACATGGCAAGGTGTGGCTGTGAGTTCTTTGTGTGAGTTCTTGGTTCTTGGAGCCGAGGTGGGGCAGCATTTTCCTGATCTCCTGTTAACGAGCCCAACAATGACTCATGGATCACTTCCTCTGGAGTTATCTCTGGTTAATGGGCCATCAAGGACCCACTGCATGACTCATGGAATGAGATCATCCCATTGGGAGATGCTCCGCCCAGGGGGAGGAGCCAAGCATTCCCACCGGGATATAATCCAGGGTTTGAGACATCACAGGGAGCTTTTATCCACTGGACTCCCAGAGGAGACAAGAGCTACCAGACGGGATCACTGCTTGGACAAGAACATCTCATCTGGTTCCACTGGATTCCTGGAGGAAGACTGGACCCTTCTCACCATCCCTGGGCCCTTCTCACCACCCTTGGACCCTTCTCACCATCCCTGGACCCTTCTCACCACCACTGGACCCTTCTCACCGTCACTGGACCCTTCTCACCATCCCTGGACCCTTCTCACCATCACTGGACCCTTCTCACCATCCCCGGACCCTTCTCACCATCCCTGGACCCTTCTCACCACCACTGGACCCTTCTCACCACCACTGGGCCCTTCTCACCATCCCTGGGCCCTTCTCACCATCACTGGACCCTTCTCACCATCCCTGGACCCTTCTCACCATCACCAGGCCGTTTTCTCTCAGGATCATCTCTACTCCAACAGAACCACCTCTGTCACTCCAGGAGGACTCACTTTTGGGCTGCTTCAAACCCCCTGACCAACAGGGTGTCAGGTTGTATTGTTCCATTTATTTTATTTTACCTTTTATTTTCCCCTCTCTTCTCCTATTAAATTGTATCTCTGACTGCGACTCTCACTGGTTTTGCTTCCAAACCAGCACAGACGCCCATCCCCGGCCGGCTGGCAGCTCCGCTCCGTGCCCATCCCTCCCTCAGCAGACAAAGCCTTGACCTTGACCTCCTTGTCCCGGCAGCCCGCAGCCCGGGCCGGCGCTGATCCATAAATATCGATCCATTGTTTGCCATCCTGCCATTTCCATGTCGCTTCGGAGCCCGGGGCGGATAAAGATCCCGACCAACAATAAAACTCCAGAGGCCGTAAATCCCCCCGGGGCCTCCAAGGGAGCTGCTGCCGCGGGAAGGGAAAGGGAAAACAAAGCGGGAGGCTCGGAGGGAGGAGGGAGGGAGGGAGGAGGGAGGAGGGCGATGCTCCACGGGCAGCCCCCGGATGGGTGGCCCTGGGCCCGCCCGTGTCCCAGGGGAGATTCCTGCTCCGGCCAGGGCTGATCCCAAATTCTGCTGGGCCCCCTGGTCACTCCTTTTCCCTTTTCCCTTTTCCTTTTCATTTTTCTTTCCCTTTTCCTCTCCCTTTTCCCTTTTCCCTTTTCCCTTTTCCCTTTTCCCTTTTCCCTTTTCCCTTTTCCCTTTTCCCTTTTCCATTCCCTTTCCCTTTTCCTCTCCCTTTTCCCTTTCCCTTTCCCTTTCCCTTTTTCTTTCCATTTTCCTTTCCCTTTTCCTCTCCCTTTTCCCTTTTCCCTTTTCCATTTTCCCTTCTCCATTCCCTTTTCCTTTTCCCTTTCCCTTTTCCTTTCCCTTTTCCCTTTCCCTTTTTCCTTTTCCCTTTCCCTTTTCCTTTTCCCTTTTGCCTTTTCCTCTCCCTTTTCCCTTTCCCTTTCCCTTTTCCTTTTCCCTTTTGCCTTTTCCTCTCCCTTTTCCCTTTTCCTCCTCTTCCCCTTCCTCTTCCTCTTCCTCTTTCTCCTCCTCCTCCCCCAAGCCCCAAATCCTGTTTATTTTCCATCCACCCTCAAGAGGAGGAGGAAGAGAACAAACACCCCCCCCCCCACAATCTCCTCTTAGGGAGAGGGACAGCGGGAATTATCCTGGGAGAGCGGGAATTATCCCAGGAGAGCGGGAATTATCCCAGGGCAGCAGGAATTATCCTGGGACAGTGGGAATTATCCTGGGAGAGCGGGAATTATCCCAGAGCAGCAGGAATTATTCTGGGAGACAATTATCCTGGGACAGCGGGAATTATCCTGGGACAGAGGGAATTATCCCAGGAAAGCAGGAATTATTCTGAGAGAGAAATATCCCAGGACAGCAGGAATTATCCTGGGACAGCAGGAATTATCCCAGACAACAGGATCCTCAGGGTCTGCCATTCCCTCCTCCAGCAAAGCCCAAAGCCGGCAGGAACCCCGCTCCCGCCGGATCCCATCACCAGGGTGGGATGAGGAGGGAGCAGCTCCAGCCCAGCCGGATCATCCCAAGCTCCCTGGAGCAGAGGGAATTTCTAGGATCGGAGGCCTCGCCCCAAAATCCACCGGGAATTCCCCACGGGCATTCCCGAGGATGTCCTCGGCTCCCTGTGCCTTCCAGGATGGATCAATCCCAAAACTCCCTCGGAGCAGGGAAGCCAGGCCGGGCCCTTTGTCAGCCCATGGAGCATTCCCAAATCCTCCTCCTGGATTGCTCCCAATGATTGCAGGGATCCGGCTCAATCCGGAGCCGTGGCCTATTTTCCAATCAACCCGCCCGGAAAAAAAACAAAAAAAAACAAAAAAAACCAAAACAAACGGAAAAACACACAAACGCTCCAAAAAAACACGATTTGTTGTGACCCGGCTCCCAAATCCCAAATCCCCGCCAAGCATTCCAATCCCTCCTTTATCCCTTAAGGTTCTTTCTAATTCAATAACCAGGATTCCCAATCCTCTCCCAATATTGGAGGGGTGGGGAAGGGGGATGGAATTATGGAATTCCAGCTTCCCGGAGCTGCTCTCCCCAATCCTTTCCCCCCCTCACCCCGCCCCAGGCCGGCTGAGCCGTGCGGGATTACAGCCGGGTAATCCCTGGGAACACATGTTGGCCGGGATAAAACGCCCGGGAAAACCCAAGGCCACGCTCAGCCGGGATCAGCTCCGGAGCTCTCACCCTGCCGGAGGCCCCGGCGGGAAGAGGGAATTCAGGGAAATAAATAAACCCTCTGCGCTCCCCAAAAAAATCTGAATTTTTTCGCAAAAAATCTGAATTTTGGCTCCCCTGCCCATCCCCGGGTCAGCCCCATTCCTGCCCCCGGGGGGGATCATTCCAGCCCGGGGGGGTTTTTCCTCTCCGGGGAGGGGCTGGGAGCTAATCTGGATGTAATTCCCCAGCCCAGCCGGGGATTAGGGGGTTATATAAATGTAATTTCCTAATTAATCAGACAGCCCCAGGACGGGTTTGTCACCGGCAGCGGCGGCGGCACCGGGGGCTCGGCTCGGCGGAGGCGGCCAGGGAGGGATTGTGTAAGCGGGAAAGATCCGGAAAAATCCGCTGCTCTCGGCCAAAAAAAAACCAAAAACAAGGCCAAAAAACCCCAAAAAGGAGGCCAAAAACCCCAAAAATGAGGCCAGAGAAACCCCAAAAATGAGGCCAGAGAAACCCCAAAAGAGAGGCCAGAGAAACCCCAAAAAGGAGGCCAGAGAAACCCCAAAAATGAGGCCCGAGAAACCCCAAAAACGAGGCCCAGAGAAACCCCAAAAACGAGGCCCGAGAAACCCCAAAAACGAGGCCAGAGAAACCCCAAAAAGGAGACCAGAGAAACCCCAAAAACGAGGCCGGAGAAACCCCAAAAAGGATGGGGACACCCCGAATCACCGGGAATTTGAGCCTTTCCTGGAGGCCCCAAAATCCAAAACCCAAAAACAAGGCCCGAGAAACCCCAAAAAGGAGGCCAAAAAACCCCAAAAAGGAGGCCAGAGAAACCCCAAAAACGAGGCCCAAAAAACCCTAAAAACGAGGCCCGAGAAACCCCAAAAAGGAGGCCAAAGAAACCCCAAAAAGGAGGCCAGAGAAACCCCAAAAACGAGGCCAGAGAAACCCCAAAAACGAGGCCAGAGAAACCCCAAAAGGATGGGGACACCCCGAATCACAGGGAATTTGAGCTTTTCCTGGAGGTCCCAAAATCCAAAAGCCAAAAAGGAGGCCAGAGAAACCCCAAAAGGGAGACCAGGGAAACCCCAAAAACGAGGCCAGAGAAACCCGAAAAAGGAGGCCCAGAGAAACCCCAAAAACGAGGCCCGAGAAACCCCAAAAACGAGGCCGGAGAAACCCCAAAAACGAGGCCAGAGAAACCCCAAAAGGATGGGGACACCCCGAATCACCGGGAATTTGAGCCTTTCCTGGAGGTCCCAAAATCCAAAAGCCAAAAACGAGGCCCGAGAAACCCCAAAAACGAGGCCCAGAGAAACCCCAAAAGGATCGGGACACCCCAAATCACCAGGAATTTGAGCCTTTCCTGGAGGCCCCAAAATCCACCCCGCCCCTGACTGGAGGGAGGCTGGAAGGAAGAGGATTTTGTCCTCTTCCCAAAAAAAATCCCAGGGAAGAGCCGCGCTGCCCAGGAGAGAACAAACCCGAGGATTCATTGCCCGCCCCCATTTTTTGGTTTTTTGGGGGTTTTTTGGTTTTTTTTGGGTTTTTTGGGTTTTTTTTGGGGTTTTTTTGGGGTTTTTTTTGTTTTTTTGTTTTTTTTTTTTCCAGGTGTGCTCCACCGTCACTAATTAACTAATTAACTCTCAGGTAGATTGGAGCACTCCAGCCTCCGGAATGCCAAAACAAATCCCGCCGTAATTCCCAGGAAGCCTTTTCATTAGCGGCTGCCTAATTACCCCGTTAATAGCGCGTCCCGGGAGACGGCGGCGGCGCTGGGCTCGGCAGGCAAATATTTGGGATGAGCTGAGCAAACACGGAGACAAGCGGCTCTGTTTGCCCCAGGAGCTGGGAATGCCGGAGGGGTCGATTCCCAGGGAAAAAAAAAAAATAAAAAATAAATAAAAAATGGTAATCCAGGGGAAAAAAAAAAAACCAAAAACAAAACGGTGTTTGAGCTGGGGTTGGGGGGATGGCTGGGAGGAGAAAGAGGAGGCAGGGAGCACCTGGGGACAGCTGGGGACACAGCTGGGGACACACCTGAGCACACCTGAGCACACCTGAGCACACCTGGGGACATCTGGGGACACCTGGGGACAGCTGGGACACACCTGGGGTCACCTGGACACACCTGGGGGCATCTGGGGACAGCTGGGGGCATCTGGGGACATCTGGGACACACCTGGGGACACCTGGGGACACCTGGGGACAGCTGGGGACACAGCTGGGGACACAGCTGGACACACCTGGGGACACCTGGGGACATCTGGGGACACCTGGACACACCTGGGGACACCTGGGGACACCTGGGGACAGCTGGGGACATCTGAGACACACCTGGACACACCTGGACACACCTGGGGGCATCTGGGGACATCTGGGGACAGCTGGGGACAGCTGGGGACAGCTGGGGACAGCTGGGAAACAGCTGGACACACCTGAGCACACCTGGGGACACCTGGGGACATCTGAGACACACCTGGGGTCACCTGGACACACCTGGGGACATCTGGGACACACCTGGGGTCACCTGGGGACATCTGGGCACAGCTGGGCACACCTGGGCACACCTGGACACACCTGGGGACATCTGGGGACATCTGGGGACACCTGGGGACACATCTGGACACACCTGGACACACCTGGGGACATCTGGGGACATCTGGGGACACCTGGGGACACATCTGGACACACCTGGACACACCTGGACACACCTGGGGACACCTGGGCACACCTGGGCAGGGTGTGCACTCCTGTGCTGGTCTCCCTTGGGGAAGGATGTGATTCCCAGAAAACGGGGGACGGGAAACCCCCGGATGACGTCACGGCAGGAGGATGACGTCATTGAAGGATGATGACATCACGGAAGGATGATGTCATGGTGGGGAGATTGCGTCATGGTGGAAGGATGACGTCATGGCGCTAAAATGATGCGGCAGGATGATGTCATGGCGTAAGGAGGATGACGTCACAGGTGGATGATGTCATGGAAGGGTGATGACATCATGGGAGGAGGATGACGTCATGTTGGTGATGATGTCACAGGGTGAGGATGTCGTTGGGGGTGATGTCATGGCGAGAAGATGATGTCACAGCAGGAGGATGACGTCACGGCAGGGCTATGCTGACGTCACAGCAAGATGATGATGATAACGATGATGATGATGATGATGATGATAATGATGATGACGATGATGATGATAACGATGATGATAATGACGATGATGATGATGATGATGATAACGATGATGATAATGATGATAATGATGATGATAATGACGATGATGATGATGATGATGATAACGATGATGATAATGATGATAATGATGATGATAACGATGATAATGATGATGATAACGATGACGATGATGATGATGATGATGACGATGATGGCCCAGCAGGATGATGATGATGGTGTCATGGGTCCCAAACCCATCCCAATCCCATCCAAATCCCATCCCCATCCCACCCCATCCCAATCCCATCCCAAACTCATTCCAAACCCATCCCAATCCCAAACCCATCCCACCCCATCCCAAACCCATCCCAATCCCAAACCCATCCCAAAGCCATCCCAATCCCACCCCATCCCATCCCATCCCAATCCCATCCCAATCCCACCCCATCCCATCCCATCCCAATCCCATCCCACCCCATCCCATCCCATCCCAAACCCATCCCAATCCCACCCCATCCCAATCCCATCCCATCCCAATCCCACCCCATCCCAATCCCACCCCATCCCATCCCAAACCCATCCCAATCCCAATCCCATCCCACTCCATCCCAATCCCATCCCAAACCCATCCCAATCCCAAAGCCATCCCAAAGCCATCCCAATCCCATCCCATCCCATCCCATCCCATCCCATCCCAATCCGATCCCATCCCATCCCATCCCAAACCCATCCCAATCCCATCCCATCCCATCCCATCCCAATCCGATCCCATCCCATCCCATCCCAAACCCATCCCATTCCCATTCCCACCCCACCCCACCCCACAAGCTCCACGGAACAGATTTGTCGGATTGCCCATCCCACATCCCCCGGAAGGAAAATCTCCAGAGCTCCTGGAACTGAAGAACTTCCCCCCCCAAATCCCAGCGTCACATTTGGGATGAAATCCTCTCTTCCCACATCCAAACAGGGAATTTTTTCTGTGTTGGGAAAGCCGGAGCGAGGCCAGCCAGGAGAGGGGAAACGCGATTTTCCCATTCACATTGTGACTCGGCAGCCATTTAATTATTTTAATTAGGCTTAATTGGTGGTAAATTTACAATGATATGCTTGATACCTGGCATTAAATCTTCCCGCGCATAAATGTTTTGTTAAAAGGGGGAAAACAGGCGCGTGGCACCCTGCCAGCAATTAGCGCTGAATGCGCTAATGACAGATTAGGCCCGGGCCGCGATTCCCGGTGACAGCAGCAGCAAAGCCGGGAGCTTCCAGCGGGAATGGGAATGGGAACAGCCACCGGCTGCGGGAGCTCCCGGTGGGGGGGGGGGGAGCGCGATTCCCGGGAAAACGCCAGAGACCGGGATGGGACCGGCTCGGTGGCGGCCACCTGGTGCCCATCCCAAAATCACCCTGAGCGTTCCCAACCCTGGCAGGTCCCTGCAGGAAAACCCATCTCTGTCCCCAGGCCTCTCTCCAGAACATCGTTCCCATATCCTCTCTCATATCCCAGGAAAATTCCAGCAGCCGGGATGGGACCGGCTCGGTGGTGGCCACCTGGTGCCCATCCCAAAAACACCCCCAGTATTCCCAGTCTCAGCAGCTCCCTGTGGGAAAACCCAGCTCCATCCCCAGGCCTCTCTTCAGCACATCATTCCTGTATCTCAGGAAAATTCCAGTGGCTGGGATGGGACTGATTCAGTGGTGGCCACCTAGTCCCCATGCCAAAATCACCCCCAGCATTCCCAGTCTCAGCAGCTCCCTGCGGGAAAACCCAGCTCTGTCCCCAGGCCTCTCTCCGGAACATCATTCCCATATCCTCTCCTGTATCCCAGGAAAATTCCAGTGGCTGGGATGGGACTGATTCGGTGGTGGCCACCTGGTGCCCATCCCAAAATCACCCCCAGCATTCCCAGCCTCACCAGCTCCTTATGGGAAAACCCAGCTCCATCCCCAGGCCTCTCCCCAGGACATTGTTCCCATATCCCAGGAAAATTCCAGCAGCTGGGATGGGACTGGCTCAGTGGTGGCCACCTGGTCCCACCCCAGAATCACCCTGAACATTCCCAGCCTCCCTCTGGGAAAACCCAGCTCCATCCCCAGGCCTCTCTCCGGAACATCATTCCCATATCCTCTCCTGTATCCCAGGAAAATTCCAGTGGCTGGGATGGGACTGGCTCGGTGGTGGCCACCTGGTCTCCACCCCAAAATCACCCCCAGCATTCCCAGCCTCCCTGTGGGAAAACCCAGCTCCATCCCCAGGACATCATTCCCACATCCTGCCCCGTATCTCGATGTGTCAGCGCTCTCCTCACTCAGCTTCTCCATCCCTTCTTTCCCGTGGAATTCCAGCTGCCAGAATCCCCCCCCTCCACCCCCCGCTCCTTTAAAATTCCTCCCAAATTCAGGTCTCCCGGATCTCTGAGGCGGCTGGGAAGGGCGGCTGGAGAAGCAGGAGGCTGCTCCCGGCCCTGGGAGCGGAATCCGGGACGGCGGAGCCATCCCGGCCTTCCAATTACGGCTGGAAATCCCGGGAAAGATGGATTCCAGCGCTCCCTAACCGCAGCTAAGTGCGCCGGGAGGGTTTTAACTCTCCCCCATCCCTATTGATCTTCCTGTCTCCCGCTCCTGCTGGAAACAATTAGAGGTCAATAAGCGACGGGAGCTGGAATTCCCAGCTGCCGGAGGAACCCTTTGGAAATATCTCCTCGCGCTTCTACGCCCGGGGGCTCTGTCAATGCCGCCATCCGATATTTTTAATGGAAAAGAAAGGGTCCTGGAAAATCTATCCGTGCTGTCTCCTGGCCCGGGAGCAGAGGGGATTAATCCAGAGGAGGGAAATCCAAAGGATGAATGGCAGGGAAGCTCTGTTCCAGCAGCCCCATCCATCCTGGAGCGGCTGGAATGCCGTTACCCTCAGCGTGACCCTGCTGAAGGACGGGGAATCCTTCTCCAGAGCAGCCAGGGACGGAAATCCGGGCACGGAAAGGTGGGAGGCAGGTTGGAAGTGGCAGGAAGGCAGCGATTCCCTGGGGATTAGGAGGGGGGAATGCTGAGGGATCCCAGTGGGATGCAGGGCTTGGATTCTCTGCCAGAACATGGGTGGGATGCAGGTGTTGGATGTGTGGACTGGGGACAGGCGTTGGATACAAGTGTTGGATACAAGTGTTGGATGCTCACCCTGAATCCATGTTGGATGCACACTCTGGATCCATGTTGGATGCTCACCCTGGATCCATGTTGGATGCACACCCCAAATCCATGTTGGATGCACACCCTGGTCCCACATTGGATGCACAGCACAGATCCATGTTGGATTCACACCCTGGATCCACGTTGGATGCACACTCTGGATCCATGTTGGATGCTCACCCTGGATCCATGTTGGATTCACACCCTGGATCCACGTTGGATGCACACTCTGGATCCATGTTGGATGCTCACCCTGGCTCCATGTTGGATTCACACCCTGGATCCATGTTGGATGCACAGCACAGATCCATGTTGGATGCTCACCCTGGATCCGTGTTGGATGCACACCCTGGATCCATGTTGGATGCACACCCTGGATCCATGTTGGATGCACACCCCGGATCCATGTTGGATGCACAGCACAGATCCATGTTGGATGCACACCCTGGATCCATGTTGGATGCACACTCTGGATCCACGTTGGATGCACACCCCAAATCCATGTTGGATGCACACCCTGGATCCACGTTGGATTCACACCCTGGATCCATGTTGGATGCACACTCTGGATCTGTGTTGGATGCTCACCCTGGATCCATGTTGGATGCTCACCCTGGATCCACGTTGGATTCACACCCTGGTTCCATGTTGGATTCACACCCTGGATCCATGTTGGATGCACTGGGACACCCCAGGAGCAGAGGCCGGGAAGCCCCAGGACAATTCCCTGGGATCCCTCTCCTGCTGGGAGTGACCCAGCCCGAGCAGAGGCACCGTTCCCACACGGAAATCCCGGGATGCTGGGCAGACCTGACCCATTTCCCAAGGCTCGGTGCCGAGCCACAGAGCCCAGCTCAATTCCCAGCTCAATCCCGCCAGGAATCATTGAGTGGGGCTGGGGATGAAGGCCCTGGAACGTTCCAGAGCCATTTATCTCCTCTTTTCCCGGTTTGTTACCTCCTCCTCCAGACCTCCACCATCATTCCCAGCCCGGATCCGATGGAGAATCCCTTTTGGAATCCTGGAGCGCAGACAAGAGAGACGCAGAGCGAGGGATCCGCTGGATCCCAAGGAGCGGCCGGCAAGCTGGGACTCATCCAGCCCCTTCTCCCGGGGATTCCCCGGGCACTGCCACGTGTCCCGAATCCTGGAATAACCCCCAGAGCACCTGAGCAGCTCCTGAACCGCCCCAGGCACGCTGGCTCGGGAATGTGAGCCCATCCCGGGAATGTGAGCCCATCCCGGGAATGTGAGCCCATCCCGGAGCGGCCCTAAATCATCCCCTGACTCCCGGCCTGTGCCAGGGGTGGAACGGAGCCGCAGCCTTTGGACGCACCTTTGGACAGCCCCTGATTTAGGAGAGGCTTGGATTTCACTCGGATCCCGTCCGAGGCACACTGTGGGGGAGGCGGATTTTCCAGGAGCTGGGAAAAAAAAATAGCAGCAGCAGCTCCCGAGGAAGGAGGAGAAGCTCCTTGCCGGGCCCCTGAAGGAGGAGCCGCTCCGGAGATCATTAAGCCGAGCTTAGCTGATAATTGGAGCTTATAATTAAAAAATGATTTATTGACGCCAGCTTTAGTGGGGAAATTAGGTTGGAGCTTCCTGTTAAACCCATAAAAGTCCTTGCTCGCATCCTTAAACTCCAGGATTATTTCTAACAGCCCTTTTTCCCCTCGGAGGGGAGGGAGGAGCAGCCCTGTACCTGCTCCGTTCCTCCCGGGAAAATCCTTCCTCGTTAATTCTGGGATGGGGTAGGGCTGGAGGAGCCACTTCAGCACAGCTCGAGATGAGAGTGCTCCAAATCAAGATAAATCTGCCCGAAATCGAGAGAAAGCTACCCAGAATCGACAGAAACCTGCTCAGAATCGACAGAAACCGGCCCAAATTTGATAGAAACCTGCCCAAAATCGATGGAAACCTACCCAAAATGAAGATAAACCTACCCAAAATCGATAGAAACCTGCCCCAAACTGGTAGAAACCTGCCCAAAATCGATAGAAACCTACCCAAAACTGATAGAAACCTACCCAAAATGAAGATAAACCTTCCCAAAATCAATATAAACCTACCCAAAACTGATAGAAACCTACCCAAAATGAAGATAAACCTGCCCAAAATCAATATAAACCTACCCAAAACTGATAGAAACCGACCCAAAATGAAGATAAACCTGCCCAAAATCGATAGAAACCTGCCCAAAATGAAGATAAACCTGCCCAAAATCGATAGAAACCGACCCAAAATGAAGATAAACCTGCCCAAAATCGAGTCAACCCCTCCCCAAATCCTCATTCCAGAGGTTTCCCTGCTCATCCCACAGCAGCAGTGCCCTCCTTCCTCATCCTCCCGGCTGGAAAAGCCCAGCGCAGGTTTCATTAGGATCTGATAAGGATGGAGTGATTAGCAATTATCAGTTGTTATCCAGGATCATTTATTCCGTTGTTTTCCGGGATGCCAACGACGCCAGGGACGCGCGTATCCCACACCCCCAGACCTGCAGAAATCCTGGGATTTTTTTTAACGAACGATCAGCTTTTAAAGCACAACAACGCTTCCAAGAGATGAAACTCCTGGAAATTCAGCGGAGCCAGGCCGGGATTTAGGGGCTGGAGGAGCAGCGGGAAGGCCGGGAAGTGAACATCCCACCCTCGCTGCTGGTTTTCCAGCAGGATTCCAGGGGAGGGCCTGAGCATCCTCCTCATCCCGGGGGCTCTCCTGGAGCTGGGAATGGAACCTGGAGCAGCAGGACGGGGAACAGTGGGAATTATCCTCAGAGAGCAGGAATTATCCTGGGACAGTGGGAATTATCCTGGGACAGCGGGAATTATCCTCAGAGAGCAGGAATTATCCTGGGACAGTGGGAATTATCCTGGGACAGTGGGAATTATCCTCAGAGAGCAGGAATTATCCTGGGACAGTGGGAATTATCCTCAGAGAGCAGGAATTATCCTGGGACGGTGGGAATTATCCTGGGACAGCTCCTGGGAGCTCTTGGAAGAAGGAAATCCTTCCCGATGGGTTTTAGGGCAGCGATCCGGGGTGGGGATTCCAGCAGGAATTTCTCCTCGCAGGTGACCAAACAGCTCCGATTCCCGGAGCAGGAACAGCCCCGCGGGAGCTCCTCCAGCTCCAGCTCCAGCTCCAGCTCCATCCCCAACAAAGCCTCCCTTTATCCCGCGGCGTTTTGTTCCCATGGCACGGAGGTCAGCGGGAAAGGAGATTTATTAAAGGCATAAACAAACCTCGGGAATGCTGCCGGTAATTCCACTTCCGTCCAAAAGCCCCGTGTTTTTTTTGTTTGGTTTTTTTTTTTTTTTTTTTTTTTTTTTGTGGTTTTTTATTATTCCTTTTTTTTTTTTTTTTTTTTTTTTTTAAAGCTCCTTTAAATGATCTCTTCCCAAAGAAAAACTCCCGTGTAATCTGCCGGCGAGGGAAAGAGGGAGGGAAGGAGGGAGGGCTGCCGAGCCATGAATTATTCAGGAAAAGCTCTCGGGAGCCTCTGGAGATTATTCCCACCATTGTCCGCCCTGATGGGTCATTATGCGCTCCCCGGATTTAATCTTTGGGGCTATCCAGAGAGAGAGAGGGGAAAAAAAAAAGAAAAAAAAAAAAAGTGGATGAATTACAATTTTCCTGTAATAACCTTCAACTAACCTTTCAACCGGAGTGAGTAATTCCAATCCTATTTTCACATCAATGCCGCAGTCAAAGCCAGGCAATTATCCCTTATCTCTTCCAGAACCCTCCTCCTTTAATTTTTAAAGGGATGTTCGAGCACTTTACTGCAGGCAGGGAGAAGAAAGGAGCCCGGGATGGAGTCCGGGAATGTTTTGATGAGCAGCGATAGCCATGAGCTTTGGATAATTATTAATTCCATTAATTCCTCCCCCCCCGCCGCCTTTCGCCGCATTCCCCAGCTCCCCGTTTCCTCACCCTGCTGGGACAGGGAAAAGGGATCACCCCCCCGCCCCAAATTCCCTGAGTTTCCCTCCCTTTTTGTTCCCTGGGTGGCTCTTCCAAGAATTCCCAAATCATTCCCAAAAATCCCAGCGCTGCTTCCCGGGAGAGCGGGACTGAGGAGAACCATCCCGCGGGGCCGGCACCAGGCAGGGCCACCCTCGGTGTCCCCAAGAGCTCCGGGGAGGGGACAGGAGCCCGTGGGGAGAGCCAGGGATGCGCCGCAGAATTCCCGAGGCTTGGATCTCCCCGGAGCTGCCCTGGGAAAACACCTCGGGAAAGGGATTTTGGATCGGCCGGATTTAGGGAGCAGCACCGGCCCCACATTCCAGCCCTGAGCTCTCCCTGCTCCACAGCCGCTCCCAGCTCCTTTCCCACCTGGGCTGGAATGGGAGGAAGGAAAAACTTCGGGAAAAACGTCCCTGGCGGAAAGCAGCCAGCACATCCCATAATTCTATCATTGTGCACATAGGAAAAAAAAAATATGTATTTTTTTAGAATTGTATTTATATAAAAATGTGTCTAGGTATAAATCTAGAATCTAGAATCTAATATAGAATATATAATATAAAGTATACAATAAGTATTATATAATTATACAATATATATCATATACTAGGTAGTAAATATAATATAATATAATATAATATAATATAATATAATATAATATAATATAATATAATATAATATTGTATAATATAGTATAATATAATATAGTATAATATAGTATAATATAATATAATATAATATAGTATAATATAATATAATACAATATAATATAATACAATATAACATCATATCTATTATTTATTATAGATAGTATATTATAGATAGTATATTATAGATACTATATAGTATATATTATATTATATGTGATACGTGATACATTATATGTTACATACAAAATGTAATATATAATATAAAAATGTATAAATGTGCGAAATAAATAGATATAAAGTGCCTCCACCATACAAAAACCATATTTATACCTAGAAATACACTTACAAAAATAGTTTTACCTGGAAACATTCTCATATAAAAATCCTGTTTTCCATATTTAGGAGCCGGGCCCAGGCCCAGCTGCCCCTTTCCCCCATCCCCCAAATGTCCCAAACCCGCCCTTCCTGCGGTGCCGGGCAGATCCCTCCTGACCAGAGCGGCAATTCCATGGGAAAAAGGGCCCATTGTTCCCGGAGAACAGCACCAGGAATCGGGAATGCTCCGCTCCCCAGCCCCTGTCCCCTTTGAGGGCGCAGGGATCCCTCAGAACATCCCAAATCCTGGGATGTTCGGGGCTTTCAGAGCCCCGGGATGGGATGGGATGGGATGGGATGGGGAGCGGGAGCTGCCGCCAGCTGGCACCGCCGGCAGCTCCGGATCAATGCCCGCGATTGTCCGGGAGCAGCGGGAGCACGGGAATGGGGAAGGACGGGAGCTGAGAGGGAAAATCGGCTGGAGGGGCCGGGGTGAGGGCAGGGGATGGGGTGGGCAGGAGCAGGGATGGGGCAGGAAAGGGATTGGGATGGGCAGGGGAGGATCAGGAATGGGCAGGGCTGGGATTGGGATGGGCAGGGGAGGATCAGGAATGGGATTGGGATGGGCAGGGAGGGATCAGGAATGGGGCAGGAAAGGGATTGGGATGGGCAGGGGAGGATGGGGAATGGGATTGGGATGGGCAGGGAAGGATCAGGAAAGGGGCAGGAAAGGGATTGGGATGGGCAGGGAGGGATCAGGAAAGGGGCAGGAAAGGGATTGGGATGGGCAGAGCTGGAATCGGGATAGGCAGGGGAGGATCAGGAATGGGCAGGGGAGGATCGGGAATGGGCAGAGCCAAAGACCCAAGGAGCATCCCAGGGATTTCAGGGATCAAGCAGCGGTGCCACATCTGCCCCGTCCCCAGGGCGGGCGCTGGGCTGTCCCCACATCCCCAGCTGCTTCCCAAGGATCCCTTGGCAACCCCAGTGAGCGGGGGGGATGATCCCTTTCTCATGGAATCGTCCCTCAGGATCCTTTGGTTTCCTTCCAGGACTCTGCTGGGAGGAAATCCAGGCCTGGCACAGGGAGTCCCCATCCCTGGGGGGATTTAAATCCCTCTGGAGGTGGCACTTTGGGGGTTTAATTCCATGTGGAGATGGCACTTGGGGGTTTAATTCCATGTGGAGGTGGCACTTGGAGATTTAAATCCCTGTGGAGGTGGCACTTGGGGGCTTAATTCCATGTGGAGGTGGCACTTTGGGGATTTAATTCCATGTGGAGGTGGCACCTGGGGGTTTAATTCCATGTGGAGATGGCACCTGGGGGTTTAATTCCATATGGAGGTGGCACTTTGGGGATTTAATTCCATGTGGAGATGGCACCTGGGGGTTTAATTCCATATGGAGGTGGCACTTTGGGGGTTTAATTCCATGTGGAGGTGGCACCTGGGGGTTTAATTCCATATGGAGGTGGCACTTTGGGGGTTTAATTCCATGTGGAGGTGGCACTTTGCGGATTTAATTCCCTGCGGGTGTGGCACTTGGGGGTTTAATTCCCTGTGGAGGTGGCACTTGGGGATTTAAGTCCCTGCGGGTGTGGCACTTGGGGATTTAATTCCATGTGGAGGTGGCACTTTGGGGATTTAATTCCATGTGGAGGTGGCACTTTGGGGGTTTAATTCCATATGGAGGTGGCACTTTGGGGATTTAATTCCATGTGGCACTTTGGGGACAGGGTCAGGGGTGGCCTTGGAGGTGCTGGGAGTGGTCGGACTCGATGACCTTGGGGGATCTTTTCCAAGCAAAACGATTCCAGGATCCCACGGAGGGGTGCCCACCCCTGCTGTCCCCCGGAGCCAAGCCCCGTCCCCAGCTCCACCCTCCCAGTGATCCACGGGGCTCCAACCCCAGCATTCCCAGATCCAGGAGCGGGGATTTCCCATCCCAGCACCAGGCAGCGAACACAAACGTTTTGTCAGCGCTGGCAGAGCCGAGCTTTTTAGGGAAACTGGATTGAGGGGGAGGAAATAAAAAAATTAAAAAAAAAAAATAAAAAAGGGAAAAACGGGAAAAAAAAAAAAAAATTTAATTGGGACAACTTCCAGCGGGGAGCCCGGTGTGCTGGAGGCAGGAGAGCCATCCGGAGCAGGGAATGATTTAGAGGGAAGCAGGAGGAGGATTTGGGAAACCATGGCACCGGGTCCCCGCGGTGCTCATTAAGGTTGTACAGATTGCAGCTCCCAGCCCTCCAAAGTGCCCGTTATTAATCCATAAAAACATCGCCCCGGTGATTGAATCCGATGATTACCGGAGCGGGAAGAGCACGGGAGACCTGGGAAAAATATCCTGGCGCTCTCCCTGCAAGGCTCTGGGAGCAGGGGAAGGAAATTAAAAAAAAAAAATTCAAAAAAAAAGTTAAAAAAAAAGAAAAAAAAGGAAAATCATGTGGAATATTAATGAGAGCTGCTCGCCCCCGGGCACGGAGCGCAATCCAGGCTTTTCCCGGGGATATCCAGAGGGGAAGAACTGATTACCGGGGATAAACAACCCCAAATATTCGGGATCTTGGGATTTCACCTGCGGTGTGGCCGCCAAAGCCGATTCCCTTATCAGCCCTGGGCAGGCGCGGCCCCGGGGGATCCGGAGCGCCGGGAGCGCGGCTGAGCCCGGCTCCGATGGAATTAGCACCGGGATGAGCCTCTGGAAGGTGGCGCGGCAGCCTGGGGCAGAGCAGAGGATTTATTGCCGGCTCGGATCCTTGGAAGTGAAACCGATGGATTGAGGGCGCCTTCGGGAGTGCCAACAATTAACAGGGAATTCGGGAAGGAGGGGTGCCTGCGGTGCCAGGCAGGGCTGGAAACGCCATCCCGCGGCTCCCGGGGATGCAGGAATGTCGCCGGGAGAGCAGGGACATCACGGGATCCCGGAGCAGTGGGATCTAATGGGATAGAACAGCCCCATTCCCACTGGGATCCAATGGGATAGAACAGCCCCATTCCCACTGGGATCCAATGGGATAGAACAGCCCCATTCCCACTGGGATCCAATGGGATAGAACAGCCCCATTCCCACTGGGATCCAATGGGATGGAACAGCCCCATTCCCACTGGGATCCGATGGGAGAGAACAGCCCCATTCCCACTGGGATCCGATGGGAGAGAACAGCCTCATTCCCACTGGGATCTAATGGAGAGAACAGCCCCATTCCCATTGGGATCTGATGGGATAGAACAGCCCCATTCCCATTGGGATCTGATGGGATAGAACAGCCCCATTCCCACTGGGATCTGATGGGATAGAACAGCCCCATTCCCACTGGGATCTGATGGGATAGAACAGCCCCATTCCCACTGGGATCTAACGGGATAGAACAGCCCCATTCCCACTGGGATCTGATGGGAGAGAACAGCCCCATTCCCATCAAGATCCAATGGGATAGAACAGCCCCATTCCCACTGGGATCTGATGGGAGAGAACAGCACCATTCCCACTGGGATCTGATGGGATAGAGCAGCCCCATTCCCACTGGGATCTAATGGAGAGAACAGCCCTATTCCCACTGGGATCTGATGGGATAGAACAGCCCCGTTCCCACTGGGATCTAACGGGAAAGAACAGCCCCATTCCCATCGGGATCTAACAGGAAAGAACAGCCCCATTCCCACTGGGATCCAATGGGAGAGAACAGCCCCATTCCCACTGGGATCTAATGGGAAAGAACAGCCCCATTCCCACCGGGATCCAATGGAAGAGAAGAACAGCCCCATTCCCACCAGGAATCCAAGGGAAACGGGAGGAGGGAGCCGGGATCCAGGATCCCCAGGAAGGACGGAGCTGGGAGGCGGCGGAGGAGCTATAATTAACCCGAGAGCTCGTTAGCGAGGCGAGGGAACATCCAAGGGAGCGACATTTCCCTCCTAACCGACGCCTTGCGCTTGGAGGCTTTTCCATCCTTGGCAACGGATTCTCCGCTCGGAGGGAAGCTCGGAGCTTCCCTTCTGCTCAGCCACCCAGCCCGGGCTCATTAGGGAATTCTTAATTAGCTGCTGCTGCTGCTGCTTCTCCTGCAGGGAGGCTTGGAGCCGGGGTTTCCACGTGAGCCGCGGTTTTTTGCGGATGTTCCCGTTAAAATCCCGGTTCATCCAATGCCTCCCCTCGGCTGGGAGTCTCCGTCCAGCGCCGGTCGTTTGTTTGTTCAGATCCCGGTGAATCCCCGGGAGATTCCCAGTGGGATCCGGCCCCGTCTGGATCCCGGCTCCAGGAGACAGGTTACTCATTCCCTGGGCTTTTCCCAAAGGTTCCGCCTGGCCAATCCGTGAGTAAAAGCGGGACATGGAGCACCCAGCCCGGCCGAGCTGAATTCCCGGAATCTTCCATCCACCCCCAGGGATGAGGCAGGGCAAGGGACCCCGGTGGCTTTGGGAGAGAATTCCAGAGAATCCCTGGGAGATTCCCAGTTGGATCCGGCCCCGGCTGGATCCTGGCTCCAGGAGACAGGTTACTCATTCCCTGGGCTTTTCCCAAAGGTTCCGCCCGGCCAATCCGTGAGTAAATCCAGGACAGGGAGCACCCAGCCCGGCCGAGCTGAATTCCCGGAGTACAGGGAAGCTCTTCCATCCACTCCCAGGGATGAGGCAGGGCAAGGGATCCTGGTGGCTTTGGGAGAGAATTCCGGAGAAAACAAAGGCCGGATGTCAGCAGATAATGGCTTTGGGATGGGATTGGGGTTGGGGTTGGGTTGGGATGGGATGGGGATGGGATGGATGGGATTGGAATGGGATTGGAATGGGATCCATAGGATGGGATGGGAGGGGGATGGGATTGGAATGGGATTGGGATCCATGGGATGGGATGGGAGGGGGATGGGATGGATGGGATTGGAATGGGATGGGATTGGGATGAGATTGGGTTGGGATTGGGATGGGGTGGGATTCCGACGAGCTGGGACTGGGATGGGATGGCATTGGATTCCCTGCTGCATTTCCACGTTTCCAGCATCCTCAGGTATCCCGTCTGTCCGGAGCCCATCCTGGCTCCATCCACAGCATCATCCCAGGTCCCGGGGTGAGATCCCAGTGCCGGCTGTGACTCCATCAGGATCTGGGATCCAGCAGCCTGGGAGCCTGGAGAAGTGGAGCCCCGATGTCCCCATGGATCCGTGGGCTCCAGCAGCCCCTTTGCCCACTTCCTCTCAGTGCTGGAGGGCACAAATTCCTGCTTCCTTGAAGCGGAGAATGATGGAATCCCGGGATGGTTTGGGCTGGGAAGGGACACTGAAGCCCATCCAGTGCCACCACCCCTGCCAGGACAGGGACACCTCCCACTGCCCCAGCATGCTCCAAGCCCCAGTGTCCAGCCTTGGACATTCCAGGGATGGAAGCACTTCCAGGGATGGGGCATCTGAGGAGGATTCCAGCTCTCCTCGGAGAGCCCCACTCCATATCCCAAATCCCGCATTCCCCTGCTCCGGTGGGGTGGGAGCAGAGCCCCACTCCGGGCACTCCCACCCCCCTGCCATGATGCTCTGCAGCTCCATCCCCTCCAAACCCCTCCAGGAGCTCCTCCGGGATCCTCCAGCATCCCCCAAAACCCATCCCAAATCAAACATCGGAACGGGGAATCTCCAGGGGTGGGGAGGGAATCTGCTGGGAGCCCACCCGAGCTGGGGCGGGAGCTCCAAGGATCCTTCTGCGGCGGCAAAAGCCGCCCCTAATTAGCATAATTAATGACTTGGTGGCCTCTGCAGGCTGCAGGTTCCCTCCCTCGTTATCTCTAATTGGGCTCCCCAGCCCCCGCGAGCGTTATTCCTTAATGATCCCCGCATTCCCGGGAGCAGCTCCGAAGGGTGCGGAGGGCTCGGACACCAAGGGCAGCTCTTTCTCCAACACGTCCCTTCATCTCCTGGGGGAAAAAAATAATAATAATAATAAAACCAAAACCA
Source organism: Phylloscopus trochilus trochilus (assembly GCA_016584745.2). NCBI lineage: Eukaryota > Metazoa > Chordata > Aves > Passeriformes > Phylloscopidae > Phylloscopus > Phylloscopus trochilus. The sequence continues at coordinate 1,119,901 of WQNJ02000063.1, forward strand.
AACAAAAAAAACAAACAAAACAAAAGAAAAAAAAAACCCAAAACAAAAACAAAACAAAACAACCAAAAAACCACCAAAAACAAAAAAAAAGAAAAAAAAAAAGAAAAAAAGGAAAAAAAAGGAAAAAAGGAAAAAAAGGGAAAAAAGGGGAAAAAAAAGGAAAAAAAAAGGAAAAAAAAGGAAAAAAAAAGGAAAAAAAAGGAAAAAAAAGGAAAAAAAAAGGGAAAAAAAAGGGAAAAAAAAGGGAAAAAAAGGGAAAAAAGGGAAAAAAGGGAAAAAGGGGAAAAAGGGGAAAAAAGGGGGGAAAAAGGGGGAAAAAGGGGGAAAAAGGGGGAAAAAGGGGGAAAAAGGGGGAAAAAGAAAAAGAAAAAAGAAAAAAGAAAAAGAAAAAAAAGAAAAAAAAAAGAAGGAAAAAAAAAAAGAAGAAGGAAAAAAAAAAAAAACCACAAAAAACCAAAAACCAAACAAAACAAGAAGGGAAAATCCCGGGATCAGGATGGCACGCAGGAATTGCTGTCACCCCCGCTCCTCCTGGATCAGGAATCCTCCAGGATCCTGCAGCACAGGAGCTTTTGAGGCATCCAAGGGAGGCAGGACGGGATGGAGCTGGCTGGGATCGGGATGGGGAAGGAATATCCCGTTTTTTTGGGAGATGGAACATCAGCGCCTCGTTCCCGTTAGGGCCGGAAAGGTTTGCTTGGAACCCCACAGTCCTCCATCCAAGGGCTTACATCCCGGGATCTCTCCCTGCATCCATGGCAGCCCGTCCCGTGGGTTCTTCCCAGACTCAGAGCTCCCCAGTTTGGATGAACCCTGGAATTCTGGAATGGTCTGGGTTGGAAAGGACCTCAAAGCTCATCCCATGGGACAGCTCCCGCTATCCCAGGCTGCTCCAAGCCAGCCTGGGACATTCCAGGGCTCCAAGGGGCGGTCACAGATGCTCTGTGCCGGGGAATATTCCCAATATCCCATCCACCCCTGCCCTCTGCCAGCGGGAATTTCCAACCTGCCGTGAGGTGAGGCCTCCGATGAGAATCCCTGTGGTTTTCCACGGATCCCAATCCCCTCTCCCCATGCCCATCCCATGGATCCCAGTCCTCTCTTGGATCCCAATCCCCTCTTCCACAATCCAAATCCCCTCTCCCTGTGCCCATCCCATGGATCCCAATCCTCTCTCCATCCCAGGGATCCCAATCCCCACTCGGATCCCAATCCCCTCTCCCCATGCCCATCCCATGGATCCCAATCCCCTCTCCCTGTGCCCATCCCATGGATCCCAATCCCCTCTCCCTGTGCCCATCCCAGGGATCCCAATCCCCACTCGGATCCCAATCCCTCTCCCCATGCCCATCCCATGGATCCCAATCTCCCCATGTTCATCCCATGGATCCCAATCCCCTCTCCCACAATCCCAATCCCCTCTCCCCATGCCCATCCCACAATCCCAATCCCCTCTCCCGTGCCCATCCCCAACCTGGGCTCCGCATCCATCTCCGCTTTTTTCCGCCAGCCCTGGAGCCTGGGTGGGAATCGGGATTCCAAGGTGCCAAACAATTCCTCCTCCTTTATCCCTGCCAGCTCGCCAGCCTCCCCTCCCCTCCCTCCCCTCCCCTCCCTCCCCTCTCCTCCTCCGCTCCTCTTTCCCTCAGCCCCGCTACCTTTATTTTCGCAAAGCGTCTATAATTACCAAATGCTCCGAGATTCCGCCCAAAAAAAAAAAAAATTAAAAAAAAAAAAAAAATCAAATCCCAACCCCTCGGAATCCGGGGACGTCTCCTCGCTGCTGTCAGCTCAGGCTCTAAATGTTGTGATTGATAAAATTAAAACTGTGAAGCGAGGCACGAAATCTGTCTCGTAGACACCACTTCTCTTTCAGGAGAAAACAACGCCAGAAAAAAAAAAAAAAAACCAAAAAAAAACACACAAAAAACCCAAAAAAAAGCTAAAAAAAAAAAAAAAAAGGGAAAAATCACCAAATGATTCCCTGAAGAATGGCGGGGGGAATTTGTGAGCTTTTTTTTTTTTTCTTTCCCCTCCCCTGAGGAGCTTAATAAGACATCCCGGGCTGGAATTTTTATTCGGTTTCCTTGTGTGAGATCCCCGAATTTCCTCCGCTTTAATTGCCGCCAAGCAGGAAGCTTTAGTCACAGTGTAATGTACCCAGGCATGTTCCGGCTCTAATGAATCATCCCAACCCTGCATTCCAAGCAATTAAGGGAAATCCGGCTGTTCGTTAGTGAGGCGGAAAATAAATTTAATCTCCCTGCTAAAAAATCAATTATCCCGCTGTAATGGAGAATTCAATTTGGGTCACGCTCCATAAATTTCCCGGGTTTAGGATGCTCGGTGAGGGCTCGTTATGAGGTTGTGCACGTCGTGGGGAGACGAGGGAGCGGGGAGCGGGTTGGGAAAACATCCTGGAAGTTTCCCGGGGAGCTGGGATGGGTTCAGAGGGAAAGAGGGGGAAGTTCAGGTTGGAATAAGGGAAGGAATTCCTGCTGGGAAAGGTGAGAGGCTCTGGGAAAGGGAAGGATCCAAGGAGAGCTCAGAGCCTCTGCAGGGCGTGAAGGGGCTCCAGGAGAGCTGGAGAGGGATTTGAGGATAAGGGCTGGAGGGACAGGACACAGGGAATGGCTTCCCAGGGATGGATGGAGATTGGGAAGGAATTCCTGTCTGGGATTGGGTTGGAATTCCCAGAGCAGCTGTGGCTGCCTCTGGATCCCTGGAAGTGCCCCAGGCCGGGCTTGGATGGGGCTGGGAGCAGCCTGGGTTTGGTGGGAGGAGCCCCTGCCCTGGCAGGGGTGGCACTGGATGGAATTCCACCTCCCTTCCCAGCCCAAACCATTCCAGGGCTCCACAGCTCTCTGCTTCAGAGAAGCGAGGATCTGTGGTGTGGGGCATTGTGGATCCCTCTCAGATCCCAAATCCCTTCTCCCCGTGCCCATCCCATGGATCCCAATCCCCTCTCAGATCCCAATCCTTCTCCCCGTGCCCATCCCATTGATCCCAATCCCCTCTCCCACAATCCCAATCCCCTCTCCCCGTGTCCATCCATTGATCCCAATCCCCTCTCCCCGTGTCCATCCCATTGATCCCAATCCCCTCTCCCTGTGCCCATCCCATTGATCCCAATCCCCTCTCCCCGTGCCCATCCCATTGATCCCAATCCCCTCTCGGATCCCAATCCCCTCTCCCGTGCCCATCCCATTGATCCCAATCCCCTCTCCCACAATCCCAATCCCCTCTCCCCGTGTCCATCCCATTGATCCCAATCCCCCTCTCCCGTGTCCATCCCATTGATCCCAATCCCCTCTCCCGTGTCCATCCCATTGATCCCAATCCCCTCTCCCCGTGCCCATCCCATTGATCCCAATCCCCTCTCGGATCCCAATCCCCTCTCCCCGTGCCCATCCCATGGATCCCAATCCCCTCTCCCCGTGCCCATCCCATTGATCCCAATCCCCTCTCCCTGTGCCCATCCCAGGGATCCCAATCCCCTCTCCATCCCATTGATCCCAATTCCCTCTCCCTGTGTCCATCCCACAGATCCCAATCCCCTCTCGGATCCCATTCCCCTCTCCCCATGCCCATCCCAGCCTGGGCTCCGCATCCATCTCCGCTTTTTTTTTGGCCAGGATTTGGTGGGCACAGCCTCCTCCTCCTCCTCCATCTTTCTCCATCCATCCCAGGGAATCCAAGGGAGGGGATCCAGCAGCAATCCGGCCCTGGGAGCCTGCGCACACGACCTCGGGCTCCTAATTGAGCTCGGCTTTCCGCAGCTCCTAATTAATCTCGGCTCTTCGGTGGGTGATCGGGGCTTCGCAGCATCATTAAAGGCCTTTCCCCCTTGGAGAGCTCTCCCTCCGCTTCCCTTTTCCTTTTGGGAGGAGGATCCATGCGAAGCTGCCTCCGGCTGCCAGCTCTGAGGAACAGTCTGAGGGATTTGAGGAACAGATCACCGGATCGGGAATTTTTTTTTTTCCCACCCCCACACCTCCTTTTGGAATGGAAAAAAAAAGAAAAAAAAAAAAGAGAAAAATAAAATAAAATAAAATAAAATAAATAAAATAAAATAAAATAAAATAAAATAAAATAAAATAAACAAGAAGAACAACCTTGAAACGAGCATCTAAAGACTCCTCATCGTTTCTGGTGGCTCGGGGCTCTCCAAAGGACAAGGGCAAAGACCACCCTGATCCCGGGGGAGCAGAGACCCCCAGAGTGGACAATCCCGGTTTTACACAGACATGAACCTGACAGGCAACGAGTTCTTAGATCCGGGATGGCTCATCCAGAACCCGCTCTCTCTTAACCATCCTCCGAATATTAACTGATTTCAGCAAAGCTGTAGTCACTGCCTGACCTGTTTGGTTTTCTCAAGTTCTTTCTCAGGATGAAAACTGCTAAACAAGGTCACACTTTCTAAACTTCTCTTGTTTCTCACATTTCTCTCCCAAGGAGGGGCTTGGCTTGTCGACCCTTGGTGTGACCAATGGTCCAAAGGATCCCACCTCTAGCTGGGCTCATGGAGTCACTGCCTGTCACCTTTGGTTTTCTGAAATTCCCTTTTTCCCAAAGAATCTCGTGGTAACGAGAGCAGATTATTGTAACCCATCGTGTTTTCCTACCTTCCTTTCCCAAAGGAGAAAATTTGCTCCGATAACCCCTTAGGTGACCCCGTGAGTGCAAAGATCCCAGCTCTGAGGTGGGCTCATGGAGTCACTGCCTGTCACCTTTGGGTTTGCTCAAGTTCTTTCCCAGGGACCTAAACTGCTAAACAAGGATCATGTTTTCTAAAACTCTCTTGTTTCTCACATTTCTCTCCCAAGGAGGGGCTTTGCTCGTTGACCCTTGGTGTGACCAATGGTCCAAAGGATCCCACCTCTTAGGTGGGCACATTGTAAAAAGGGATAAAAATAGGTGCTGAGAATAAACCAGCCCCTTTTTCAGAGCATCAGCCTTCTGAAATCACGAGTCCGTGTCTTTCCTTTCGTGTCCAACAGCGACAAAGCTTATTTTTTTTTTCCCCAGCTAAATCAGCAATATAACCGTAGTTTTTTTAAAGTCTTCAACATAAGTGTCTCATTTCCCTGCTTGTCCTGGGATCCCCCTTTCCTACCCGGGATCCCCTTTTCCCACCCCGGGATCCCCTTTTCCCCACCCGGGATCCCCTTTTCCCCCCTGGGATCCCCTTTTTCCCCCCCTGGGGATCCCCTTTTCCCACACCCGGGATCCCCTTTTCCCCCCCTGGGGATCCCCTTTTCCACCCGGGATCCCCTTTTCCCCAACCGGGATCCCCCTTTCCCCCCCGGGATCCCCTTTCCCCCCCCAGGATCCCCCTTTCCCCCCCGGGATCCCCTTCCCCCCCCAGGATCCCCTTTTCCCCCCCGGGATCCCCTTTTCCCACCCCGGGATCCCCTTTTCCCCCCCAGGATCCCCTTTCCCCCCCGGGATCCCCTTTTCCCACCCCGGATCCCCTTTTCCCACCCCGGGATCCCCTTTTCCCCCCTGGGATCCCCTTTTCCCACCCCAGGATCCCCTTTTCCTACCCCAGATCCCTTTTCCCACCCCGGGATCCCCTTTTCCCACCCCAGGATCCCCTTTTCCCACCCGGAGCCCAGCTTTGGGATCCCGCCAGATTCCCAGTGCGTTTTGGGAAGCCGCAGATCCCGCAGATCGGGACCTTGGGAAGATGGACCGGCTCGGGAGAATCCCATTCCAGCCCCGCCCCGGGACGCAGCTTTTCCCACGGAGAGGCGATAACGTCCTTTGATATCGAGCCGATCTAAACATCTCAGCCGGGATTAGGGCGCAGCTATATTTACCCGGGGCCCGCCATTAGCGGAATGCTAATTAACGGGATTCGGTTTCCCGGCAAATCCGGCCCCGTTCCCAGCGCCGGTAACGCAAAACTCGATCCTAAATCCACCCCCCCGCTGGAGTTGCCGCTCGTTCCTGGGGATTAGGGCGGATTTGTTTTCGCTGACGGCAGCCCCGGCTCGGGTTGTGGCAGCCGGGGGGCTGGAGCAGTTCCCGAAAAAATCCCGAGACAACTCAATCCCGCCTGTCCCGGTCCCGGCCTGGCACGGGAGGTGCTGGAATTCCAGAACCCTGGAATGGTTCCGGGGGTGGGAAGGTGGTGTTGTCTGGTTTTTTTTTGCGTTCTCCTCTGTCTCCTTGAAGGAGTTTGTAAAAGTTTTGTTTTCAGCCTTCTGTAGGAGTCCAGGGTCTTCCTTTGGAAACCCGGGACTTTTCCCACCCGGGATCCCCTTTTCCACTCGGGATCCCCTTTTCCCACCCGGGATCCCCTTTTCCCCCCCGGGATCCCCTTTTCCCCCCCGGGATCCCTTTTTCCCCCCAGGATCCCCTTTTCCCACCCCGGGATCCCCTTTTCCCACCCCTTTGGAAACCCTGGACAGGCAGAAACCTGTACAGAGGGGTTTAAAACCTGTGCAGGGGGGTTTAAAACCTGTACAGAGGGGTTTAAAACCTGTACAGGGGGGGTTTAAAACCTGTACAGGGAGGTTTAAAACCTGTATAGGGGGGGGTTAAAACCTGTGCAGGGGGGTTTAAAACCTGTACAGAGGGGTTTAAAACCTGTGCAGGGGGGTCGGAGATATGTGCAGGGGGGTTTCAGACCCTGGCATGGACCCCAGACAGGCAGGGGTCTCGATTATAGCCCATGGGAAAAATTACCAACACTATGGGAGGAATTGCAAGGCCTTGAAAGTAGTAGAAATAGAAAATATTAATATTTTCACATTAGGGGTTTCAAGATAAGAAGGACCAGAGATCAGATGGAGGATTCTGGGCGTTACCCCAGAGTCTTCTCCTTCTTCTCTGTCTCCGTTTTGCACAGTGGTGACGACATGAAGTAGATTTAGAGGGATTGGGTCAAAGTAGAAAATACCTGTCTAGTGTCAAGTGCATGCATTGGGTCACAATTGTAAATAATGTACACGTAATTAATTATCTGTATGTAATTATCTGTATATAAGATAACGAGCTGTGGGCAGGGGGGCAGTCATCGCCTGTTGCCCGTGCTGTCCAGACCTTGGCAGAGCACAGAGAGAATTGTAGAGATAAGATAAAATAAACAAGGAGGAAAACCCAGAGAAAGAACATCTGAAGGCTCCTCGTCTTTTCTGTGGGCATCTCGGGGCTTCCCCAAGGACCAGGGGCAGTGCCCATCCCTCATTCTCGGGCAAGCAGAGACCCCGAGAGAGTAGAAAACACCTGTTTGGTGTCAAGTTCATGCATTGGGTCACAATTGTAAATAATGTAAATGTAATTAATTATCTGTCTATAAGATGACAAGCTGTGGGCAGGCGGACAGTCGTCACCTGTTGCCTGTGCTGTCCAGACCTCGGCAGAGCACAGAGAGAATTGTAGAGATAAGATAAAATAAACAAGGAGGAAAACCCAGAAAAAGAATATCTGAAGACTCCTCGTCTTTCCTGTGGGCATCTCGGGGCTTCTCGAAGGACCAGGGGCAGTGCCCATCCCTCATTCTCGGGCAAGCAGAGACCCCGAGAGCGTAGAAAATACCTGTTTAGTGTCAAGTTCATGCATTGGGTCACAATTGTCAATAATGTACACATAATTAATTATCTGTATATAAGATAACGAGCTGTGGGCAGGCGGGCAGTCGTCGCCTGTTGCCCGTGCTGTCCAGACCTTGGCAGAGCACAGAGAGAATTGTAGAGATAAGATAAAATAAACAAAGAAGGAAACCCAGAAAAAGAACATCTGAAGACTCCTCGTCTTTTCTGTGGGCGGCTCGGGGCTTCCCGAAGGACCAGGGGCAGTGCCCATCCCTCATTCCCGGGCAAGCAGAGACCCCGAGAGCCTCCTGTGTCTCTGGAGTCAGACACACTTTGATATAAACGAGCCGTTTGTCATGGTGAACTCTGGAGATGTTCACGTTCTTTCCATAAAGGAGGAGGCTGCTGACGGACCTGCTGCAGGGTCCAGTGTGGATGGAGAAGGAGATTTTCTTCCTCCAATCCATGATCTGGAATCCAATCCATGATCTTCCTCCAATCCATGATCGCTGCTGGAATTCCATAAATTCTGTAAATAAAGTCCTTCTCCTTTCCATCCCAAGGTGTGGCTGTGAGTTCTTTGTGTCGGTTGGGACAGGAAGGGATTTTAAATCCCAGCTCTCCATGGGCAGGGACTCCTTCCCGCTATCCCAGGGTGTTCCAACCCCTTGGGCACTGCCAGGGATCCCAGCTGCTCTGGGAATTCCAGCCTCTCCCCACCCTTCCAGGCAGGAATTCCCAATTCCCAATCTCCCAGCCAGCCCTGCCCTCCGGGAAGCCATTCCCTGTGTGCTGCCCCTCCATCCCAGCCCCTCTCCAGAGGATCCCTTCTGGGAACGATCCGGAAAATCAAACCCGGCTTTTCCTCCGGAGCCAGGAAGAGCTGATGGCCGCTCTCACGACAAGAAGTGTTGGGGCAGCTCCAGCTTAAAAAAACCCCACTTTTTAAAAAATTTTTTTCTTTTTTTTTTAATTTTATTTTTTCTCTTTTTTCTTTTTTTTTCTTTTTTTTTCCCTTTTTTTCCTTTTTTCTTTTTTTTTCTTTTTTTTCTTTTTTCTTTTTTCTTTTTTTTTCTTTTTTTAAAATTTTCTTTTTTCTTTTTTTTCTTTTTTTCTTTTTTTTTCTTTTTTTCTTTTTTCTTTTTTCTTCTTTTTTCTTTTTTTCTTTTTTAAATTTTCTTTTTTTTTCTTTTTTCTTTTTTTATTTTTTCTTTTTTTTTCTTTTTTCTTTTTTTCTTTTTTCTTTTTTATTTTTTCTTTTTTTTCTTTTTTCTTTTTTTCTTTTTTCTTCTTTTTTTCTTTTTTCTTCTTTTTTTCTTTTTTTCCTTTTTTGTTTTTTTTTTTTGTGTTTTATTTGTGGGGTTTTTTGTGTTTTGTTTGCTTGTTTTGGGGTTTTGCTTCTGTTTTTGTTTTGTTTTTTGGGGTGTTTTGGGGGGGGGTTGGTTTTTTAATGTGTTTGTTTGTTTGTTTGTTTGTTTGTTTGTTTGTTTTGATTTGTTGGGGTTTTTTTGGTTTTTGTTTTTCCAAAGGAGAAAAGCGGGATGCGTGTCCAAGGCCACGAGCGAGGGGCAGAGCAGCCCCCCCCTCCCCACCACTGCTCCCTGCTTTTCCAGGAAATGGGAAAAGGGAACCTTGGGATTGGGTTCAGAAGGGGAAACTCCAAAGCTGATCCCATCCCACACCTCCCACTCTTCCAGCTCCGGAATATTTCCAGGGATGGGGCAGCAAAGTTGATCCACTGCAGCATTCCCAGGGTGCTCCCAAAGGGATTCCCATCCCTGCTTTTCCCCTTTTTTTTTATTTGCCCTCCGGGATTTCATGGATTCCTCATCCTCCCGGAATTTCTGTTCTTGGCCCCGTGAACCTTCCCAGCTCCTCAGCTCCCAGCAGGGGATCCTGGAGTTACAGATCCTGGATGGCTCCACAATCCCAAAAAAAAAATCCTTTAAAAGTTTTTAAAAAAACAAAAAAACCCCAAAAAACGAAACAAAACAAAACAAAACAAAAAAAAAAAAAAAAAAAAAAAAACCAAAAAAAAACCCACAAAAAAAACCAAAAAAACCCACAAAAAAACCACACAAAAAAGAAAAAAAAAACAAACAAAAAACCCACAAAAAAAACCAAAACCAAAACCAAAACCAAACCAAAACAAACAAACAAAACCCCCCCCACCAAAACAAAAACAAAAACACAAACAAAACCAACAAAATAAAATCTGGAATTTGCCTTAAAAATCCTGCTTGGATTTTTAGGAAAAAAAAATTAAAAAAAAAAAACAAACAACACCAAAAACCCCACACCAAAACAAAACAAAAAAACCACCAAAACCAAAACCAACCAAAAAACCACAAAACAAAAGAAACAAAAAAAACCCCAAGAAACATTTTTCTCCTTAAAATCCCATTTTTAACCATTTTTCTTTTTTTTTTTTTTTTCCAGCCTATTTGTCGGACGCTCCAAATCCCAACCCTGGAAAAACCGCGCTCCGCCCTTCGGAGCCGGATCAATCCCTTCCCCAAGCCCGGAATTCCCTCCTCCAGCGGCATCCCGAGCCTGGGATCCCAGCCCTCCCAACACAACACCTGCAACCACTTAGGGGCCGACGAATCCCAGCGGGAAGGGCCCTTGTCGTGACATTTCCGGAATAACGCTGGAAAATTCCCGTTGTGCCTCATCGGGAATCGTTTAGGGACGTTTGGATCCCGGGGTTTTTTGGGGTTTTTTTTGGGTTTTTTTGGGTTTTATTTGGGGTTTTATGGGGTTTTTTTGGGGTTTTTTTTGGTTTGTTTTTTTGGTTTTTTGTGGGTTTTTTTGTGGGTTTTTTTGTGGTTTTTTTGTGGGTTTTTTGGGGTTTTTGGGGAGCTTTTGGGTTGGTTTTTTTTATTTTTTGGGGGTTTTTTTTGTTTTTTGGGAGGTTTTTTGTGGGTTTTTTTGTTTTTTGTGGGTTTTTTTATGGTTTTTTGGGGGGTTTTTTTGGGTTTTTTTGGGTTTTTTGGGGTTTTTTTTGTTTGTTTGTTTGTTTTTGGGGGGGGTTGTTTTTTTGGGAGGTTTTTTGTGGGTTTTGGGGGTTTTTTTGTGGTTTTTTGTGGTTTTTTGGGGTTTTTTTGGGGTTTTTTTGTGGTTTTTTTGGGGTTTTTTTTGGGTTTTTTTTGGTTTTTGGGGTTTTTTTGGGGGGGTTTTTTTGGTTTTTTTTGTGCTGTCAGAGCTTTAAGGAACGAACAGAGGACGGATTCCTGGAATGAGGCTCTGCTTGGAAGAGGAGGCTGCGTGGCGGTTTTCCCACTGCTCCGCCCGGATCATTTGGGATGTTCCGAAATAATTAGGGCGGGTGGTTAATCCCTTACGAGATCTCCGAGGTGGGAGAGATCCCAGAGCGTCCTAGGGATGGTGGGGCAGCGCTTTTAGATCCCAAAAATTATCCTTAGATCCCAAAAACATCCATTATGCCCCTCAGTGCGGCCCCAAAACATGGGATGGATGGATGGATGGATGGATGGAGGGATGGATGGATGGATGGATGGAGGGATGGATGGATGGAGGGATGGATGGATGGAGGGATGGAGGGATGGATGGATGGATGGATGGATGGATGGATGGATGGAGGGATGGATGGATGGAGGGATGGATGGATGGGTGGATGGATGGATGGATGGATGGAGGGATGGATGGATGGATGGATGGAGGGATGGATGGATGGATGGATGGATGGAGGGATGGATGGAGGGATGGATGGATGGATGGATGGATGGATGGAGGGATGGATGGAGGGATGGATGGATGGATGGATGGGTGGATGGATGGAGGGATGGATGGATGGATGGAGGGATGGATGGATGGAGGGATGGATGGGTGGATGGATGGAGGGATGGATGGATGGATGGAGGGATGGATGGGTGGATGGAATGAGGGATGGATGGATGGATGGATGGATGGATGGAGGGATGGAGGGATGGATGGATGGATGGATGGATGGATGGAGGGATGGATGGAGGGATGGATGGGTGGAATGAGGGATGGATGGATGGATGGATGGATGGATGGAGGGATGGAGGGATGGATGGATGGATGGATGGATGGATGGATGGAGGGATGGATGGATGGATGGATGGAGGGATGGATGGATGGAGGGATGGATGGAGGAATGGGATGTTGGATGGATAGAGGGCTGGAGAGATGGAAGGATGAAGGGATGAAGAGCACCCTCCAAAAAAAAAATCATTGCACCCCATAAGGAACTTTATGCTCTGAAAGTCCTAAAATGCGTCATTACACGCAAAAAAAAAATTACTAGATTAAAAAAAAAAATCATTGCTACACCAAAATATCGGTGTTGCACCCTAAAAAGTGTCATTGGAGCCCAAAGAACATCATTATACCCTAAACCCTGTAATTTCATTTTAAAAATCGTCATCACGTCTTAAAACTCATCTTTGTACCCCCCCAAAAAATCACTGCACCCTAAAAACCATCATTGAACCCTAAATCCCGTCATTACGCCCTAAGAAGTATCATTATACCCCAAAAAACCCACCATTGCATCCCAAAAAAATATCATTGCATCCCCCAAAAATCGTCGTATCCTAAAAATTATCATCATATCCCCCAAAAAAGTCATTCTATCCCAAAAAACACCATTATACTCCCAAAAGCGTCCTTATATCTCGACACCCCACCTTCACACACTGAAAAATCTCCGTTAAATCCATAAAAACCATCATTTTATCCAAAAAAACACCATTATACCCCAAACACTGAAATCCGGGCTTGGAAAGAAATAAAAAGATCGGAATTCCTGCCCGGTGTTCCCAAGGAAAAGTGTTTTTCCCCCCCCCCCCAAAAAAAACCTCTCTGGTTCTTTGGGATAAATCCTGGTGTGGGCTTGGAAAGAAATAAAATCTGGGCTTGGAAAGAAATAAAAAAATTGGAATTCCTGCCCCGGGTTTCCAAGGAAAAATGTTTCCCCCCCAAAAAAAAACCTCTCTGGTTCTTTGGGATAAATCGCGGTGTGGGCTTGGAAAGAAATAAAAAAATCAGAATTCCTGCTGGTGTTCCCAAGGAAAAGTGTTTTCCCCCCCCAAAAAATACCTCTCTGGTTCTTTGGGATAAATCCCGGTGTGGGCTTGGAAAGAAATAAAATCCGGGCTTGGAAAGAAATAAAAAAATCAGAATTCCTGCCTGGTGTTCCCAAGGAAAAATATTTTTCCCCCCTAAAAACCTCTCCAATTCTTTGGGATAAACCCCGGCGTGGGCCGTGGGGTTCAGGGCGGCCAATCCACGCTCCGGACACGGGGTGAAATCCAAGGAAAAAGGGATTTCCGGAGCCACGCTCCCGTTTTCCCAAGGGCCCACAAATGAACCTTTTCCGCCCCGCTAAACTTTGGGAAGCGGCCTTTAACTGAGTCCGTGTGGTTTTCCCTCCCCTTTTCCCCCTGGAAAGATCCCAGGGCTGGAAAACCGCCTCGTTTCCGCCGCGGTTCCCGGCACAGGACGGATAAACGTTGGCGGCTCCGTCGGTTTTCCCATCTGGCAGCCAGGCTGTGCTGCGAGGAGGAAGGATGTAGGGATGCAAATATTCCTCGGGCCGCTTCCAAGATCCAAGCTCGGAAGATTCCAAGGAATTTTTATGCTGTAACCACAAGAAGGGGTCGGGTGACGGAGGCAGGGCGGAGCCCGGGAAGGGAAGGTCGGGAAGCGGAGCCGCGGTGCCGCCTCTCCGGAGGGACGGGGAGCAGGTTGCGCCTCGGGGATCTGGGTCGGGATGGTTTGGGAAAAACCTCCAGGAATCCCAAAAAATGTTGGTGGGGAAGTGGCAGGCACTGGTGGGGTGTGGGAGCAGATCCGGGGATGTCATTGTCCCACCAGGGACACTCCAATGTCCCACCAAGAACATTCCATTGTCCCACCAAGGACATTCCAATGTCCTACCAAGGACATTCCAATGTTCCACCAGGGATATTCCTGTGTCCCACCAGGGACACCCCAATGTCCCACCAAGGACACTCCCATGTCCCACCAGGGACACTCCAATGTCCCACCAAGGATATTCCATTGTCCTACCAAGGACATTCCATTGTTCCACCAGGGATATTCCATTGTCCCACCAGGGACACTCCAATGTCCTACCAGGGATATTCCATTGTCCCACCAAGAATATTCCATTGTCCTACCAAGGACATTCCAATGTCCTACCAGGGACATTCCAATGTTCCACCATGGATATTCCATTGTCCTACCAAGGACATTCCAGTTTTCCACCAGGGACATTCCAATGTCCCACCAGTGACACTCCAATGTCCTACCAGGGATATTCCATTGTCCCACCAGGGACATTCCATTGTCCCACCAAGGATATTCCATTGTCCCACCAGGGACACTCCAATGTCCTACCAGGGATATTCCATTGTTCTGCCAAGGACATTCCAATGTCCCACCAAGGATATTCCATTGTCCCACCAGGGACACTCCAATGTCCTACCAGGGATATTCCATTGTTCTGCCAAGGACATTCCAATGTACCACCAGGGACATTCCAATGTCCCACCAAGGATATTTCATTGTCCCACCAGGAACACATCATTGTCCCACCAGGGACACTTCAATGTCCCACCAAGGACACTCCAATGTCCCACCAAGAATATTCCATTGTCCCACCAGGGACATTCCAATGTCCCACCAAGGACACTCCAATGTACCACCAAGGACATTCCAATGTCCCACCAGGGACACTCCAATGTCCTACCAGGGACATTCCATTGTCCCACCAAGGACATTCCAATGTCCCACCAGGGCCATGCCACTGTCCCCCTCTCCAGAGCCATCCCAAACCCCCTTGTCTGTGTCCCTGTGTCACCTGCTCTGGGTGACCCTGCCTGGGCAGAGACCGCTTCCAACTCCAGGATTTTGGGATCCCATCCCTCCCAGGAACGAGCTGAGAGTCCCCAAGCCAGGACACTCCGGTCAGGCACCGCTGTCCCCTGACCTGCAGGGGTGGCACTGCCACCTCCAGCCGGGGACGTTCCCACCACCCCAACAGCTCCAGCACAACCCCGTTCCCTCTCCAAGCCCTGGAGAAGATTCCCAGCCAGCCCCGTGTCCCCAAAGCCACCTTGGGGGTGACAAGGACATGGCCCCTGCTCCAATTAACCCCTCCCTTAACGAGCCCCCTCGGAAATGATGGAAGCGCTTTGCCCGTCACCGGCGCTGGGGAGAGAGATCTTGGAAGGAACAAAATATTCCTGTGATCTTCTCCCTGACAGGCTGGAAGCAAAAATATTTAGTGAGGAACCGCCACGTCCTGAATAATTCAGGAGGCTGCAAAGCCCTTGATCATCCCCGCTGACTCCGGGAACAAAATCGTCGGGATTTGTGCATCCAAAGCGGAGATAAAAACGCCAGGAGAAGAAACAGGAGAAGAAAGAGCTTGAAAATTAAATTAAAAAAAAAAAAAAAAGCTGATTAAAAAGGCAGCCGTGCCGGAAGGAGGCCGGGGGGGCTGCTCCTTGGAGCCACAGGTGTCCCAGTGTCCCGGTTTTATCCATGGGAACACGGAGGAGAGATCCTGGGGGGAGCCCGGGGTGGCTGTGGCCGGGAGAGGCAGCACCTCCAGCGGTTTGGTGGCAGCTGAGGGGACAAAGTGGCATCCAGCTCATCCCAAACCCTCTGTCCTCACCGCTCCCGAGGGCGCCGGGAGCAGGGGCAGCCTCCAGCGGTGCTGACCCCCGAAGGATCTCCTGGGATCATCCCACAGTCTGGGAAGCGGGAATGGGGGAATTGTCCCTCTCTGCTCACTCAGGTGAGACCTCCAGCTCTGGATCCCAACATCAGCAGGAGCTGGAGCTGCTGGAGCAATTCCAGAGGAAGCCACGGAGCTGCTCCCAGGACTGGAGCACCTCTGGAGCCAGGCTGGGAGAGCTGGGAATGTTCGCCTGGAGAAGGATCCAGGGAGAGCTCAGAGCCCCTGGCAGGGCCTGAAGGGGCTCCAGAAGAGCTGCAGAGGGGCTGGGGACAAGGGATGGAGGGACAGGACACAGGGAATGGTTTCCCAGTGCCAGAGGGCAGGGCTGGCTGGGATCTTGGGCAGGAATTTTTCCCTGGGAGGGTGAGGAGCCGATGGGCTGGAATTCCCAGAGCAGCTGTGGCTGCCCCTGGATCCCTGGCAGTACCCAAGGCCAGGCTGGACGGGGCTTGGAGCAGCCTGGGGCAGTGGGAAGGAGGCCCTGCCCTGGCAGGGTGGGATGGGATTGGGTGGGAAGGGACCTTAAATCCCATCCCAAAACCATTCCAGGATTTTCTGTTCCCACGATCATGGGCGCGCAGCGGGAAGGCGCCGCCAGGGGGAGCCCGAGAGCGCCGAGCCGAACCCGGCCGAGAGGAGCCGAGGGGAGCCGAACACAGCCGAACACAGCCGAACACAGCCGAACACAGCCGAACACAGCCGAACCCAGAGGGATGGATGGATGGATGGAGGGATGGATGGAATGAGGGATGGATGGATGGATGGATGGATGGATGGATGGATGGATGGATGGATGGATGGATGGATGGATGGATGGAATGAGGGATGGATGGATGGATGGATGGATGGATGGATGGATGGATGGATGGAGGAATGGATGGATGGATGGATGGATGGATGGATGGATGGATGGATGGATGGATGGATGGATGGATGGATGGATGGAGGAATGGATGGATGGATGGATGGATGGATGGATGGATGGATGGATGGATGGATGGATGGAGGAATGGATGGATGGATGGATGGATGGATGGATGGATGGATGGATGGAGGAATGGATGGATGGATGGATGGATGGATGGATGGATGGATGAATGGATGGATGGATGGATGGATGGATGGATGGATGGATGGAGGAATGGATGGATGGATGGATGGATGAATGGATGGATGGATGGATGGAGGGATGGGTGGATGGATGGATGGATGGATGGATGGATGGATGGAGGAATGGATGGGTGGATGGATGGGTGGATGGATGGATGGATGGATGGAGGGATGGATGGATGGATGGGTGGATGGATGGATGGATGGGTGGATGGATGGATGGATGGATGGGATGTTGGATGGATGGATGGATGGATGGATGGATGGATGGATGGATGGATGGGATGTTGGATGGATGGATGGAGGGATGGAGGGATGGATGGATGGAGGAATGGGATGTTGGATGGATGGAAGGATGAAGGAATGAAGATCTGGAGGGCTGGAGGACAGAGTGGTGCCAGGGGTACCACAGCTGCACTTCCCACCTCTGGCTGATTTATTCCCACACCGAATCCATGGATCCTGCTGGGCAGGGAACGCTGGTGCCACCATCCCACAGAGAACATCCAGGCATGCACCCCTCCATCCCCACCGCCCAAACCGGGGTGAGCACCGGGATCTTTGGACACCAATCCCTGTCCCTGGGAGCTCGGGCAGCCCTGGAGCCTCTGGCGCTGCTTTATTTTTAATATTTAATGGGATAAAAGGCTGGAATTGCTTTTAAGCCTTCAATTGCCTTCCCCCTTTTTATCTTTAAAAAGCACGGCCAGCAGTTTTTGGAGGTTATTTTTTTGGGAGGAGGGAGGTTTGTCCTAATGATCCCTGGTAGCCATTAGGTCGGGAATCAGGCGCTTTCAAAGGCATCCATTAAATATTTCATTCCTTGCTCCCATTCCTTTGGTTTTGATCTCCATTCCCTGGTTGATTAAAGACACTGACGGCTCCGTTTTGATTAAATCCTAAATCAAAAAACTCCCCTGCCCCCCCCAAAAATAAAAAAAAAATTTAAAAAAACACAACAAAACTGCCAGAGCCGACGTTTATGGAGTTCAGTAAACTGGGCAGAAGAACAGGAGTGCGAGCTGGAAAAAATCCATAAAATCCCCTTTCCAAACAAACATCGGTTGACGGCAAACAGATGGTTCCGAGGCTCTTATTCCAAACTGGAAAAATTAAGAGTTGGCAGGTCCTGAGGAGGAAAAAAAAAAAGAAAAAAGAAAAGAAAAAAAAAAAGAAAAAAAGAAAAAAATGAGGGGAAAAAAAAAAAAAGGAGTTACAAAACATCTTAAAGTTTTCCCCTTCACATCCCGGTGTTGCTCTGGGCACGGGTTCAATATTTTCCTAGGCTACCGCAGGGAAAAGGGGCTGGATGCAGGGAGGCAGCTGGCGCTGGAAATCCCGGGGAAGATCGATGGGGAGCGGAGCTCTGGCAGCACCCCCGGGCCCCAGCCCCGCTCCCAGCCCACCCGCGCATCCCGGCCTCTCCGAAGGGGCGGGAAAAGGGCGGGAAGGCGGGGGTTTTCCCGGCTTTGGGGAATGTGATGATCTGGGATGATGTGAGGGGAATGTTCCTGTGTCTTAGAACCGAAGATGTCTATTCTGTTTCATCTGCTGAAAGGCAGCTGGAGAATTGTTCCTCTTGACTCCGGGAGGAGTCTTTTGTTAAAAACCAGGTGGGGCAGGGTTTGTTATCTCTGTCACCACCTGCTCTTCCCTCCAGGGGGATGTTTTTTTCTGCTAATGAGCCGTTAATTAACACCTCCCCAAACGAACACATCCACATTCCATCATCCCAGTGGGAGATGCTCCACCCAGTGGGGAGAGCCAACCATTCCCACCTGGATAAAAACTGGAGACACAGGAACCCCGAAAACATCCAGCTTCACCCGGTTTCTGCAAGGAAGACTGGACCCTTCTCACCATCTCTGGACCCTTCTCACCATCCCCGGACCCTTCTCACCACCCCTGGACCCTTCTCACCACCTCTGGGTCCTTCTCACCATCCCTGGACCCTTCTCACCATCCCTGGGCCCTTCTCACCATCCCTGGACCCTTCTCACCATCCCTGGACCCTTCTCACCATCCCTGGACCCTTCTCACCATCTCTGGACCCTTCTCACCATCCCTGGACCCTTCTCACCATCTCTGGACCCTTCTCACCATCCCTGGACCCTTCTCACCACCCCTGGACCCTTCTCACCATCCCTGGACCCTTCTCACCATCTCTGGACCCTGGTT
Organism: Phylloscopus trochilus trochilus; assembly: GCA_016584745.2. Lineage (NCBI taxonomy): Eukaryota > Metazoa > Chordata > Aves > Passeriformes > Phylloscopidae > Phylloscopus > Phylloscopus trochilus. The sequence goes on from WQNJ02000063.1 coordinate 1,138,468, forward strand.
CTACAGGATCATCTCTGCCCCACCAGAACCACCTCTGCCACCCCAGCAGGACTCACTGTGGGGCTGCTCCCAACCCCCTGACCAACAGGGTGTCAGGTTGGAGCTCTGACTCTCTCAGGGTTCTCCAAAATCGTTGTTTGTTTGTTTGCTGGTTTGGTTGGGTGGTTGGGTGGTTTTGTTGGGGTTTTTTTGGGTTTTTTTTTTTTGGTTTTTTTGGGTTTTTTTTCTACTACACTTGTATTATTAATATTCCTGGTAAAGAACTGTTATTCCCATTCCCAAAACCTTTGCCTGAAAGCCCCTTGATTGCAAATTTATAATTTGGCAGGGGGTGAGGGGTTTACATTCTCCATTCCAAGGGAAATCCCAGCTTTCCCTGGCAGATCCCTGTCTGTCCAAACCAAGACATCCTGGGAAAGGTGCAGCCGTGGAAAACTCAAACCTCCGGCTCTGCCAGGAGGGGAATGTCAGGGGCACTCCAGTCCCGTCCATCCATGCCGGGGACATTCCAGGGATTCTCTGGGAATTCCATCCCAGCCCTCCTTCCCCAGTTCCCCACCCCAATCTCTCCTTTTCCAACCTGAAGCTGTTCCCTGTTTCCCGTCCCTCCATCCCTCACCCCAAAATCCTCTCCAGCTCTCCTGGAGCACCTTGGAAGCTGCTCCAAGGTCTCCCTGGATCCTTCCCTTCTCCGGGATGAACAATCCCGTTTCTCATCAGAAATGCCGCCGTTATCCCACATTTAATGAATCCTTTGGGATTCTGGGCCATCCAAAGGAAATCCGGGATATTCCGCAGCTCCTGAAGGGATATTTTGGAGTATGGGATCGACCAGAGGAGGAAAAACGAGGTTCCTCCCCAAAAGTGACAACATGAGAGCGGCCCCGAGAATTCCAGAGGGACAAAGCTCTCCCTTCCCAGCCGGGAATGGCTCCATTCCCACCTGGAATCCTCCTGGAGCCCGGCCGGGAGCGCCTCGGTGTTTCCAGGCAGGGAAAAATTCCAGCCCCGCGCTGGGATCCAATTATCCATCCAAGAGCGGAGAAGCACAGATGGCTCCGCTGGATTTTCTGAAGGAGCGCCGCTCCCAAGGCGCCATCCAGGGAATCGCAGCCCGGGCAGGCACTGGAAAGGGCAGCAGCTGGAAAAACGGGAGCAGAGGATCCTTCTGGGCTGAGAAATCCCGGAGATGGGAGCAGCTCCCGGGGTTCCCGCTCGGATGGGAAAGGGAGGGAGCTTCATCCGGCACGGCGGAAACCCCGAGGGAAAATCCTGAGAGAAAATCCCGAGGAAGAAATCCTGAGGAAGAAATCCTTGGGAAGAAGTCCTGAGTTAAAAATCCTGAGGAAGAAATCCCAAGGAAAAATCCCAAGGAAGAAATCCTGACAAAAAAGCCCAAGGAGGAAATCCCGAGGAAGAAATCCCAAGGAAGAAATCCTGAGAAAGAAATCCTCGGGAAAAATCATGAGGAAGAAATCCCGAGGAAGAAATCCTGAGGGAAAAGTCCTGAGGAAGCAATCCTGAGGAAGAAATCCCAAGGAAAAAATCCTGAGGAAAAGGCCCAAGGAGGAAATCCTGAGGAAAAATCCTGAGGAAAAGGCCCAAGGAGGAAATCCTGAGGAAAAATCATCAGGGAGAAATCCTGAGAAAAAAATTCCGGGGGAGAAATCCTGAGGGAAAACCCCTCCAGCCCTGCAGCAATTCCGACAGGAATGATATCACAGCTCCATGGCTGGGGTGCTGAGAGGGAATTTGGGAACAGCTGGAGAGCATGGAATGCTGGAGGGATGGAGGTGGATCAGAACTCATTCCTGTCCCAATATCCCTGGGATAGGAGGAGGAAAAATCCTGGAATGGTTTAGGTTGGAAAAGCCTTTTAGGGTCACGGGCTCCGACCATTCCCCCTGCAGCAATTCCCGCCTCTATTCCCAGGCTGCATCCAGGATTTTCCTGAAGGGCTGAATTCCCAGAGGGACTCACCTGGGTTGGATCCAAACCCACTCCTGTGCTGATATCCCTGGGAAAAGCGGGAATCTCTGCCACCACCCAGCAGGAAGAGCTGACCCCGTAAATATCCAAGGAAAAGGCACCCAGGGGCTGTTCCCGTCCCGTTCCCGCTGCTCCCGCTCCCATTATCCCGCTCCTGGTGGAACCAGCGGAGTTTTGGCAGCTGGCTCCGCGTCCCGGACCCGGGGTTCCCGGGGAATTCTGGAATTTTGGAGCCCTTGGCTTCCCGAGGTTCCTTCCCTGCTGTCTGCCCGGCCAGGAGGGGAGGAGAGGCGCTAATCCCGCTCCGGAATTCCCGCAGAAATCCACAAAATCCCAATCGCTTCACGCTGAGGTCACTCCTCCCCTTCCCGAGTCCCCTGGAGGAGGAGAGCGCCAAGCTCTCGTTCCCGCTATAAATAACCCCCGGGAAACTTGGAATTCCGGCTTTTGGGGACGGGCCACGGGGTCGGGTGCTTAGCAAAGGGAATTCCTGGCGCATTCCAGGCTGGATTGGCGGATGGTCACGCGCTGCCATCCCTAAAAAAACCACTAAAAACGGCTTTTTTTTCCCCTTTTTTTTCCCCCAGCAGAGGTGGATCCGTGGCTCCCGCAGGCTGGAAGTGACGGCTCCGAGGGCCCCGGGGTGCTAATCCAGCGGGAAAGCTGCTTCCAGCCGGGAAAGGAAAGCTCTCCCCTCCCCTCCCCTCCTGCTCCCGAGTGTCAAACGGACAAATTTAGCCCCGGCTGGAAATCCCGGGGCAGAAATCCAACCCCGGAGCTGCTGCTGCTGCTCCGGCAGGGAGGGATTGGGATGGGCCGGGATTGCAGGGATTGGGTCTCCTGTCCCTTCTCACACCGCAGGGAGGAAGGAATTCCTTCCAGGGAGGGTGGTGATGTGGCTTTTCCAGGGAAATCATGGGGGTGTGTCACCTGGAAGTGTCCCAAGGGGAAAAATCTGGGAATGGAATGGAAAGGAAAGGGAAAAAAGGGAAGAAAGAAAGGAGGAAAGGGAGGAAGGGAAAGGAAGGAAAGGGAGAAAACCATCCCGAGCAAGAAACCACTGGAAAAATGCCCAACTCATCCTGAGCAGGGTTTATCCCCAAACCCACCCCTTTTCCTGCTGCTTCCCAATCCATCCCCTTTCCCTCCTGCTTCCCAATGCAGCCTGTCCCCATCCTGAGCAGGGTTTATCCCAAAATCCATTCCCTTTCCCTGCCTGATTCCCAATCCAGGCCATTCCCACCCTGAGCAGGGTTTATCCCGAAATCCATCCCGTTTCCCTATTGCTTCCCAATCCATCTCCTTTCCCTATTGCATCCCAACCCACCTCTTTTCCCTGCTGCTTCCTAATCCAGGCCATTCCCATCCTGAGCAGGGTTTATCCCAAATTCCATCCCCTTTCCCTCCCTGCATCCCAACCCATCCCCTTTCCCTATTGCATCCCAACCCATCCCCTTTCCCTCCCTGATTCCCAATCCAGGCCATTCCCATCCTGAGCAGGGTTTATCCCAAATTCCATCCCCTTTCCCTCCCAGCATCCCAACCCATCCCCTTTCCCTCCTGCATCCCAATCCATCCCCTTTCCCTGCCTGATTCCCAATCCAGGCCATTCCCACCCTGAGCAGGGTTTATCCCCCAATCCATCCCCTTTCCCTCCCTGCTTCCCAATCCATCCCCTTTCCCTCCCTGCTTCCCAATCCATCCCCTTTCCCTGCCTGATTCCCAACCCAGGCCATTCCCACCCTGAGCAGGGTTTATCCCAAATTCCATCCCCTTTCCCTCCCTGATTCCCAACCCATCCCCTTTCCCTCCTGCATCCCAATCCATCCCCTTTCCCTCCCTGATTCCCAATCCATCCCCTTTCCCTCCCTGATTCCCAATCCATCCCCTTTCCCTATTGCATCCCAACCCATCCCCTTTCCCTATTGCATCCCAACCCACCCCCTTTCCCTCCCTGCTTCCCAACCCAGGCCATTCCCACCCTGAGCAGGGTTTATCCCGAATTCCATCCCCTTTTTCCCGGGGCCCTTCCCGCCGCTCCATCAATTACCCGCTGACAGCTTTAATTCCTGCGAACGAGGCCCCGGCGCTGCCGGCAGCCCGGCTGCTCTAATAAGGTCAATATATATTCATGGATGTGCCAGGGAAAAGCGGGAAAAGCGGGAGCGCGGCTCCAAAAGCGGGAGGGAGGGAAGGGAGGGAGGGATGGAGGGAGCTCGGGGCTCTTGGCTCATCAGCCACGCTCGGCAGCAGCAGCAGCAGCCAGGCCGGCGCTGGCAGGGAGCGGGGAGCGCTTCCATTCCCTGCCAATCCCGGGGAATCCATGTTCCTGCCGCCCAGGATGGGATGGGATGGGATGGGATGGGATGGGCTGGGCTGGGCTGGGCTGGGCTGGGATGGGATGGGGTGGGATGGGATGGGATGGGATGGGATCAGTGGGATGGGATGGGATGGGATGGGATGGGATCAGTGGGATGGGATCAGTGGGATGGGATGGGATCAGTGGGATGGGATCAGTGGGATGGGATGGGATGGGATGGGATGGGATGGGATGGGATGGGATGGGATGAGATGGGATGGGGTGGGCCGGTCGCTCGGTTGCTTCCCTGGGGTTGGTTGTGGGGTTGGTTTTTTTGGGTTTTATGGATTTGTTGGGTTTTTTTGAGGGGTTTGTGGTTGAGCATGGGAAGGTGAATTCCTGATGCTCCCGTGGAGCTGGATGGCCTGGATTGGGAAGCAGGGAGGGAAAGGAGATGGGTTGGGAAGCAATAGGGAAAGGGGATGGATTGGGGGATAAACCCTGCTCAGGGTGGGAACAGGCTGCATTGGGAAGCAGGAGGGAAAGGGGATGGAATTCGGGATAAACCCTGCTCAGGGTGGGAATGGCCTGGGTTGGGAATCAGGGAGGGAAAGGGGATGGATTGGGATGCAGCAGGGAAAAGGGGTGGATTGTGGGATAAACCCTTCTCAAGATGGGAACAGGCTGCACTAGGATGCAGGAGAGAGAGGGGATGGATTTTGGGATAAACCCTGCTCAGGATGGGAACAGGCTGCATTGGGATGCAGTAGGGAAAGGGGATGGATTGGGATGGGATGGGATGGGATGGGATGGGATGGGATGGGATGGGATGGGATGGGATGGGATGGGATGGGATCCATTCCATGGAATGGGATGGGGTGGGATGGGATGGGATCCATGGAATGGGATGGGATCCATGGGATGGGATCCATGGAATGGGATGGGATCCATGGGATGGGATCCATGGGATAATGGGATGGGATGAGCCTGAGAATTCCCCGGGATTTGGAGCTGCTGGAAGGACACTCAGCTGGATTTTCCCACTGAATTAATTCCTCCAAAGGGACGATGTTTTAACCATGGAATTCCTTCGGGAAAGGACCTTCAAGCTCATCCCGCTCCACCCTCTGAGGGACACCTCCCGCTCATCCCGGCTGCTCCAACCTGGCCTGGAGCACTTCCAGGGCTTGGGATTAAATATTCCAAGCTTAATTATCCTCGAAACAAATCAGGGACGTGACATTCCCGGCCCCGAGTGGTGCCAATCCCTAAACATTCCCTAAACAAATCCTTCCCCACTTTAAAACCTTGGAGCAAAGCTGGATCCAATTGGGAGTGAAAATTAACGGCCAATCCTTGGAACCACATGAAGAGCTCCTTGGAAAGCCGCTCCGGCACGGAAACAATCGGAAAAGCCTGGAATATAAACATTTGTCCTTCCCCGGTGCCAGAGCAGCAGGAAAAAAAAAAAAAACGAGGAGAGGTTGGCAGGGGAGCTTTCCATAAAAACACTCGCTCCAAAGGCCGGCCTGGGATGCGTGGAATCGCCGGGAAGTTTTTCCATTTCCCTCATCCCAAGGGAATGAAACACTCAGGAGATGCCAGGAGCTGATGGGCTCGGAGGGAATGTTGCACGAGGAGGGAAGTTGTGGGAATACGGCTGGGAAGGGGCAGAATTTGTGGGAATACGGCTGGAAAGGGGCAGAAGTTGTGGGAATACGGCTGGGAAGGGGCAGAAGTTGTGGGAATACGGCTGGAAAAGGGCAGAAGTTGTGGGAATACGGCTGGAAAAGGGTGGAATTTGTGGGAATACGGCTGGAAAGGGGCAGAAGTTGTGGGAATACGGCTGGGAAGGGGCAGAAGTTGTGGGAATACGGCTGGAAAGGGGCAGAAGTTGTGGGAATATGGCTGGAAAAGGGTGGAATTTGTGGGAATACAGCTGGAAAAGAGCGGGGCTTGGCCAGCGGTGCTGAGGGAGGAGCTCCGGCCTCTGAAGGGTTAAAAATCCAGACTGGGGAATCTGGGAATCAGGAAAGTGGGATGCTCCCGGACTGGAGGAGGCAGGGATTGGGATCACAATCCTGCTGCTCCCGCAGCACTTCCCAGACAACTTCCAAGGAAATTCCAGCATTTCCTGTCATTTGATCACTTTTTTCCCTGTCATTTGATCCCTTTTTTTCCCGTCATTTGATCCCTTTTTCCCTTTGATTTGAACCCTTTTCCTCCCCTTCCCTCCCTGAAAAAAAAATGGGAAAACCAACAGGCACATCCCTCCCCCTCCTCAAGGCCTCCTTGTAATCTCCTTTTTCCTTTTCCTGCTTTCTTTTTTTTTTTTTTTTTTTTTCCCTGGATTTCCATTTTCCTCTTTCTGCTTTTGAAACCGAAGGGAAACCTCCGGACAAAAGAAGGAAAAAAATCCGTCTTGGAATATTTATGGGAATTTATGGTTAGGAGTGTTTTTTTATTTTTTAATTTGGGATTTCTGCCCCAGGTTGGTGGCTGCTTGCAGCATTCCCGTTATCCCGGGGAGGGGAGAGGGTGCCGGGAATGGAATCCGACAGGAGCAGGTGCTCCCACGCACGGCAGAGGAGCTTCCTTGGACATGGAAAATCCTGGGATGGTTCGGGTGGGCAGGGAGCCTGAACCTCATCCCATTCCATGGGCAGGGACACCTCCCGTTATCCCGGGCTGCTCCAAGCCCCAGTGTCCAACCCCGACATTCCAGGGATCCATCGCTGGAAGTTCCAGAGCAGCTGTGGGGCTGCCAGGAGACTCCAACCCCGACATTCCAGGGATCCATCGCTGGAAGTTCCAGAGCAACGGTGGGGCTGCCAGGAGACTCCAACCCTGACATTCCAGGGATCCATTGCTGGAAGAACGACATTCCAGAGCAACTGTGGGGCTGCCGGGATGCTCCGGCTCCTCCAGAAGCTGCTTTTCCATGGATAACTCCATGCCTCCTCCGGCTTCGACGCTTGGATCTGCAGGTTCCACAATTTTTTTTATGGATTCAAGGTCGGGAACCCTCCCATTCCAACCCCGAGCGGAGCAATCGGGAGCTTCCCTCGGAGCCGCCCGCTCTCCTCTCCGTAAAAACCGCCCCGTGCCTTGGGAAAGCCCCGGATTCCTGGGATGATTCTGATTCCCGAGCGGCAGCCGAGCCTCCGAACCCCGCGGCTCCGCAAACAGCGGCTCCTTCCCTCCCTCCCTCCCTCCCTGCCGGCCGTGTTTGCTCAGCCAATATTGACTCTGCTCCCAGCACGGCTCCCACGGAGCCGGCCCTTCCCAGCGGGAGCCCAGGAGCATCGGGACAAGGCGGAGACAACGGCGTGTGTGGATCCCATCCCGTGGATCCCATCCCGTGGATCCCATCCCATCCCATCCCATCCCATCCCATCCCATCCCATCCCATCCCATCCCATCCCATGGATCCCATGGATCTCATCCCATCCCGTGGATCCCATCCCATGGATCCCATCCCATCCCATCCCACTGATCCCATCCCATCCCATGGATCCCATCACATCCCATCCCATGGATCCCATCCCATCCCATGGATCCCATCACATCCCATCCCATGGATCCCATCCCATCCCATGGATCTCATCCCATCCCATCCCATGGATCCCATCCCATCCCATGGATCTCATTCCATCCCATCCCATTGATCCCATCCCATCCCATGGATCCCATCTCATTCCCATCCCAATCCCCATCCCAATCCCATTCCATGGATCCCAACCCCATCCCATCCCCATCCCATCGATCCCATCCCATCCCATTGATCCCATTGATCCCATCCCATTGATCCCATCCCATCCCATGGATCCCATCTCATTCCCATCCCAATCCCCATCCCATTCCATGGATCCCATCCCCATCCCATCCCCATCCCAATCCCATCCCATGGATCCCATCCCCATCCCATCCCCATCCCAATCCCATTCCATGGATCCCATCCCCATCCCTTCCCACCATGGGATAACGCCGGAATGCCGGTGGGAAAACGGGGCATGCGGTGCTGGCAGTGACGCTCCGGGCACAGCGCCTAAAAGGGAATTCCAAAAAAGGGAATTCCAAAAAAGAGCGGGAGGGAACTTCGGCATGGACAGCGATGGGAAAAGGGGGAATGGTTTGAAACGGAAAAAGGGAGAGATTGGGGTGGGATCTTGGGAAGGAATTCCCGGCTGGGAGGGGGGTGGGGAGCGGCTGGGCTGGAATTCCCAGAGCAGCTGTGAATTCCCCTGGATCCCAGGCTGGAACCTGGGACAGCGGGAGGTGTCCCTGCCCTTCCAGCCCCGACCATCCTGCGATTCCATGACTTTGGGAAGACATTCCCATCCCCTTTTTCCTCCTGGGGTCCGTGTTTGGGGGTCATTCCTGGCATTCCTCCTCTTCCCTCGGGCTGCGGATGAGGAACATCTCCCGGTTTTACCACAGCTCCTTGGCCCAGCTCCCGGGCCGGCCATTCCCGCCTGGCAGCCTCTCCCGAAAAACATTTGGCCTCTCCTGCTCCTCTTTGTTCCCAGCCCCGATCCAGCTTGGCCTGGACTCTTCCCAGGATTTCTTTTTCCCGATTTTTTTTTTTTTTTTAAATCCCTGAGCTCAGGTGTTTTCCACCCCGGAGTCACCTGCCCCAACACGCTCCCGATCCCCAGGGCCAAAGTTCGGGAATTGCACCCTGCCCTTGAGCCGGGGCTCAGCCCCAAGCCCTCTTTAGGCCCCGCCTAATTAACCCCGGCCTTATTAGCAGATAATCGCTGGAGGTTTAAGCAAATTACCGGCGATAAAGGCGGGACAACAAGCGCCGTGTTTGGTTTCCCCGCGCTGCGGGCTCTGTTTGCCCGCGGTTACACATTACCCGGGACCTTTCGGCACCGGGATTGTTTAAAACCCAACCCCAAGTCAGTAAAAGTTTGGATAAATATTGGATTTGGCCGAGTTTGCCGTTGGGATCAGGAACGGCGATTGCCCGCTATTGATTGACAGATGTGCCCAAATGTTTGGAGAGCCCCCGGCCTGGATTGGATCGGGGGAAGGTGTTTGGGCAAACAGCCCTAAATCCAAGGCAAACAGAATCCTTGGAAGCGGCTCCCGGGCTGTGTTGGCTGAGCAAACGGAGGCTCTGCAAACAGCTTTAGGAGGATCCGGCCACCTTGGCGTAACCTTTGGAGGAGGGATTGATCCGGGGGGAGCAGATGGAGTGGGATCAGCGGGATGCGGAGCAGGGTAAATGTTAGCGCCCGGCCCCGGCCCCGCGCCAGCCTTGGAATTTATTTATCCGCCGGAGCCGCCGGAGCCGCGGCAGCGCAATAACAAAGGGATAACGGCTCGGGATGGAGCCGCTCCTCCCGGGAGAGGGAGAGGGAGTGATCCGGGCAGTGGGGGGGGGGGGGGGGGGATGGCACGGGGAGGAAATCTGGGAATGGCACAGGGAGAAAGTCATGGAATGGCACAGGGAGAAAGTCATGGAATGGCATAGAGAGGAAATCTGGGAATGGCACAGGGAGAAAGTCATGGAATGGCACAGGGAGAAAGTCATGGAATGGCATAGAGAGCAAATCTGGGAATGGCACAGGGAGAGAATAATGGAATGGCATAGAGAGAAAATCACGGGATGGCACAGGGAGGAAATCAGGGAATGGCATAGAGAGGAAATCGAGGAATGGCACAGGGAGAGAATCAGGGAATGGCACAGGGAGGAAATCTGGGAATGGCATAGAGAGGAAATCAGGGAATGGCGCAGGGAGAAAGTCATGGAATGGCACAGGGAGGAAATCAGGGAATGGCATAGAGAGGAAATCTGGGAATGGCATAGAGAGGAAATCTGGGAATGGCACAGGGAGAAAGTAATGGAATGGCACAGAGAGGAAATCTGGGAATGGCACAGGGAGCAAATCTGGGAATGGCACAGGGAGAGAATAATGGAATGGCATAGAGAGAAAATCACGGGATGGCACAGGGAGGAAATCAGGGAATGGCACAGAGAGGAAATCTGGGAATGGCACAGGGATGAATGGATGGCACAGGGATCACTGAGGGGATGGAACATGGACAAAGGGATGGAATGGTACAGGGAAAAATCATGGGATGGCACAGGGGTGCCAGGGATATTCGGGATTTGCAGGAGCCATTCCCGCGGCAGGGAGAGGCGGAATATTCGGGATATTTGGGATTGACGGGCGCGATTCCCGCGGCGCGGCTCTTCCACGCACCAGCGGCCGCCCGCGCCTCCCGCCGCCATCTGCGGCGCCAATTAGCGGGCACGCGGGCGGAACGGAGGTTAATTACCCCCGCAAATTGGCCGTGTGATTGCGCCGGCGTCCCTGGGACATCCCAGGCTTCCTTCCCCAGCCGGGCTTCCAGAAACTCCGACGGATTCCGAGCCGCGCTGGATCCCTCTCAACCCAAACCAGTCTGGGATTCTGGGAATAGAAGCAGAAAAACAGGGAAATCTGACCCACGGCGGGACAAGGATTTGGAGACGTTCCCAACATGGATGATTTTTTTCCATGGAAAGCAGCTCCTGGTGCCGGAGCAGGACATCACCCCCGGGGTTTTTGGGAAAAGCCTTTTCCCATCACCAATGGAGATGGGCAGGTTCAGCATTCCCAGAGGGCACGGGAACCACCCCAGGGATGGGATGGGAATGGGATAGGATTGGGATCCATGGGATGGGATGGGATTGGGATGGGATGGGATGGGATTGGGATGGGATTGGGACCCATGGGATGGGATGGGATTGGGATGGGATTGGGATGGGATTGGGATGGGATGGGATTGGGATGGGATTGGGATCCATGGGATGGGATGGGATTGGGATGGGATGGGATCCATGGGTGGGATCCATGGGATGGGATTAGGATGGGTTTGGGATCCATGGGATGGGATTCATGGGATGGAATGGGATGGGATCCATGGGATTGGGACCCATGGGATGGGATTAGGATCCATGGGATGGGGTGGGAGATGGAAATCCCTGACCTCAGCACCCAGACGATTCCCAAAGCTCATCCAGGCTCCTGGGAGCTGCTGGATCCATCCCGCCCCAGCAGCAGGAACAGCCGGGATGTGCCAGGAGGAGCCTCGGGACTCAAATCTCTTCCCTTTTTATTCCTTTTTCTGTTTGATTCCACGTCAAAAATTCCAGGACTTCTCGCACTTCTCGTGCTCCCTCTGAAGGGGAGCCTGGGCCCTTTTTTAGGGATTCTATAAAAATCCATATTTGGGGATTCTATAAAAATCCATATTTATTTGGGGATTCTATAAAAATCCCAATTTACGAGACGAGCCCGGGATCAGGAACTGGGCAGAGATTTAAAAGATCCAATTATCTCCCCAAAGTTTGCCTTTATCTCCATCCTAAATGAATCCAGTCTTTTCCAGGCAGATAATTGCCTTTCCCAGCATTAGAATTCCAGCATTCCCTGCTTTTCAATTTAAAAGGAACCTGCTGCCTTCCTGCTTGAGGTCTCCAAGGAATTCCTGAGGAGGATTTTTTTATTTTTTTTAATTTTTTTTTTTTTTTTTTGTCCCCAACACTAAAAATCAAACTTCCTAAACATTCCTGGCTTCCTCACCAGATGGAGCACCCTTTTGTTGGGATGGGAAAACCAGGAATGCGGGAATTCGGAGGGGAAAAGCGGGAGAAAGCAGAGGAAGGTGGGGGAGGAATCAGGGAAAAAGTCCTGGATATGAATGAAGTTGGGAATTCGGCCAGGAACTGGAAAATTCCAAGGGAAAATCCCAACTGGGGAAAATCCCACAGTTCTTGGAGCTCCATGCCCCGGCTGGGCATCCCAAACCCCAAGGATCCTTTGGGATTCCCATCGGGATAAAGATCCCAAAACCTCTCACACTCACAAGGAAGGGATTTCCAAATCCTTCCACGCCCCTGATTCCACTGGAGCTGATGGGATTCCTGGGATGTGCCCCAAACTGGGGAAAAGAGGGACAAAGAGCAGCAGGGATTGCAGCTGGAAGGGCTGAGCTGCCCCATTTCCAAGGAAAACCAGGATTTCCCAAAGAAAACTGGGATTCCCCAAGGAAAACCAGGATTTCCCAAAGAAAACTGGGATTTCCCAAAGAAAACTGGGATTCCCCAAGAAAAACTGAGATTTCCCAAGGAAAACTGGGATTTCTCAAAGAAATCTGGGATTCCCCAAGGAAAACTGGGATTTCTCAAGGAAAACCGGGATTCTCCAAGGAAAACTGGGATTCCCCAAGGAAGCAGCTATTTTGCCTATATTTTTAAATCCAGGCTCTTCCCTGCACATCCAACCCCTCCAACATTCCAACATCTCCACCCGACCCATGATCGGCATTCCTGGCAAAACAACGATTCCCAAAAAAAAAACCCCAAAAAACCCCAAAGCCAAACCCTTTAATTGGATTTTCCAGAGGGTTACGGGGAAATGTTTCCAATCACGGAGTAAATTGGGAGCGCAATAAAAAATTCCATAAACGTTTGCGCCGGGCCTGGCTCCGCTTGAAAAGCTGGGAATGCTTTTCCCCTCTCGGAGACGCTGCCAAAGGAGCGGGGCTGGAAAATCCAGGTCTCGGGGTCGCTTTGTTCCCATCCAGGAACCATCGGAGAGGAGGGGGGGAGGTTTTCCCCTCCGAAATTCCACCCGAAAAGATTCCAGGTGCATCCCAGGTAAGTGCTGGGATCCAGATGGGATGGGGAGAGGGAGTGGAGGGAGGAGAGGAGGGGGGAGCTCCCAGAGCTGCGGCAGATCCCGCGGAATTTCCATGATTCCTGAGGAATTTACGCAATTCCCAAGGAATTTGCATGATTCCCATGGGATTTACATGATTCCCGAGGAACTCACACAATTCCCAAGGAATTCACATGATTCCAGAGGAATTTACACAATTCCAGGTGAATTCACACAATTCCTGAGGAATTTACATGATTCCCAAGGAATTTACATGCTTCCCAAGGGATTTACACAGTTCCAGAGGAATTCACACAATTCCTGAGGAATTTACACAATTCCCGCAGAATTCACACAATTCCCGTGGGATTTACACAGTTCCCATGGAATTTACATGATTCCCGAGGAACTCATATGATTCCAGAGGAACTCACACAATTCCTGAGGAATTTACACGATTCCTGTGGAATTTACACAATTCCCAAGGAATTTACACAATTCCCGTGGAATTCACACGATTCCAGAGGAATTCACACAATTCCCGAGGGATTTACACAATTCCAGCAGAATTTACACGATTCCTGAGGAATTCACACGATTCCAGAGGAATTCACATAATTCCTGAGGGATTTACACGATTCCAGCAGAATTTACACAGTTCCCAAGGAATTTACACAATTCCCAAGGGATTTACACAATTCCTAAGGAATTTACATGATTCTCAATTAATTCACACAATTCCCAAGGAATTAACGAGCTGTGTGGGGCGGGCAGGGCTCCAGCTCCATTTAATCCGGATCTGCATCCGAAGGAACCGCCTATCAGGAATGAAGGTTTGGGATGGGATCTTTAAGAAATCCCATTGGGAATGAAGGTTTGGGATGGGATCCTAAAGAAATCCCATTGGGAATGAAGGTTTGGGATGGGATCATAAAGAAATCCTGTCAGGAATGAAGGCTGGGGATGGGATTTTAGGAAAAAAGGTGGAATTCCGGCCAGGGATGGATTGGCTGGAATGTGAAAACCATTCCCAGTGTCTCTGGGGCATTTTGAAGGCATCTTCGGGACATTGTGGACAAATCCATGGATGGGAATATCCTGGAATGCTGTGGGTGGGAGGGGATTAAATCCCATCCCATTCCCACAATCCCAGGCTGCTCCAGCCCGGCCTGGAACATTCCAGGGATCCTGAGGCAGCCGCAGCTTCTCTGGGAATTCCAGAGATCCCGTGATCCCATCATCCCAATCTCCTTTCCCATTCCCCGCGTCCTGTCCCAAGTTTTTTTGCAGGGAGCTCCTTTTTCCCGCTCGGTTTTCCTTCCCGGGGCGAGGGGAAGGAGCGTTCCCGGCTGGAATTTCGGGATCTGAGCAGAGGGGTCGGCGCGATGGGAATTTGGGACACAGAGGTGGGAAGAGCCACTTCCCATGGAACGGGATCCGATCCTTCCTCCATTCCTGGCGAAGGGAACGCGCGAGCTGGGGATGAGCCGGGATTTTCCATGGATTTTCCATGGATTTTCCATGGATTGGCAGCCCTGGGAATGCCGGTGCTGCGCTGACACCTGATGGAAGAAGCGCTCGTTGCAAGGGATGGATTTTTGGGATGAACGCTGGGATTTTGGGATTTTGCTGCCCCACTTTTCCCGGAAAAGGGAAGCGTCCCTGGGATTTTTGGGATTGGGAGAAGCTGGAGGAGATCCCGGAGCTGCAATTCCCACATTTCCCCTCCGAGCTCCCCCGGCTCGCTGGGGGTTTGAGAGAAATGAAATCAAAATCGAAGCAAAATGAGAAGAATTTCGATTTATTTTTAATAATAAATGAAATAAAATTGATTATTGAAAATTAAATAGGTAAATAGAATTTTATTTTTGTGCTCAAAAATTTAAACATAAAAATAAAGTGTTCAAGTGGATTTTAAATAAGAACCAAATAAAAATAAAAAAATATTCAAAATAAGAATAAAAAACTAAACATACAAATAAAAAATTAAAATGAATTTTAAATAAGAAGCAAATAAAAATTTAAAAATAAGAATAAAAATTTAAACACAAAAATAAAATATTAAAATAAATTTTAAATAGGAATCAAATAAGAATAAAAATTAAAAAATAATTCAAAATAAAAAAATAAACATAAAAATAAAAAATTAAAATGAATTTTAAATCATCAAAAAAGAATAAAAATAAAAATTAAAAATAATTCAAAACAAGATTAAAAAATTAAACGTAAAAATAAAAATTAAAATTAATTTTAAATAGGAATCAAATAAGAATAAAAATTAAAATTAAAAAATAATTCAAAATAAAAAAATAAACATAAAAATAAAAATTAAAATGAATTTTAAATAAGAAGCAAATAAGAATAAAAATCAAATTTAAAAAATAAGAATAAAAATTTCAACATAAAAATAAAAAATTAAAATAAATTTTAAATAAGAAGCAAATAAGAATAAAAATAAAATTAAAAAATTTAAATAAATTCACAATAAGAATTTTAAAAAAATTTAAAAAATTAAAATAAAATGACAAAAATAAAATTTTTTTATTTTATTCCCTCCAAGGGAGCTGATTCGGAATTCCAGGTGCTTTTCCAACCCTTTTCTGCATCCAAACCTTCTCCAGGAGCATCAGCTCCTCGCCTATCCCGGCTTCCCACAGGAACATTCCCAGTGGGATTTCTCCTGGGAATCCAAACCCCAGAGCCGGCTGCTCGTTAACGATTAATGAGCTCCTTACAACATCCCAGAGCCTGGCCCGCAGCTTGCCACCATTTCCAGCGGTTATCCCGATCCCAATCCCGATCCCAATCCCGATCCCAATCCCAATCCCGGCACAGGAGGCAGGAGGAGAGATGGGAGCTGGGACATTCCATGGAGTCATTCCCGATCCCAATCCCGATCCTGATCCCGATCCTCCCACGGGGACAGGAAGAGGTTCGGGAACAGGGAAGCTGCCCAGGCTGGGATTTTCCAGAGTGGTTCCCCATCCCAGGGCTGAGCCCGATTCCTGCTGGGAAAAGCTCGGGAAGCAGCGCCATCCGTGGTGGTTACCCCAATCCCAACCCCAATCCCAACCCCAATCCCGATCCTCTCACAAGGGAGAGGCAGGAGGAGGGATGGGAGCTGGGACAATTCCCATCCCAGGGCAGAGCCTGATTCCTGCCGGGAAGAGCTCGGGAAGCGATGCCATTCCTGGTGGTTGTCGCTATCCCAACCCCAATCCCAATCCCAACCCCAACCCCGGCACAGGAGGCAGCGGGAGGGATGGGAGTTGGGATTTTCCAAGGAGTCATTCCCGATCCCAGAGCCAGGAGAGGCTCAGGAAGAGGCACCATTCCTGGTGGTCATCCCTATCCCAATCCCAAACCCTATCCCTAACCCCAATCCCAATCCCAATTCCTGCACAGGAGGCAGGATGAGAGATGGGAGCTGGGATTTTCCAAGGGGTCATTCCCGATCCCAGGGCAAGGAAAGGCTCAAGAAGCGGCACCATTCCCAGTGGTTATCCCTATCCCAATCCCAACCCCAATTCCCGCACAGGAGGCAGGATGAGGGATGGGAGCTGGGATTTTCCAAGGAGCCATTCCTGATCCCAGCGCCATTCCCGTGGTTTCCCACCCCATCTAGTGGCGCTCCGGGAGAGCTACTGCCCACGGATCCCGCCGGGATTCCGGAGGGGCTGGAAAAGCTCTGCCTTGGCCCCTCCGGAGCTCCGGGATCCCAGCAGGGGAAGGAGCTGGAGAAATTCCAGAGGAGGTCCTGGAGCCGGGCTGGGAGAGCTGGGAATGTTGGCCTGGAGAGGAGAAGGATCCCGGGAATCCTCAGAGCCTGGAGGGGCTCCAGGAGAGCTGGGAAGGGATTTGGGATCAGGGCTGGAGGGACAGGACACAGGGAACGGCTTCCCAGGGCTGGATGGGATGTTGGGATGGAATTCCCGGCTGGGAGGCTGGGGAGGGGCTGGGATGGAATTCCCAGAGGAGCCGTGGCTGCCCCTGGATCCCTGGAATGCCCGGAGCGATCTGGGATAGCGGGAAGTGTCCCTGCCCTCGGGATGGATGAGCTTTAAAATCCCATCCAACCCCAAATCCAAACCCATTCCGGGGTTGGAGAATTCCAAACCTCGGGAAGAGGAGCTTTCCCACGGGCTGGAAGCCCTTGGATCCAAGGCAATCCCTCAAAACATTCCCAAAACATTCCCAAATTCCCTTGGCAGAGCTGAGGAGAAAACCATCCCGACCCCATCTCCGGCCCCGAGCAGATCCCAAGGATTTAACATCCCAAAAAAAAAACACCCTCCTGGGAATCCCGGCAAATTCCCGGGAAAGCCGCTCCCCCCTTGGAATCCCCGGAAAAGCGGGAAGAGGGTTCGGAACGCAGGGATTTATTGAACACAAACTTTTGCAGGGACACGCGGAGAGACAATTCCCGCCCCATTCCCATTTCCCCCACATGGAAAACATCCCAAAAATCCCCCCCAAAAAAAGCAGCTGGGATGGGAATTCCCACTGCTGCTCCCAGGGTTGTTTTTTTTTTTGGGAGGAGGGTGACTCTGGAATGCTGTGAAATATCCCGAATTCATTCTGGGCAGGAGAAAACCCGCATTCCCAAGGTTTTTTTTTTTCCTGGGTCTGGTAAAAAAAATCGGGAACTGTGGGAAAAAAAAATTCCTTAAAGTGCTGGACTGCAGCTGGGGATAGCAGCGCTGGGGTCTCCCCGAAAGAGAGGGAATGACCGGGAAAAGATGGGATTTGGGAGTGGGAAAAACAAAAAAAAAACCTGGGAAAGAAAAAAAAAACAGCTGGAAAAATCTCCCAAGGGAAAAAGGGAGGATCCAGCTCCCTTTGGAATTCCAGAGGGACCTCTAGGATTTCCCTAAAGAAGGACAGGTCCATCCAGAACTTCTTTGGGATCACCCGCGGGATGGTTTCCCAGCTTCCCTAAAAAATTCCCAGGAAGGAGCACAGAGCAGCTCCTGAAGAGCGGTGGCAGAAAATTCCTCAGGCTGGGAAAATCTGGGATTCCAGCAGGAAAAGTTCAGGGTTTCCTGCGCCTGCAACGGGAAAAGAGCCACGGAGAACTTTCAGGATTCATCCGGAGGAATTTTGGGAGCAGCCAACCCACCGCCCCACCACGTCATTCCCAAGTTTTTGCACTCCCCAAATCCCACACGCCTCCTAAAAAATTTCCAAGATTTAATCCAAGGAAACGCCAAAAAATCTGGTGTTTTCCTTGGATTTTTCGGCAGCAGGAGCAGCAAACAAAGATTCCAGCTCCTCAATTCCCTCTCCCCGTGGGGAATGGGAATTTCCCAATGGAGAATTTCCCAATGGAGAATTTCCCAATGGATTCCCAATGTGAGGTTCAAGGGGCAGGAGAGGGAATCCAGGGAATTCCCGCTGCCATTCCCAACGTTTGGAAGTTGTCAGGAAAGGATTCCTTGGGCTGGGCACAGAGCTGGAATTCCCAGGGATGCCTTATTAACCATTTGGGAATTCTCCAGGCTTCCTCAGCGGTTCCATGGTGATGGAGTTGGAATTTTCACAGGAATTCCATTGCAATTCCCTCTTCCCTTGGGTCCCGAGGAACTGGAATTTCCCAACTCCGAGGAATTGGCATTTCCCAACCCCAAGGAATTGGAATTCCCAGAAATTGGAATTTCCCAGCCCCAAGGAATTGGAATTCCCAAAAATTGGAATGTCCCAACCCCAAGAAACTGGAATTTCCCAACCCTGAGAAATTGGAATTCCCAGAAATTGGAATTTCCCAACCCTGAAGAATTGGAATTTCCCAACCCCAAGGAATTGGAATTCCCAAAAATTGGAATTTCCCAACCCCAAGAAACTGGAATTTCCCAACCCTGAGAAATTGGAATTTCCAGAAATTGGAATTCCCAGAAATTGGAATTTCCCAACCCTGAGAAACTGGAATTTCCAGAAATTGGAATTTCCCAACCCCAAGGAATTGGAATTTCCCAACCCCAAGGAATTGGAATTTCCAGGAATTGGAATTTCCCAATCCCAAGGAATTGGAATTCCCAGGAATTGGAATTTCCCAACCCCGAGGAATTGGAATTTCCCAACCCCAAAGAATTGGAATTCCCAGAAATTGGAATTTCCCAACCCCGATA
The DNA here is from genome assembly GCA_016584745.2 of Phylloscopus trochilus trochilus. Taxonomy (NCBI): domain Eukaryota; kingdom Metazoa; phylum Chordata; class Aves; order Passeriformes; family Phylloscopidae; genus Phylloscopus; species Phylloscopus trochilus. The sequence goes on from WQNJ02000063.1 coordinate 1,157,538, forward strand.
AACTGGAATTTCCCAACGGATAAGGTCAGCAAGGCGCAGGACAGGGAATCCAAGGCATCCCCGCTGCCATTCCCAGCAGGAACATTCCAGCCAGGAAAGCAAACCCAAGGTGGGAAGTTCCCTTCCCGAAGTTTGGGAATGGTGGGTGGGGGGAGGAAAAGAATTCCCGGGTCACTCACTTGGGCTGGGCGTGGTGCTCGAATCCCGGCCCCAGCGCCGATCCCGCCCTCATCTCCACAGCCACGGAGCACTGGGAACACAGGGAACACACCCAGCTCAGCCGGAATGCCCCCCCGGCATTCCCAAATCCCCCTCCGGAGGCACCGGGATCCCCCAGATCCTCTGGAAGGATGGGGATGAGCCGGAATTCCCGCCCACCCAGCCCACCCCAGAATTCCAGGCCGGCGTTCCCGGCTCACCCTGGTCTCCACGTCCGTCCCTTCCGAGTCGGCGGGGGCGGGATCGGGATCGGGAGGCGACGAGCGGCGCTTCCGCCTGCAAGGGGAATTTGGGAATTACGGGAAAGCGGGAAAGCGCTCGGCTCTTCCTGAAGAAATCCCGGATGCAGCAGCTCCGGCGTCCGGGAATTTCTCCGAGTTTATGGGATTCTCAGTTGGGGTTTTTCCCGTTGGATCATCTGGCCCGGAAGAGGTTCTGCGCACGCACCCCGGAATTCCAGGATTCCGGAATCTCAAAGGTTCCATCGCAGGAATTTTGGGAATCCCAGGATTCTGGAATCTCAAAGGTTCCATCCCAGGAATTTTGGGAATTCTAGGATTCCGGAATCTCAAAGGCTCCACATGACTGGAATTTTGGGAATCCGGAATCTCAAAGCTCCATGAATGGAGTTTTGGGAATTCCAGGATTCCAGAATCTCAAAGGCTCCATCACAAGAATTTTGGGAATTCCAGGATTCCAGAATCTCAAAGGCTCCACGACCGGAGTTTTGGGAATTCCAGGATTCCGGAAGCTCAAAGATTCCATCACAGGAATTTTGGGAATTCCAGGATTCCGGAATCTGGACTCACCCAGTGGGAGATTCCTGCTTGAGGGTCTCGATGTCCGTGAACTGCACGGCCTGGCCCCCGCCCCTGGTCTTGAAAACGTCCCCCTGGAATGGGAAAAGGACAAGGAAAAGTGGGATTGGGACAGGAACAACAACAGGAATTCATCCCGGAATTCCAGCCCAAAGAGACGGGGACACAAAGAAGCTCCTTCCACTTCACTGCCAATGGATCGCCGCTGCCTTTTCCCACAGGAAAGAGAATCAATGATGGGATCCCAAAAATCATGGGATTCATGGACCGTGGGATCCACAAATTGTGGGATCCCACAAATCATGGAACCCGTGAGAACTCCAAACAAAGTTCCAGCGATTCCAACTCAACATTCCTGGGGTCACCTTGACGAGCTGGCTCTGGATCTCAACCCTGCCCCCAGCCCAGAGCACTGAGTGCCACATCCAGGAACTCCTTGGCCAATTTTTGGCAATTCCAAGGCAACGTTCCCAACATTCCCAGGATTCCCGCAGTGACCTTGATGACCTTGGTCTGGATCTCAACCTTGGTCTGGATCTCAACCCTGTCCCCAGCCCAGAGCACTGACTGCCACATCCAGGAACTCCTTGGCCAATTTTAACGACGTTTTGGCAATTCCAATGGAACCTTCCCAACGTTCCCAGGATTCCCGTGGTCACCTTGATGAGCTTGGTCTGGATCTCAACCTTGGTCTGGATCTCAACCCTGCCCCGGATCTCAACCCTGCCCCCAGCCCAGAGCACTGAGTGCCACATCCAGGAACTCCTTGACCAATTTTAATGACGTTTTGACGATTCCAACATTCCCAGGATTCCCAGGGTCACCTTGATGAGCTTGGTCTGGATCTCAACCTTGTCCCAGATCTCAACCTTGTCCCAGATCTCAGCCTTGTCCCGGATCTCAGCCTTGTCCCGGATCTCAGCCTTGGTCTGGATCTCAGCCTTGGTCTGGATCTCAGCCTTGTCCCAGATCTCAGCCTTGGTCTGGATCTCAACCTTGGTCTGGGTCTCAGCCTTGGTCTGGATCTCAGCCTTGGTCTGGATCTCAACCTTGTCCCAGATCTCAACCTTGTCCCAGATCTCAACCTTGTCCTGGATCTCAGCCTTGGTCTGGATCTCAACCTTGGTCTGGGTCTCAGCCTTGTCCCAGATCTCAGCCTTGCCCTGGATCTCAGCCTTGGTCTGGATCTCAACCTTGTCCCAGATCTCAACCTTGTCCCGGATCTCAGCCTTGGTCTGGATCTCAGCCTTGTCCTGGATCTCAACCTTGTCCTGGATCTCAACCCTGCCCCCAGCCCGGAGCACTGAGTGCCACATCCGGGAACTCCTTGGCCAATTTTAACGACGTTTTGGCGATTCCAACATTCCCAGGATTCCCGTGGGGTCACCTTGATGAGCTTGGTCTGGATCTCGCCGTCGGAGGCCAGCTCCTGGTGGGTCAGCAGGTAGCGGTCGCAGCGGGCCAGGGCGCGCTCGCTGGGCGCCTCCACGGTGATGGCGCGCGGCATGCGCGGCTGCAGCAGCGTCTCCGTCGGCACGTGGGACGGCGGCCGGTGATCCACCCAGCGCTCCCCGGCGCTGCGGGAACGCCGCGCCCGCGGCGGCACCACCGGAGGGCTCTGGGAATGGGAACAGGGAATGAATGGGCACTGGGAATGGGGTTGGTGATCCACCCAGCGCTCCCCGGCGCTGCGGGAACGCCGCGCCCGCGGCGGCACCACCGGAGGGCTCTGGGAATGGGAACAGGGAATGGGAACTGGGAATGGGTACTGGGAATGGGAAATGGGAATGGGGCCGGTGATCCACCCAGCGCTCCCCGGCGCTGCGGGAGCTCCGCGCCCGTGGCGGCACCACCGGAGGGCTCTGGGAATGGCAACAGGGAATGAATGGGCTCTGGGAATGAATGGGCACTGGGAATGAATGGGTACTGGGAATGAATGGGTACTGGGAATGAATGGGTACTGGGAATGGGGCCGGTGATCCACCCAGCGCTCCCCGGCGCTGCGGGAACGCCGCGCCCGCGGCGGCACCACCGGAGGGCTCTGGGAATGGGAACAGGGAATGAGAACTGGGAATGGGAACTGGGAATGAATGGGCACTGGGAATGAGCACTGGGAATGAGCAATGGGAATGAATGGGCACTGGGAATGGGCACTGGGAACGGGGCCGGTGATCCACCCAGTGCTCCCCAGCACTGCGGGAACGCCGCGCCCGCGGCGGCACCACCGGAGGGCTCTGGGAATGGGAACAGGGAATGAATGGGCACTGGGAATGAGAACTGGGAATGAGAACAGGGAATGGGTAATGGGAATGAGCACTGGGATGGGGTTGGTGATCCACCCAGCGCTCCCTGGCACTGCGGGAACGCCGTGCCTGGAGCGGCGCCCCCAGAGTGCTCTGGGAATAACGGGAGAGTGGGAATGGGCACTGGGAATGAAAACAGGGAATGGACATTGGGAATGGGCACGGGGAATGAAAACAGGGAATGAAAACTGGGAACGGGCACTGGGAATGGGCACGGAGAATGAGAGCAGGGAAGGAGCGCAGGGAAAGTGAAAAAGAAACACCAGGGAAAGGGAAAGGCCAGGGAAAGGGAAAGGGAAACACCAGGGAAAGGGAAACACCAGGAAAAGGCCAGGGAAGGGAAACACCAGGAAAAGGGAAAGGGAAACACCAGGAAAAGGGAAAGGGAAACACCAGGAAAAGGCCAGGGAAGGGAAACACCAGGGAAAGGGAAAGGGAAACACCAAGAAAAGGGAAAGGGAAGGGAAACACCAGGAAAAGGGAAAGGGAAACACCAGGGAAAGGGAAGGGAAACACCAGGGAAAGGGAAAGGCCAGGGAATGGGAAACACCAGGGAAAAACACGAGGACACCCACAGGCAGAGCAGAGTGTGGCCACCTCGGAGCTTCCTAAAAGTGGGAATTCTCAACTTCCAAGGAAGCCCCAAACACCGAGAGGGCGGCGAGGGCAGCCAGGCTCCGTCTGGGAGCAGCTTAGGGACAGCTCTACTCTAGGTTAGGCCGGGCTCAGCCCCAGCAGGCCAGGACTAACCCTGCAGCACGGATCCTCTTCCTGCTCTAGCTCCTCTCTATCCCTGGGCATCTCCAGCACTCGGCTCCAGCACATCCCTCTCCTCCTGGAGGGGCTGGGCCAGGCCGAGCCCGGCTCCGCTCCCGCTTTATTCCTGGATTTGGGAATGCTGGCTGGCTCGCAGGAAGGGCCTCTCTGCTCCCACTCCAGCACGCAGGAGGCCACAGAGATGCTGCTGCAGGAGTTGGAGCGCCTGGGCAGCCGCGGGGCCGCCCGGCTGTCCCCCAGCTCAGCGGGGTCACCACAGCTCTGGAGAGAAGGGAGAGAGCAGTGAGACACAGGGACAGACAGATCCAGGGATTTCCCCTTCCTGTGGATTATCAGGAGGTGGGAGAACGGACGAAGAACGAACAGCAGACAGGGAATTCAAGCTGCTCCAACTCTGTCCCCCAGCTCAGCGGGGTCACCACAGCTCTGGAGAGAAGGGAGAGAGCAGTGAGACACAGGGACAGACAGATCCAGGGATTTCCCCTTCCTGTGGATTATCAGGAGGTGGGAGAACGGACGAAGAACAAAGAGCAGACAGGGAATTCAAGCTGCTCCAGCTCTGGGCTCAAACCTCAGCTCTGGGGAGACACGGAAGACTCCAAGCAAAGAGGGACAGAAAAATCCAGGGATTTCCCCATTCCTAAGGACATCAGGAGGTGGGAGAGTGGATAAACAATGAACAGGGACTAGGCAAGGAATTCAAGCTGCTCCAACTCTGTCCCCAACCTCAGGGGGGGTCACCACAGCTCTGGGAAGAAGGGAGAGAGCAGTGAGACACAGGGACAGACAGATCCAGGGATTTCCCCTTCCTGTGGATATCAGGAGGTGGGAGAACGGACAAAGAACAAACAGCAGACAGGGAATTCAAAGCAAGCTGCTCCAGCTCCGTGCTTGGGGGCTACTGCTGCTCAAAATCCCTGCACTCCACCCCTCCAAGTCCTTTCCCTGCAGGCAGATGTTTGGGAATGACTCACGGGGGCGGGAGAAGGAGACACAGATCTCGGGAGAGCCTTTTCCCGCTGCCTTTCCCGGGAAGGCCGCTCCGGCTTCTCGGCTCTGGGCTCGGTGACGATGGCCTTGAGCTGCTTCAGCTTCTCGTCCTTCACCCACAGCTTGTTCTGCATCTCCAGCTGCTTGGCCGCCACCCGCCGCTCCTGCAGGGAAGGCAGCGGGAAACGTGGAATTGCTGAGGCTGGAAAGGCCATCCAGGAGCAGCTGGCACTGAAGCCAGCCCGGAGCACGGCGTGCCACGGCCAGGGGTTCCTTGGGTACCCCCAGGGATGGGGCAGTTCCAATGTTTCCAATCTTTTCAGTCAGGGAGTTTTTCCAGTGTCCGACCTGAGCCTGCCCTGGTGTGGCCTGAGGCCGTTCTCTCTGCTCCTGTCCCTGGAGCAGAGCTCCACCTCCCTGGCTGTTCCTTTCCCTACAATTCCTTTCCTTCCCATTCTCTCAATTCCTTTCCTTCCCATTCTCTCAATTCCTTTCCTTCCCATTCTCTCAATTCCTTTCCATTCCATTTTCTCAATTCCTTTCCTTCCCATTCTCCTTTCCATTTCCCTCAATTCCTTTCCATTTCCCTCAATTCCTCCCCTTTCCCTCAATTCCTTCCCCTTTCCCTCAATTCCTTCCCCTTTCCCCCAATTCCTCCCCATTTCCCTCAATTCCTTCCCATTTCCCCCAATTCCTTCCCCTTTCCCTCCATTCCTTCCCCTTTCCCTCCATTCCTCCCCATTTCCCTCCATTCCTTCCCCTTTCCCTCAATTCCTTCCCCTTTCCCTCCATTCCTCCCCATTTCCCTCCATTCCTCCCCCTTTCCCTCAATTCCTTCCCATTTCCCTCCATTCCTCCCCATTTCCCTCCATTCCTCCCCTTTCCCTCCATTCCTTCCCCTTTCCCTTCCCACAGCAGAGCTGCCCAAGAACCTCCACAAAGACCAAACAAGGAACTTCCAACCCCGAATTCCCACCAACACCAACCAGACCAACAAACCCCCCCCACTTCTCCCTTAGGGGCAGCACCCCAAATCCCAAATCCCAGACCCCTCATCCCCTAGACTCCTGCACTCACGCATTCCTTCTCCCACTTGAGGGAGGTCTCAGCCACCATGCCCTGCAGCCTGGCCTCCAGCCTCTTCTTGTCCGACGCCTCCCGCTGCAGCTTCTGGCTCTTGCCCTGCAGCTCCTGCTGCAGGTTCCTGATGTCCTCCTCGTAAATGGTGGCTGTCTTCTCCAAGATCTCGTTCTGTGGGAAGGCAGGAAGGGTTTGGGGTGGGAGCACAGCCCCTCTGAATCCAGGGATTCCTGAGGCCGTTCTCTCTGCTCCTGTCCCTGGAGCAGAGCTCCACCTCCCCTGGCTGTTCCTTTCCTTTACATTTTCTCTCCTTCCTATTTGCTCAATGCCTTTCCTTTCCATTTTCTCTACTTTCCCTTCCTTTCCATTTTTTCTCCTCTCCTTTCCTTTCCAATTTTCTCTCCTTTCCTTTCCAATTTTCTCTCCTTTCCAATTTTCTCTCCTTTCCAATTTTCTCTCCTTTCCCTTCCTTTCCAGTTTTCTCTCCTTTCCCTTCCTTTCCTATTTTCTCTCCTTTCCTTTCCTTTCCTATTTTCTCTCCTTTCCTTTCCTTTTCCATTTCCTTTCCATTTTCTCTCCTTTCCTTTCCTTGGCTCCAAAACGACCCCACTGACCTTGTACTTCAAGGTTTTGTTCTCCTTCTCCAGCCGCCCCAGCTCCGTCCTCTGCTCCGTGATGGCTTTCTCCTTCTCAGCCAGCTTCCTTTCCAGGTAATTCTCATTGGATTCCACGCTGGAGTCAAACTCCTGCAGCGTTGCTTTAAAGTCATGAACTGGAAGAGAATTGGGATATTTTTCTATTTTATCTTTCCCCCTTACACCTCCAGAACATCCAAAGCTCTTTTCCCAACCAATTCAAAGCCCAAAATTCCTCAAAAAAAAAAAAAAAAGTTGAAACCATCACTCCAACCAAGAAAATTGGGGCAAGGAGGAATCCTTTGAGGAATAATAAGGCCACCAAATCTGAGTTTTGCCCCTGCTGTTCCACAATTTGGGGCCAACCCCCACCTCCTTTGGCAAATTCCTGGATCAGCATCCTCCTCATTTTGTGGCGCTCCTCCAGGGCCTCGATGAGTTTGGGGAGCGTTTGGTCGTCGTGGATATCCAAGGGCTCCAAGGGAGGCAGGGGAGGGAGGTTCTGGAAAAACAGCTCAGCAGCAGATGGCTCCACCTCTGCTCCTGCAGGGTGGGAAAATCCGTCAGCAGGGCGGGGAAAATTCCAAGGGATGGTGGAAAACTGGGAATGATGGTGGGTGGGAGGCGTTCCCGAAGAGGTGATGGATGGGGAAGGATTGAATGTCACATCCCTTGTTTTGCTTGTTTAGCATTCCAGGAACATCCCAGAATTTCCTGCCAGGAGCTGCAATGTTGGGAGCATGGATTTGTCCCAATCCTCTGGAATTCCCTTGGGAGTCTCCCCAGGGACACTGAAGAGGGAAGAGGAGCAGCAGCTCCCAGGGCACTGGGAGTTTCCTCTGGCAGAGTTAAGGCTCAAAGGAATTGGTTTAATTTACCAAATTAAATTTAATTAATATTTAAAATTTTATTAAAATTAAAATTTAGTAATTAAAATTTAATTCCCAGCCTTTCATTCCTAACAGAAAACTCCGCTGGAGTCATGGAATGGTTTGGGATGGGAAGGACCTTAAAGCCATCCCATTCCATGGACAGGGACAGCTCCCACTGTCCCACCTTGGACTCTTCCAGGGATCCAGGAGCAGCCACAGCTCCTCTGGCAATTCCAGCCCAGCTCCTCCACACCAGGAATTCCTTCCCAAGATCCCTAAACGCCCCCTTTCCCAGTGGGAAGCCATTCCCTGTATCCTATCCCTCCATCCCTCACCCCAATCCCCCTCCAGCTCTGCTGGAGCCCCTTTAGAATTTCCACGGAATGTGCAATTTTTGTGACCTTCTTCACCTTCCTTCACACAAACATTTGCCATCTTTCTCTAGGGTACAGCTACTTCTGTATATTCTGTAATATATATATATATATATATATTCTGTAATATATATAGATATATATAGATATATATATATTACAGAATTATATATAGATTTATATTCTGTAAATATATAGATTTATATTCTGTAAATATACAGATAACGGTACAAAATGCTGTAAATTAAAAGTATTTTTGCATTTTCCTTGCAATCCTCTGGACTTCATGAAACCATCTTAATAATTTGTCACCGAGTTAAATTTTGATGGAAACGGGCAGTCTGGTAAATCCTTTTTTTTAGAATTTAGCCTCTGAGGGGCTCTAAATTTTTTTCCTACATCCTTCCCTTTTCCAAAGCAGCATTCCCCCTTAGTGCAGCCCTCACCTGCTCCCACGGGGCCGCCCCTGAGCTCCAGTTTTTGGGAGAGCTCCTGGTAGAAGGCCTGGTTGCGCAGGCGCCGGCCCGGGGTCAGCCGGCAGAGGGGTCTGTCCATGGGCCTGGCCACCTCCACCTCCTGGGTCACCTCTGCAAAACGCATCACTTGCTGCAAGGAAACGGGGAGAAAAAAACACACCGGGAGCACCCCCAGCTTGGATTGGGATCAATAAAAGGAGGGAGGGAAGGGAAGGGAAGGGAGGGAATGAAGGGGAGGAAGGGAAGGAAGGAAGGGAAGGAGTGAAGGAAGGAAGGAGTGAAGGAAGGAAGGAGTGAAGGAAGGAAGGAGTGAAGGAAGGAGAGAAGGAAGGAAGGAGAGAAGGAAGGAAGGAGGGAAGGAAGGAGGGAAGGAGGGAAGGAGGGAAGGAGTGAAGGAAGGAGTGAAGGAAGGAGTGAAGGAAGGAGTGAAGGAAGGAGTGAAGGAAGGAGTGAAGGAAGGAAGGAGTGAAGGAAGGAAGGAGTGAAGGAAGGAAGGAGTGAAGGAAGGAAGGAGGGAAGGAAGGAAGGAGGGAAGGAAGGAAGGAGGGAAGGAAGGAGGGAAGGAGGGAAGGAAGGAGGGAAGGAGGGAAGGAAGGAGGGAAGGAGGGAAGGAAGGAGGGAAGGAGGGAAGGAAGGAGGGAAGGAAGGAGGGAAGGAAGGAGTGAAGGAAGGAGTGAAGGAAGGAGTGAAGGAAGGAGTGAAGGAAGGAGTGAAGGAAGGAAGGAAGGAAAGGAAGGAAAGGAAGGAAAGGAAGGAAAGGAAGGAAAGGAAGGAAAGGAAGGAAAGGAAGGAAAGGAAGGAAAGGAAGGAAAGGAAGGAAAGGAAGGAAAGGAAGGAAAGGAAGGAAAGGAAGGAATTCTCCGGCTGGAATCACAAGGAGTTTGCCGGCTGCTGTGGGGAGACCAAAGGAGATGCTGCTGAGGGCAGTCTCCCCTCCTGTATCCTACACCTGTGTTAATTATCCCAGAGTGGAAACAGCCTTGCCCTGACAGCCATGGGGGTGATAAAGAGTGAGTGAGCTGGGAAGGGTCAGTTGGGGTCTGTTTGCTGTGCTGAGAAGAGCCAGGGACAGGAGATTGTGCCAGGGACAGCAAAGGTGAGATGCTGTAGGTGGGACAGGCCTGAGGCAGCCGTGCCAAGGAGATGAAGGAGTGAGCCTTCAAACAAAAAGGGAGACAGAGCCAGAGCTGTGTGGAGCTGCTCTTAGAAGATACACAGGAGACTTTTTTGATAAGAAGATGCTGATATTTGAAGCCTTCTGATGGTTCTGATGAAGCACCTCGAGTGCAGTGTTGACTGCCACACGTATTGACAGGCTGCAGTTCCAGAAACCTCCCCTCCCCACAAGGAGCCATAAAAAAGCTTGGGCAGAGGCAGCTGGAATTCTTGAATAGGAGGGATTAAACACCTAAATATGGCACTATGGAATTCTGTGAGGAAGCAGAACCTTTCCCACTTTCGAGGGGAGGAAGGAGAAATTGGAACAGGAAAAATAAGACTTGGAGAGCAGATTTATCCCATGAAATTACAACTGAAGCGCTCAAACAGCAAAGAATTACACAATTCCTTAGATCTCCTGGAGTATGGGAATCCAGGAACAAAAACCAGGAAAAGGAGAGCAGGAGGGAGCAGGAAAAGGGAATTTACCAGGCTCTCCTCGTAGTCCTCCCCCTTGGGGTTCACACACACGATCATCCGAACCTTCCCCTCTCCGTCGAAATAGTTCTTGAAGAGATGAGTCAGCTTGGAATCTCGGTATGGAACGATCTGGGGATAAAAGGCCAGGGAAAATCCCAATGAGTTCTCCTCATCCAGCTGGATTTCAGCTCTCACAGTTTCAGGTTCTGTGCCCCCCTAAGGATGCAGCTCTGAGCCTCACATTCAGGGTCACTCAGCTCTCCTCACAGAACAAGCAGGCAAAACAAATCCTGCTCCTGCTGCACACCAAGGACAACTTTCAGCCCAAAAAGCACAAATGAGGGTGGGCTGAAGGGAGGAAGGAGAAGGATGGGACCTTACAACCTGCAGCTGGAATTGGACAATTAAACCAAATGGAGCAAAAGTGATAAAAAATGTAAAATCTCGTGATGGGGCAGCCATTGTGTGTGGCCATTCCCAACCCACCCAACTCACTCAGATCTGCACAGAGCAGGGACACAAAATAAATCCTGTTCCTGTTGCACACCAAGGACAACTTTCAGCCCAAAAAGCACAAATGAGGGGGGCTGAAGGGAGGAAGGAGAAGGATGGGACCTCACAACCCGCAGCTGGAATTGGACAATTGAACCCCAATGTGCAAATGGACCAAAACTGATAAAAAAATGTAAAATTTAGTGATCAGGGAGCCGTTTTGTGTGGCCATTCCCAACCCACCCTGGGTGCAGCCTGGGTCAGGCTCCTGTCATGCCCAGGGTGGGTCCTGGAAGCCTTTTAATAAATATCTCCTTTAATAAATCTCTACTTTAATACATATCTCTTTTAATAAATCTCTACTTTAACAAATATCCACTTTAATAAATATCTCCTTTAATAAGTATCTCCTTTAATAAATCTCTACTTTAACAAATATCCACTTTAATAAATATCTCCTTTAATAAATCTCTAACAAATACCTCCTTTAATAAATATCTCTTTTAACAAATACTTCCTTTAATAAATACCTCATTTAATCAATCTCTACTTTACTCTCTGGCTCTGTCCAGCCTCTGTTTCAGGTCAGCCCTTCCTCAGGTGATCAAATCCAAGGCTAATTAGGATAATTAGGATAATTGGGGCTGCCCACCTTGTTCGTCCCGCACTGTTGGTTTTCCCGCAGAACCTCAATGCACGTCCTCAACGTCATCAGTGACTGATTGATGTTCCCTAAAAAAAGCCAACACAAGGGGAAAAAAAAAAACCCAAAAAAACTCCATGAGCAGCGCTTGGATCACGTTCCCCAAACTATTCAGGAGAATAAACTGCCTAATTAACGATATTTGTTAATAACTGCTCTAATTAACCGAAGCGCTGCTTCGAACTTGTGGTTTCCAAACGGGAAATCGAGGTCATCAAATCCTTTGCTGATCCTGAGAGAGAGCTTCAAGAAGTCCTGGGATTCCTTCCCCCAGCAGAGAGGGATTAGCAGGAGCTTAATTAGCAGGGTTAATTAGCGGGGTGCTCCTACCTGCTTCTCGCAGCCTGCTGCCCTCGGCTTTGGTCCTGTTGGTTCTCTCGCTGCCCGCCAGATCCACCAGGGACAGCTGGCTCAGGGTGATCTGCTCCTTTTCCTGGGATGCAGAAGAAATCCTGGATCCCTCCTCCACGTTCCCTCCAAAGGACACCTCCATCCCAAATCCCACTTCCAAAGAATCTCCTGGATCTGAGCTCGGAGGGGCTGGGACAGGCAAGTTCAGCTTTTTTTTTTTTTTTTGGAGGAATTTTGGCAGATCCCTCCCTGCCTTGGGCCCACGGGATTGAAAGGTGTTGGATGGTTCAAATCCCCCAAAATTTTCCAATCCCAACGAAGGAAAAGGTGAAAATCCAAGGAATTTTCAAATCCCAACAAAGGAAAAGGTGAAAACCCAAGGAATTTTAGAACCCCAATAAAGCAAAAGGTGAAAATCCAAGGAATTTTAGAACCCCAGCAAAGGAAGAGGTGAAAATCCAAAGAATTTTCCAATCCCAACAAAGGAAAAGGTGAAAACCCAAGGAATTTTCAAATCCCAACAAAGGAAAAGGTGAAAACCCAAGGAATTTTAGAACCCAAATAAAGCAAAAGGTGAAAACCCAAGGAATTTTAGAACCCCAACAAAGGAAGCAATGAAAATCCAAGGAATTTTCAAATCCCAGGAAAGGAAAAGGTGAAAACCCAAGGAATTTTCAAATCCCAACAAAAGAAGAGGTGAAAACCCAAGGAATTTTAGAACCCCAATAAAGGAAGAGGTGAAAATCCAAGGAATTTTCAAATCCCAACAAAGGAAGCGGTGAAAATCCAAGGAATTTTAGAACCCCAATAAAGGAAGCGGTGAAAATCCAAGGAATTTTAGAACCCCAGCAAAGGAAAAGGTGAAAACCCAAAGAATTTTCGAATCCCAACAAAGGAAGCAGTGAAAATCCAAGGAATTTTGGAATCTCAACAAAGGAAAAGGTGAAAATCCAAGGAATTTTAGAACCCCAGCAAAGGAAAAGGTGAAAATCCAAGGAATTTTCGAATCCCAACAAAGCAAAAGGTGCAAAGCAGAGGGATCAGCAGCTCCACCCTCCGTTTTACCACCGAGCTTCACGATCAGTTCTGTCGCCTCCAAACTTGAGGCCCGGGAGCTGCCCCCAGGGTAAATCCCATGAAATTCTCCTGGAATAACCCGGAACTCACCTGGAGCACGTTGTCCCCGTCGGCATCCAGAGGGGCCTGTGCCAGTTTGATGATGAAGACGGAGTGGGAGCGGCTGGATTCCCGGTTCAGCTGCGTGTTGGCGATGTGCCGCTTCTTCTGCCCTGCTCACACAACGACACCCCAAATTCCCCCCAAAATTCCTGCTGCTTTCCCACAATTCCCACCTCCTCCAGCATCAGGGGTTTCACAGCTGGGGGGATATTGGGAAGGGTTGGGAATGGGGAGGCCCTAAATTCCCAGAGAAACCATGGATGCTCCACAGATCCAGCGGAATTTCCTTGCTGGTGGGGAATGGTTAAGGATGTGGGATCAGCCCTGAATTCCAAGATTTATTTTTTTTTATTTTATTTTTTTACCTCTCCAAAAGACTTCAAAAGCTTCCTCTGTGGATTTGACCTCCACCTCGGTGCAGCCCATGACGTACATGTTGTGGTTCTGGTCTTCCCGAAGGGTTTTGGACTGAGGAGGTCTTTGGGATAGCAGGGAAAGAGGGAAAACAAATCAAATCCCATTCCAGTGGAGTTCTCTCGTGCAGCTTCCTGCCACGCAGGTTCTGGTGGAGGGTAAAAGTCAGGGGGAGGAGGGCAAAAATTCGGAGGGAAAATTCAGAATTTGGAGGGAAAACCGTCACAAGTCTGAGGGGGAAAATAGTCAAAATTCACAGGGAATAGTCAAAAATCCGAGGGGAAAAGGTCAAAGAATCTGAGGGGAAAGGGTTAAAAATGCTGAGGGAAAAGGTCAAAAAATCTGAGGGGAAAAGGTCAAAAATCTGAGGGGAAAAGGTCAAAAAATCTGAGGGGAAAAGGTCAAAAAATCTGAGGGGAAAAGGTCAAAAAATCTGAGGGGAAAAGGTCAAAAAATCTGAGGGGAAAAGGTCAAAAAATCTGAGGGGAAAAGGTCAAAAAATCTGAGGGGAAAAGGTCAAAAAATGCTGAGGGAAAATCATCCAAAATTCTGAGGGAACAAAGGTAAAAATTCTGAGGGGAAAAGGTCAAAATTCTGAGGGGAAAAGGTCAAAATTCTGAGGGAGAAAATAGTCAAAATTCAAAGGGAACAGTCAAAAATCCGAAGGGAAAAGGTCAAAAAATGCTGAGGGGAAAATCATCCAAAATTTTGAGGGAACAAAGGTAAAAATTCTGAGGGGAAAAGGTCAAAATTCTGAGGGGAAAAGGTCAAAGAATCCGAGGGGAAAAGGTCAAAAAATCTGAGGGAAAAGGGTTAAAAATCCGAGGGGAAAAGGTCAAAAAATCTGAGGGGAAAAGGTCAAAAATCTGAGGGGAAAAGGTCAAAAAATCTGAGGGGAAAAGGTCAAAAAATCTGAGGGGAAAAGGTCAAAAAATCTGAGGGAAAAGGGTTAAAAATCCGAGGGGAAAAGGTCAAAAACTCCCAGGGGAAATAATCCAGAATTCTCAGGGGGAAATCATCCAGAATTCTCAGAGGGAAAAATCAAAAATTCTGAGGGAAAAGGATCAAAATTCTGAGGGGAAATCATCCAAAATTCTGAGGGAACAAAGGTAAAAATTCTGAGGGGAAAAGGTCAAAAACTCCCAGGGGAAATAATCCAGAATTCTCAGGGGGAAAACATCCAGAATTCTCAGGAGGAAAAGTCAAAAATTCTGAGGGAAAATCATCCAAAATTCTGAGGGAACAATGATCAAAATTCTGAGGGGAAAGGGTCAAAAATTCTGAGGGAAAATAATCCAGAATTCTAAGGGGAAAATCATCCAGAATTCTGAGGAGGAATGGTCAAAAATTCTGAAGGGAAAGGGTCAAAATTCTGAGGGGAAATCATCCAGAATTCTCAGGAGGAAAAGTCAAAAATTCTGAGGGAACAATGGTCAAAATACTGAGGGGAAAATGGTCAAAAATACCAAGGGGAAAATCATCCAAAATTCTGAGGGGAAAATGGTCCAAATTCAGAGGAAAAAGGTCAAAAATTCTGAGGGGAAAAGATCAAAATTTTGAGGGGAAAAAGGTCAAAATTTTGAGGGGAAAAAGGTCAAAAATACCAAGGGGGAAGTCATCCACAGTTCTGAGGGAAAAATGGTCAAAATTCAGAGGGAAAAGGTCAAAACTCTGAGGGGACAAAGCAAAAAATGCTGAGGGTTCAAAGCTCTCAGGGAAAAGGGACAAAATTCTGAGGGGAAAAGGTCAATTCTCCATATAAAAGCTGGAAGAGGGAACACAGGACATGGACACACAGCCAGGATTAGTGACACTCCAGCTACTGCTCTAATTAGCAGCTATTTAATTACAATTAATTGCTTTGCTGGCAAGCTATTGCTTTACTACGAGCACACAGAAGCGAGGAGAGCATCCTAGATTTCCTAGGAAAGCAAGGGAAGGGAAAAGCAGGGAATTTTCTGCTTCTACTCAAAGGGCAACAGCACTGGAATAATGGGAATAAGACACTGGACACGTACACAAAGTCTCCATTTCTCACAGGAGTGTTGCAACTGTTCCATCTACCAAAAAAAACAGGGAGAACCATTAAATCCTTGGTTTCTGCCTCAAATCTTTTTTTTTTTTTTTCCACACTGCAGCTTCCAGAGGGAGAAATAATCCCAGATTTATTATTTCTTTATTTTTATTTTAAGGACCAATGGTTCAAAAGATCCCACCTCTTAGGTGGGCACATTGTAAAAAGGTATAAAAATAGGTGCTGAGAATAAACCAGCACCTTTTTGGGAACATCAGCCTTCTGAAATCACCAGTCCATGTCTTTCCTTCATGTCCAACAGCGACAGGTTGGTGTCAAAATATTCAGTGTAGAAGGAGATTTAATGGATTGTAATGGGAATTTTGCTCTCTCACTTCTCTTCAGCCTCTCTCTCTGCCCTGAGCTGCAGCTGGCAGCTCCCAGCAGAGCCCCTTCACCCACACCCTCTGCAATAACCCACACCCTCTGCAATAACCCACTGCTCCAAGACCAGCCTTGACTCCTGAGTGCAGTCACTGCCTGTCACGTTTGGTTTTGCTCAAGTTCTTTCTCAGGGATGAAAACTGCTAAACAAGGATCATGTTTCCTAAACTCTCTTGTTTCTCACATTTCTCTCCCAAGGAGGGGCTTTGCTTGTTGACCCTTGGTGTGACCAACGGTTCTTAGGTGGGCACATTGTAAAAAGGTATAAAAATAACTTCTGAGAATAAACCAGCCCCTTTTTAGAGCATCAGCCTTCTGAAATCACAAGTCCGTGTCTTTCCTTCGTGTCCAACAGCAACAGGTCAGTGTCAGAATATTCAGTGTAGAAGATTTAATGGATTGGAATGGGAATTTTGCTCTCTCACTGCTCTTCAGCCTCTCTCTCTCTTGCTCTTCTCTCTCGCTCTGCCCTGAGCTGCAGCTGGCAGCTCCCAGCAGAGCCCCTTCACCCACACCCTCTGCAATAACCCACACCCTCTGCAATAACCCACCCCCTCTGCAATAACCCACCCCCTCTGCAATAACCCACCCCCTCTGCAATAACCCACTGCTCCAAGACCAGCCTTGACTCCTGAGTGCAGTCACTGCCTGTCATGTTTGGGTTTTCCTCAAGTTCTTTCCCAGGGATGAAAACTGCTAAACAAGGTCACACTTTCTAAACTCTCTTGTTTTTCACATTTCTCTCCCAAGGAGGGGCTTTGCTTGTTGACCCTTGGTGTGACCAATGGTCCAAAGGATCCCACCTCTTAGGTGGGCACGTTGTAAAAAGGTATAAAAATAGGTGCTGAGAATAAACCAGCCCCTTTTTGGGAACATCAGCCTTCTGAAATCACGAGTCCATGTCTTTCCTTCGTGTCCAACAGCGACAGGTCGGTGTCAGTCAGAATGTTCAGTGTAGAAGGAGATTTAATGGATTGGAATGGGAATTTTGCTCTCTCACTTCTCTTCAGCCTCTCTCTCTGCCCTGAGCTGCAGCTCAGCAGAGCCCCTTCACCCAGGCCCTGTGCAATAACCCACTGCTCCAAGACCAGCCTTGACTCCTGAGTGCAGTCACTGCCTGTCACGTTTGGGTTTTCTCAAGTTCTTTCCCAGGGATGCAAACTGCTAAACAAGGATCATGTTTTCTAAACTCTCTTGTTTTTCATGCTTCTCTCCCAAGGAGGGGCTTTGCTTGTTGACCCTTGGTGTGACCAATGGTCCAAAGGATCCCACCTCTTAGGTGGGCTCATTGTAAAAAGGGATAAAAATAACTTCTGAGAATAAACCAGCCCCTTTTCAGAGCATCAGCCTTCTGAAATCACGAGTCCATGTCTTTCCTTCGTGTCCAACAGCGACAGGTCAGTGTCAGAATATTCAGTGTAGAAGATTTAATGGATTGGAATGGGAATTTTGCTCTCTCACTTCTCTTCAGCCTCTCTCTCTGCTCTGAGCTGCAGCTCAGCAGAGCCCCTTCACCCAGGCCCTGTGCAATAACCCACACCCTCTGCAATAACCCACACCCTCTGCAATAACCCACTGCTCCAAGACCAGCCTTGACTCCAGAGATCTCTCACCACCGTCCCCCCCACCCCGTGGCTCTCAGAGGTGCCGATTCCCGAGGCCAGGCCAGGGAAAACGCCGGAATTCCGGACTCACTTGGGTTTGATGGCGTCGCAGGGGGCCTCCTCCAGCAGGTCGTAGATGTAGTTGTTGTAGATCTCGATGTAGGAGATGAAGACGCTGTAGGCGTTGTCCTCGTCCACCTCCTGGGCCTTGCAGCGATCCTGCGCCTCGATCATGTCGGCAAACTCCGGATCCAGCTGCCTCCTGCCGGGAGAGACAGGGATCGGGATGGGATTCCCGGGATTCCCGGGACCTGCAGGGCTGGGTGGGGACAGGAGCAACGTTGGGTGAAATTCGGGTCCTTGGGGTGGGGGCGGGGGGGGGTCCTGGGCAGGGCCAGGAGATGGAATTCCATGATCCGGCTGAGGGAATTCCATGATCTGGCTGAGGGAATCCCAGGCTTGGAATTCCATGATCCAAATGATGGGTTTCCCCAACTGAGGGAATTCCATGATCCGGCTGAGGGAATACCAGGCTTGGAATTCCATGACCCAAATGATGGGATTCCCCAACTGAGGGAATTCCTTGATCCGGCTGAGGGAATTCCACGATCCATTTGAGGGAATTCCATGGTTGGAATTCCACAGTTCAACTGAGGGAATTCCATGATCCATTTGAGGGAATTCCATGGTTGGAATTCCACGGTTTGACTGAGGGAATTCCACAATCCAGCTGAGGGAATTCCAGGCTTGGAATTCCACGATCCAAATGATGGGATTCCCCAAATGAGGGAATTCCAGGATCCACCTGAGAAAAGTCCACGGTTGAAAATTCCATGATTCAACTGAGAGGATTCCATGATCCAACTGAAGGAATTCCATGGTTGGAATGCCACAATCCAACGGAGGAACTTCCATGGTTGGAAATTCCATGATCCGACTGAGGGAATTCCATGCTTGGAATTCCACAATTCAGCTGAGGGAATTCCATGATCCAGATGAGGGAATTCCATGGCTGGAATTCCATGATTCAGCTGAGGGAATTCCATGATCCAACGGAGAAACTTCCATGGTTGGAATTCCATGATCCAACTGAGGGAATTCCATGGTTGGAAATTCCATGATCCAACTGAGGGAATTCCATGGTCCAATTGAGGGAATTCCATGGTCCAACTGAGGGAATTCCATGGTCCAATTGAGGGAATTCTGCAGGGGGAAGGTGAAAAGTTCTGGGGGGGAAAAAAGGCCCAAAATCCCGAGAGGAAAAAAGGTCAAAATTCCTGAGGGGAAAAAAGGCCCAAAATTCCAAGGAAGGAAAAAGGCAGAAAATTCTGAGGAGGGAAAGGTCAAAATTCAGGAGAAAAAGGCCAAAAATTCTGAGGGAAAAGGTCAAAAAATTAGGAAAAAAAAAAAAAAAAGCTACAGAATGGCTTCCTCCAAGCTGAAATCTCCTGTTGGAACAGCAGGAACAGCCTGGGAATTCCAGTGGGATACAATCACCTAATTAATTAAATTAGCCAATATTTTCCCCGACTTTTTTTCCTTTGTTTCTCCCAGGTCAATCCCGTTCCCCGGGGGATGAATTCCCGGGGTCACTCACTTCCCGGAGGGAGTTTTTGGGACGGGCAGGGCCTCTCTCCTCTGGCGCTCCAGCAGGGCCTCCACCTCGCTCTGCACCTCCACCCCGTTCTTCTCATCCAGCTTGAACACCTGAGGGGAAAAGCGGGAATTTCAGCCAATCCCAACCTCCAGGCGCCGGCCCAGAAAGAATTATTTCATTTGTTAATTAGGCTGGTGTTAATTTAATTTATTATTAATTAATATAAATAATAAATTTATATTATTATTTTTATATATAAATATTATTATTATTTTTATATATAAATAAATATATAATTATACTCATATAATACAGCCTCTGTATATTTTATATATATACAGAGGCTATATTATATCAATATATATTATATATAAATATATATAAATATATATTTATAAATATAAAAAAATATATTATATATTTTATATATATATTATCTATAAATATATATAAATATATATTATATTCATTATATATAAATATATATATTTATATAATATAGCCTCTGTATATTATATATATACAGAGGCTATATTATATAAATATATTATATATAAGTATATATAATATATTTATAAAAATATATAAATATATATTTTATATTTTATATATATTATATTAAAATATATAAATATATAATATATTTATAAATATATATAAATATATATTATATATTATATACATATTATATATAAATATATATTTATATATAATATATATATTATATATAAATATATATATTTATATAATATAGCCTCTGTATAGGCTATATTATATATAGTCTATACTCTACAGCTATATTCTATATATATACAATTCTATATATATTCTATATATATAGAATATATATAGAGAATATATATTATATATATTCTATATGTATATTCTATATATATTCTATATATATAGAATATATATATACATATATATATACATACATACATATATATATTAATAGTGTATATATATATACTCTATTATATATATATATATATACTCTGTAGCACTTGACCAGGCAAGATCTGATGGAAACCATTTGCAAAAATCGTGGGTTTTTTATAAAAGCTCCCAGGGATGAGGATTCCAGGATTATTTCCAGGTGTATTTTAAATTGCACCCCTTGGGGAAAATATCCCAATATTTGATGAGGAGATGATTAATTTTTGGTTTGATGGGAATGGCTGATGTCACGTGGGATAACATGGCAATATGGAGTAATAGATGGAATGAGAATGTATGGAATGGAGGAATAATATGAAATAATATGGAAATTATTATATTTTAAAATAATTATTAGATATTAAATGAATACTTATTAAAATAATTAATTTTAAAATTATTAATTTAATTTAAAAATTATTAATTTGATAATTATTAAAATTTGTAATAATTTTCCATAAATAAAATTAAATCATAAAAATAAATAAAAATAAATTTAAAATAAATTTAAGATATGGAAGAACAGTGCTTTTCACTCTTTCCAGGGAAAAAAAAAAAAAGGCCCTGGAATGGCTTCCTCCATGTTGCAATCACCTGTTAGAGCAGCAGGAACAGATTGGGAATTTCAGTGGGCTACAACTGCCCAATTAATTAAATATTTCCTTAGTAATCACCCGGGATTTCTGCTCCAGCCTCAGGAGCACTGGATCACCCATCCCCAATGAATGATCCATCCCAGGATTCTTATTCCAGAAAGAGCTTCCAAAGACTGTTGCGTGAGGAGCCGAGTCAGAATTCCAAACCAACCTCAGGAGCACCTGGATCATCCATTCCCACCCAAACCATCCCAGGATCCCTATTCCCAAAGGAATTTCCAAGGGTGCTATGTGAAGAGCTGAGCCACAACTCCAAACCAACCTCAGGAGCACCTGGACCACCCATTCCCAATGAATGATCCATCCCAGGATTCTTACTCCAGAAAGAGCTTCCAAAGACTGTTGCGTGAGGAGCCGAGTCAGAATCCCAAACCAACCTCAGGAGCACTGGATCACCCATTCCCACCCAAACCATCCCAGGATCTCTGTCCCAGGAAGGGCTCCCAGGGGCACTCACGAATCTCTTGGCCTGGAAGGGGCCGATGCTGTTGAAGATCATGGCCAGGCAGCGGGGCAGCAGCCCCCCGTCCCCAGGAGATCCCGTCATGGTGTAGGTCTTCCCGCTGCCCGTCACTCCGTAGGTGAACAGGAGACCTGGGAATGCAGGGGAAAGGGAGAAATTGAGGGGATTTGGGAAAAAAAAAAAACCAAAAAACAACCCCAAAACTCAAATATTCCGCACCATGGGAAGTGCTGGCAGCTCTCTCACAGCTGGGAAGGTCCATCAGCCTCGCCAAGAGACACAAAGCAGAGGTTGTCCCACCCCTGGAATATTCCAGGTTGGAGCTCCCTGGGATAGTGGAAGCTTTCCCTGCCCATGGAATGGGATGGTTTTATGGTTTGGGAAGCAATGCCTTCTGTTGATTTTTTGGGAGTTGAAAAGGCGCTTTGCTCAAAGCCCCAAATTGTACTTTTGTGATTTGGAGCTCCCACAAACCACGGGAGAAGTTGGGAGAGCGGGGAGAAGGATTTGGGATGCGTAATCCGTGGAATTCCAGAAGGCTTTGGGAGGTTGCCAAAGGCAGGGACACCTCCTGCTAAGCCAGGCTGCTCCCGTGGCACTGGATCTTCCATTCCCACCCAAACCATCCCAGGATTCTTATTCCAGAAAGAGCTTCCCAAAGCTGTTGTGTGAGGAGCTGAGCCACAATTCCAAACCAACCTCAGGAGCACTGATCACCCATTCCCCATGGATGACCCATCCCAGGATTCCTATTCCAGAAGGAATTTCCAGGGGTGCTGTGTGAGGAGCTGAGTCAGAATTCCAAACCAACCTCAGGAGCACTGGATCACCCATTCCCACCCAAACCATCCCAGGATTCTTATTCCAGAAAGAGCTTCCAAAAGCTGTTGTGTGAGGAGCTGAGCCAGAATTCCAAACCAACCTCAGGAGCATTGGATCACCCATTCCCACCCAAACCATCCCAGGATTCTTATTCCAGGAAGAACTTCCAGGGGTGCTGTGTGAGGAGCTGAGTCAGAATTCCAAACCAACCTTGGGAGCACCTCAGGATCATTCCCTATGAATGATCCATCCCAGGATTGTTATTCCAGAAAGAACTTCCAGAGGCTGTCATGTGAGGACCTGAGCCAGAATTCCAAACCAACCTCAGGAGCACCTGGATCACCCATTCCCAATGAATGATCCATCCCAGGATTGCTATTCCAGAAAGAACTTCCAAAAGCTGTTGTGTGAGGAGCTGAGCCACAATTCCAAACCAACCTCAGGAGCACTGATCACCCATTCCCCATGGATGACCCATCCCAGGATTCCTATTCCAGAAGGAATTTCCAGGGGTGCTGTGTGAGGAGCTGAGCCAGAATTCCAAACCAACCTCAGGAGCACTGGACCACCCTTTCCCCATGAATGACCTATCCCAGGACTCCTACTCCAGAAGGAATTTCCAAGGGTGCTGTGTGAGGAGCCACAATTCCAAACCAACCTCAGGAGCACTGGACCACCCATTCCCACCCAAACCATCCCAGGATTCTTATTCCAGAAAGAACTTCCAAAGGCTGTCATGTGAGGACCTGAGCCACAATTCCAAACCAACCTCAGGAGCACTGGACCACCCATTCCCCATGAATGATCCATCCCAAGACTCCTCCTCCCGAAGGAATTCCCAGGTGTGATCCCGGACGAGCCTGGGGAGCGGTGAAATCCCGGGAAGGGGCTCACCCCAGCCCTGCCCTCACCGTTCTTTCCCCGCAGCAGATCCTCCACCAGGGGCTTGGCCACCACCTCGAAGAGCTCCTTCTGCAGCACCAGCGTGCCAAAGACCTCCTTGAAGGAATACTGCGTCTGCCAAGAGAGGGAAAAACCACCCTGGGATGTCTTTTTGGGATTTTTTCCTTTTGTTATTTTTTTTTGGGAGTGGAAAACCTGCTTTGCTCAAAGCCCCAAATTGTGATTTTGTGATTTGGAACTCCCCAAAGTGAGAACTTTTGGAGAAGGATTTGGATGCGCAATCCATGGAATTCCAGAAGGCTTTGGGCGGGAAGGGACCTTGAGGATGGTTGTAAATGCAGATTCTATATTATTCTATATTATTTTATTCTAGTTTTTCCTTTATTCTTTATTTTATTCCTTATTGTCTATTATTATTCTTATGCTTTTATTCTATTTATTTTATTCTATATTCTTTGATTCTATTCTATTTTTACCTTTATTCTTTATTTTATTCCTTATTGTCTATTTTTATTCTTATTCTTTTATTCTATTTATTTTATTCTATATTACTTTATTCTAGTCTCTCCTTTATTCTTTATTTTATTCCTTATTGTCTATTTTTATTCTTATTATTTTTTTCTATACTATTTTATTCTCTACTATTTTATTCTATATTCTTTTATTCTAGTTTTTCCTTTGTTCTTTATTTTATTCCTTATTGTCTATCATTATTCTTATGCTTTTATTCTATTTATTTTATTCTATATTCTTTGATTCTATTCTATTTTTTCCTTTATTCTTTATTTTATTCCTTATTGTCTATTATTATTCTTATGCTTTTATTCTATTTATTTTATTCTATATTCTTTGATTCTATTCTATTTTTTCCTTTATTCTTTATTTTATTCCTTATTGTCTATTTTTATTCTTATTCTTTTATTCTATTTATTTTATTCTATATTACTTTATTCTAGTCTCTCCTTTATTCTTTATTTTATTCCTTATTGTCTATTTTTAGTCTTATTATTTTATTCCATACTATTTTATTCTATATTATTTTATTCTATTTTTCCTTTATTCTTTCTTTTATTCCTTATTGTCTATCTTTATTCTTATTCTTTTATTCTATTTATTTTATTCTATATTATTTGATTCTATTATTTTATTCTTTCTTTTATTCCTTATTGTCTATTTTTATTCTTATTATTTTATTCTATATTCTTTTATTCTATATTCTTTTATTCTAGTTTTTCCTTTATTCTTTATTTCATTCCTTATTGTCTATTTCTATTCTATTTCTATTCTATTTCTATTCTATTCCTATTCTATTTCTATTCTATTTTATCTTATTAACCTTATAAATCAATACAAAAAGCCAAAACCTCGTTTTTCACCAGGACGACCCCACCCACCCCAGGGCAGGGACACCGGCGGCTCCCGGGGCGCTTTTCCCGGGAATGCCGGGCGGGAGCGGCGGGGATACCTCGCGGTAACCCTCGGGGGGGGGTGCACGGCGGCTCCCAGGGCGCTTTTCCCGGGAATGCCGGGCGGGAACAGCGGGGATGGATACCTCGCGGTAACCCTCGGGGGGGTGCACGGCGGCTCCCGGGGCGCTTTTCCCGGGAATCCCGGGCTGGAGCGGGGATGGATACCTCGCGGTAACCCTCGGGGGGGGTGCACGGCGGCTCCCGGGGCGCTTTTCCCGGGAATGCCGGGCGGGGATACCTCTCGGTAACCCTCGGGGGCGGTGCCCGGCGGCTCCCGGGGCGCTTTTCCCGGGAATGCCGGGCGGGAGCGGCGGGGATGGATACCTCGCGGTACTCGCCGTGCCGGAACACGCGGTAGCCCTCGGGGGGGTGCATCTGCAGCGTGGTGTGGTTGATGACCTCGATGCAGCTCTCCTGCTCCGGCCCGCTCAGCGGCCGCACCCGGCAGTACACCTGGGATGGGAATGAAAGCGGGATGGACCGGGAATGGACCGGGAATGAAAGCGGGATAGACCGGGAATGGACCGGGAATGGACCGGGAATGGACCCGGCAGTACACCTGGGATGGGAATGAAACCGGGATGGACCGGGAATGGACCGGGAATGAAACCGGGATGGACCAGGCAGTACACCTGGGACGGGAATGAAACCGGGATGGACCGGGAAGGACCGGGAATGGACCCGGCAGTACACCTGGGATGGGAATGAAACCGGGATAAACCGGGAATGGACCCGGCAGTACACCTGCGACGGGGAGGGAACGGGAATGAGCCGGGATAAACCGGGAATGGACCAGGATGGACCGGGAATGGACCGGGCAGTACACCGGGAACGGGGAAGGAATGGGAATGGACCGGGGATGGAACCGGGAATGAAACCGGGAATGGACATGGCAGTGCATCTGCAACAGGGAAACGGGAATGGACCGGGATAAACCGGGAATGGACCGGGAATAAACCCGGGAATGAATCCAGCAGTACACGTGGAGTGAGGAAAACAGGGATAAACCGGAAACAGGGATAAACCGCGAATAAACACGGGAACGAGGGAAACAGGTATAAACAGGGAACAAACCCAGGAATGAACCCGGCAGCACGGCTGGAACGAGATAAACCGGGAAGAAAAAAACCCAAACAAACATGGAATGAAGCGGTGTGCAAAGGCGGGTTCATCGGGAGAGCTCCGGCAGCCGGGGCAGCTCGGCCCGAGCCCCCGGGCACGCACTCACTCACTCACCCCCACCGGGTCCTTCTGCGTGGGGTTGGTGCCTTTCCTCGGCCGCCGCGGAGTCCGGGCCCTACTGAGGGGAGAGAGCCGTGAGGGGACAGAGGGGACAGCGGGGAGGGGAGAGAGCCGAGAGGGGACAGAGGGGACCGGAGAGAGCCGTGAGGGGACAGCGGGGACCGAGGGGAGAGGGGACAGCGGGGAGAGAGGGGAGAGAGCCGAGAGGGGACAGAGGGGACAGAGCCGTGAGGGGACAGCGGGGACAGAGCCGAGAGGGGACAGCGGGGACAGAGCCGAGAGGGGACAGAGGGGAGAGAGCCGAGAGGGGACAGCGGGGACAGCGGGGAGAGAGCCGAGAGGGGACAGCGGGGACAGGAGGGACAGAGCCGTGAGGGGACAGAGGGGACAGAGGGGAGAGAGCCGAGAGGGGACAGCGGGGACAGGAGGGACAGAGCCGTGAGGGGACAGCGGGAACCAGAGAGAGCCGTGAGGGGACAGCGGGGACAGGTCCGGGAGGGGACAGCGGGGACCAGCGGGGAGGGCAGAGAGCCGGGAGGGGACAGCGAGGACGGGCCGGGGGGAACCGGTACAGAGACCGGGGCAGAGAGGAGACAACCGAGGGAACGGGAGGAGGAGCGGGGAGAGGCAGGAAGAGCACCGGGATAGCGAGAACCGGGAAGCCAAGGAACCGGGAAAGAGCCACGGGCAGCCACGAAGGGTGGCCCCCGCGGCACCGGGCGGAACTGCCCCACCCCGGGGATCTCCCCCCCTCTCCCGTCCCCGCCGCAAAGGGGCTGCGGAGCCACTCACGCCGCCTTCATGTCGCGGGTGTCGCTGCTGTCGTGACAGGGTCCTGAGTGAGGGGGGGGGGTGGGGGGGGGTCGCGCTACGGGGCCGGCTCCGAACGGCGGCCGCGCGCCCGCCGCGATTCAAATCCGACTAATCAGCGCGCGCCGCCCCGCCGACGTCATCGCGCACGGCGTCGCCATGGAGACGCGGAAGGGGCGGGGTCCGCGGGGCGGGCGCCCCCTGCTGGTGGTGGTGGTGGTGGAGGGGGGCGGTGAGGCCGCGGGTTCGAATCCCGGCTGGGGCCGATCCCGGTTTTTTTTCCTTTTTCCTTTTTTATCCCTTTTTAATTCCAGTCTTTCAGGAAAACAGGCGGAATGCAGCCCGTCCGTAGGGCCAGGGCTTCCCTGTGTGCCTGCCTGGAGGCGAATCGGTCGCTCAGTGGAAAATGAGTGAATCCCCACTCGTGGAAAATGAGTTAAATCCCCAACCTGTCGGAATTAATTCCCGACCTGTAGGAAATGGGTTAATTCCCAACCCGATGGAAATGAGTGAACTCCCAACCTGTTGGAAATGAGTTAATTCCCAACCCGGTGGAATTCATTCCCAACCTGGTGGAAACGAGTTCATTCCCAACCCGTTGGAATTGATTCCCAGCTCGTGGAAAATGTGAGTTAATTCCCAACCCGATGGAAATGAGTGAATTCCCATCCTGTTAATTTCCAACCTGTGGGAAATGACCCGTGGTGGAAAAATAACTCTGGAAAGGTTGGGACGTGTGGGGGAAAAAAAAATCCGGCAGAACGAGCCCAGGGAAAAGCAAACTTCCTGCCAAGGGAATGGATTCCAGTGGGGAATTGGGGCGAGGGATTCAATTCCTTTGAAATCCCAGGGAAATTCCCAGTTTTAGTCCAAGTTCCTGAACGTTCCCACAACTCACTTCAAGGAAAAAAGGAATAAAATGTCCTGGAGGAGCCTGAAATTCCTGCTCTTTTCCAGCTTTTCCAAATCCACCTGGTTTAGAAGGGATGAGGGAGGTTCATTCACTGGGATTTCTGGATCCCCAGAATTCCTGGATTTGTTTGGGATTTGCCGTGGATGGATCACAAGTAAATATCCCGGTTTTCTTCCTTTGGAACAACTGGCCACGGAGTTTTCATTTCTCCTGGGAAGGGAATTGAGGAAAATCCAGGGATTTTGGGGGTAAAAAGCTGCAGTGAAACCCTCCAAGGTCCAGCATCCCTCATCCCATGGATCCCGTGGAATTCTGGCATTCCATCCCACTTGGAACGCACTTTTTCCCAAATGGGAGAGGGCTGGGAGGACTTCGGTTTGAAATCCTGGGATAATTCCGGGATTATTCCTGATGGTTTTTCCCTGGCTCTCCAACCCCAGCGGCTCCCAAAGGAAACAAACCCTGGAATTATCGGCGAAGATCTCCAAAGGGATTCGTTGGTTTTTTTTATTTTTAATTATTATTATTTTTAATATTTTTTTATTATTCTTAAGGCAGATTAAAATCAGCGATTTCTATCAATTCCATAAAATCCGTCGGAAAAAAACAAATCAAACAATTCCAGTGTTTATAAATAAACCCAAGGATTGGTTCATCCCGGGGTTTCAACCCCTTCATCCCAGATTTTATCGCCTCAGCCCAAATTCCAGCAGCTCCCAAAGTGCAGCAGTCAGACCCTTTTTGGCAAAGGCAATTAAAAGGAAATTAATTAATTAACTGTGATTATCCGGGAAAAAAAAATCAAAAATTCCCGAAGAGCGAAGCGTGTGCGGGAAAATCCCGGAGGAAAAGGCGGATCCTGGAAAAATCCAGGAGCAGCAGGGAAGGAAAACGAGGAACAGCAGAGGTGGGGGGGGAAATCTCTGGGAATTCTTTAAAATTCCTTGGAATCCTTGAGCTGTCCCAAATCCTGGGAGCTCCCCAGGGGATCCCAATCCCATCCCTCATCCCAGGAAAACATGGAAATCTTTTTCCTGAAGAATCCCAAAGCCTGGGAGGTTGGGGTGTGGAGCTCTCCCAGCCCCAATCCCGGGAATCCCCAGGACAGGACGGAATTCCTTCGTCCCATCCCCCACCTGGAAACTCAGAATTCCCACAGGAAGAAACCTCTCAGGATTTCCTGGAATTCCTCCCTGGAAGAGCTTTTGGAGCTGATCCCATTGGAGCTCTCCTGGAATCCCTTTTCCTGGGATAACGGGTGAAAAAAGGTGGGAATTAAAACTGGAGGGGAAATAAAACCTCCAGCCCCTCCAATCCCACCCCTCCAGGCACTTGGGCTGAGCGTAAGGCTTGGAAATTCCAGAGCCAGGAATTTCCAGGGGGAAAATTCCAGGGGAAATTTCCAATTCCAGGAATTCCCAAGGGGAAAATGGGAATGAGGGAGGGCTTGGCATCAGCAGGAATCTCCCAGCTGGCCAGGCCAACATTCCCTGGATTTCTCCCCCAGGCAGACCCGAGGGATTTTTTGGGAAGCAGGAGCCCTTCCTTCCCTTTCCAGAGATGGAATCCCGAGGATCTGACGCTTTCCCTGCGGATAACAGCCGGACGGGAAGCGTCTCCCCGCCCATCCACGGGGTAAACCCAGCGCAGTTTTCCCTTGGGAAATTCCCAGAGAAAACATTTCCAGGCCATGGATCCACGGATCCATCCATCCATCCATCAACCCATGGATCCATCCATCCATCCATCCATCCCTCCACTGATCCATGGATCCATCCATCCGTGGATGGATGTGGATCCCTCATCCACACGGACACCGCCCGGAATGGGGCCGCTCCCAGAATTCCCAAGCCATCCCTGATTTCAGTGGGATTTCTCCCGGGAAGGAGGCTCCGGGCGGAGGCTGCGGAAGCAGATCCCGAGGATGGCCAGGCTGGCGGCCGCTCCCATTCCCAAGGATCCGAAGGTTTCCAGGGAGGAGGGAAGCGGGAGGCGGCCCCGCCGCTCGGCCATGTCCACGGAGACGGCTTCCAGCTGGAAGAGCGTTCCCAGGATCCCGCAGACGTGGAAAACCTGGTGGCTGTGCCCTGCGACAGAAAACTCCTGTGGGAATTCCGTGGGAATCCCATGGGAATTCCATGGAAATTCCGTGGAAATTCTGTGGAAATTCTATGGAAATTCCACGGAAATTCCATGGGAATTCCATGGGCATTGGGCTGGGCCAGGTGGGTTCCACATCCCCGGAATGCCCCGGGGGCTTGGAGCGCTCCGGGGTAGCGGGAGGTGGCCCTGCCCATCCGAAGCCTCCCGGAATTCCAAGATTCCGGGACTGACTCGAGCTCAGCCCGCTTCACCTGGAATATTTCTCCTGCGAATTCCTGCTCCTGCTTCCTGGAGGGGTTTTTAGCATCCTACAGATTCCTATTCCCAACGCCTGCAGCTTTGGGGGGGGGGTTATTCCCAAGATTCCATGGGGTTTATTCCCGAGATTCCATGGGGTTTATTCCCAAGCTTCCATGGGGTTTATTCCCGAGATTCCATGGGGTTTATTCCCGAGATTCCATGGGGTTTATTCCTGGCATTCCCTTGGGGTCATCCCTGGGATTCCCTGGGTCCATTCCCTGGATTTCCTGGGGTTACTCCCAGTATTCCCTGGGTCCATTCCCAGTATTCCCTGGGTCCATTCCCAGCATTCCCTGGGGTCATTCCTGGGATTCCCAGAGTTCATTCCCTGGATTCCCTGGGTTCACTCCCAGCATTCCCTGGGTTCACTCCCAGCATTCCCTGGGGTCCATTCCCGGCATTCCCAGGAATTCTCACCGATGAAGTCGAAGCTCCCCGGCGCCAGGCGCTCGGGCAGGCGGGAGGTGAAGCTCAGGAAGGTGAGGAGGGCGCAGAGGCTGTGCCGGGAATGCAGCGGGAGCGAGGCTTCGGAGCAGCTCCCCGCCGCGCCCCGGGACAGCTGCCGGGAAAAACAGCAGTGATCCGTCCGCCCATGGATCCATCCATGGATCCATCCATCAACCCATGGATCCATCCATGGATCCATCCATCCATGGATCAACTCATGGATCCATGGATCCATCCATCAATCCATCAACCCATGGATCCATCAATCCACCAGTCCATCCATCCATCCCTCCACTGATCCATGGATCCATCCATCAATCCATCAACCCTTGGATCCATCAATCCACCAGTCCATCCATCCATCCCTCCACTGATCCATGGATCCATCCATCCATCCATCCATCCATCCATCCATCCATCCATCCCTCCACTGATCCATGGATCCATCCATCCATCCATCAACCCTTGGATTCCTCCATCAACCCATGGATCCATCCATCAATCCATCCATCCATGGATCCATCCATCCATCTCTCCACTGATCCCTCCAGGATCCATCCATCCATCCATTCCTCCATCAATCCATGGATCCATCCATCAATCCATCAACCCATGGATTCATCCATCCATCAGTCCATCCATCCATCCCTCCACTGATCCATGGATCCATCCATCCATCAACCCATGGATCTGTGGATCCATCGATCAATCCATCAATCCACAGATCCATCCAGCCATCCATTGATCCATGAATCCATCAATCCATGGATCAATCCCTCCATCCCTCCATGGATCCATCCCTCCC
Source organism: Phylloscopus trochilus trochilus (assembly GCA_016584745.2). Taxonomy (NCBI): domain Eukaryota; kingdom Metazoa; phylum Chordata; class Aves; order Passeriformes; family Phylloscopidae; genus Phylloscopus; species Phylloscopus trochilus. The sequence continues at coordinate 1,188,390 of WQNJ02000063.1, forward strand.
TCCATTCAAAAGGAGCCACATCCATTCCCAGTTCCCCACCCAACTCAATTCCAGGAAAAACCAGGATCCATCCATCCCTCAATCCCGAGGATCCCCAGCCATTCCCCGCTCCCCTCCCCCCACCCCTCCCCACATTCCCACCCTGCTCCCAATTCAATCCCTGGAAAAGGCCCCTCCCGGCTCCCCGGGGCAGGAATTTTCCAGCCCTTTGAAGCGGGAGCAGGAACAAATATCCGCACGGAGCCTTTTCCTGCCGGAGTTTGTTTTCCTTTCCAACCCCGGGCTGGGCCTGCTTTCCCAAACAATTCCAGGCCCAGGCGGCTGAAACTTCCCGGGATTTGGTGGGACACGCACCCTGTAGAAAACCGGGATGCTGTCGAAGATGTAGGGATAGACGAAGGCCAAAGTTCGGGAAGCTTTGCTCAGGCGGGGCCGCTCCGCCTCCAGAAACCTGGGAAGCACCGGGAATTCCGCATGGGATAGACAGGGAAACACTGGGAATTCCATGTGGGATAGACAGGGAAACACTGGGAATTCCATATGGGGTAAACAGGGAAACACTGGGAATTCCATGTGGGATAGACAGGGAAACACTGGGAATTCTGCATGGAATAGACAGGGAAACACTGGGAATTCCATGTGGGATAGACAGGGAAACACAGGGAATCCCATATGGGATACACCGGGAAACATCAGGAATTCCATATGGGATACACAGGGAATTCCACATGTGATACACTGGGAGACACAAGGAATTCTACTTGGGATACACCGGGAATTCTACATGGGATACAGAGGGAAACACAGAGAATTCCATATGGGAAACACAAAGAATTCCACATGGGATACACCGGGAAACACAGGGAATTCCATACAGGAAACATGGAGAATTCCATATGGGAAACAATGGGAATTTCACATAGGATACACTGGGAAACACAGGGAATTCCACCTGGGATACAGAGGGAAACACAGAGAATTCCATATGGGAAACACAGAGAATTCCATATGGGATATACCAGGAAACCCTGGGAGTTCCACGTGGGATACACAGGGAAACGCAGGGAATTCCATATGGGAAACACAGAGAATTCCACGTGGGATACACAGGGAAATGCAGGGAATTCCACATGGGAAACACAGGGAATTCCACATGAGATGCACAGGGAAATGCAGGGAATTCCACATGGGAAACACAGGGAATTCCACATGAGATGCACAGGGAAATGCAGGGAATTCCATATGGGAAACACCGGGATACGGAGGCAATTTCACCTGGGCTACGCCAGCAACTCCACAGCTTCTCCGGGAAGCCGGGACAGCCGACCTGGACCATCCCCGGATTCCCTCCCAACCCAAACCATTCCAGGATCCCACAAAATCCCCTTCGGAGCATCCCAGAATCCAGGCTCCTCCCCTTATCCCCCCGCCATTCCCATCTCCGAACCCTCCGCGTTTCCCAACGGGAAAAATTCCCTCTTTCCCCATCCCCCGTCTCTGGGCTGGCCCTGCCCGCTCCCAAACCCCTCACATCTCGAATTCCCACCGATCCCAAACCCCTCACATCCCGAATTCCCGCCAATCCCAATCCCAAACCCCTCACATCCCGAATTCCCGCCGATCCCAAACCCCTCACATCCCGAATTCCCGCCAATCCCAAACCCCTCACATCCCGAATTCCCGCCGATCCCAAACCCCTCACATCCCGAATTCCCGCCGATCCCAAACCCCTCACATCCCGAATTCCCGCCAATCCCAAACCCCTCACATCCCGAATTCCCGCCAATCCCAAACCCCTCACATCCCGAATTCCTGCCCATCCCAAACCCCTCACATCCCGAATTCCCGCCGATCCCAATCCCAAACCCCTCACATCCCGAATTCCCGCCAATCCCAAACCCCTCACATCCCGAATTCCCGCCGATCCCAAACCCCTCACATCCCGAATTCCCGCCGATCCCAAACCCCTCACATCCCAAATTCCCGCCGCTCCCAAACCCCTCACATCTCGAATTCCCGCCGCTCCCAAACCCCTCACATCCCGAATTCCCGCCGATCCCGATCCCAAATCCCTCACATCCCGAATTCCCGCTGATCCCAAACCCCTCACATCCCGAATTCCCGCCGATCCCAAACCCCTCACATCCCGAATTCCCGCCGATCCCAAACCCCTCACATCCTGAATTCCCGCCGATCCCAATCCCAAACCCCTCACATCCTGAATTCCCGCCGATCCCAATCCCAAACCCCTCACATCCCAAATTCCCGCCGCTCCCAAACCCCTCACATCTTGAATTCCTGCCGCTCCCAAACCCCTCACATCCCGAATTCCCGCCAATCCCAAACCCCTCACATCCCGAATTCCCGCCGCTCCCAATCCCAAACCCCTCACATCCCGAATTCCCGCCAATCCCAAAGCCCTCCCATCCCGAATTCCCGCCGATCCCACCTGGAGTAGCAGGCCAGGCCGGTGCCCAGGGCGCAGTTGAGGGCGGCCAGGGGCAGGAACAGGCGGTGGAAGGTGCTCCCGAGCCATTCCCGCGGGAATCCGTAGGCGGAATAGGCCAGCGCCGAGCCTGCAAGCACGGCCGAGCCCCTCAGCGCCCCTGGAATTCCCTGGGAATTCCCTGGGAATTCTGCCTCCTCCCATGCTGGGCTCTGAGCTCCAAAACCTTGGGACCCATCCCAGACTTTCCCTGGAATTCCCTGGGAATTCCGCGTTCTCCCAGGTTTGGATCTGAGCTCCAGGACCCATCCCGGAGCCCCCCTGGTATTCCCTGGGAATTCTGCGTCCTCTCGGCTCTGAGCTCCAGAACCTCAGGACCAGAATCCTGGAGTTCCTCCCCTGGAATTCCCTGGGAATTCTGTGTCCTCCCTCCTGGACTTGGCTCTGAGCTCCAGAACCTCGGGACCCATCCCGCAGCTCCCCTGGAATTCCCAAATCCCAGGCTAAATTCCCACAACTCCGCAAACCCGGGCTGAATTCCCATAATCCCATAAACCCGGGCTGAATTCCCCAAATCCCCCAAACCGGGGTGGCACCCCCCCAAACCCCCAAATCCCCCAAACCCAGCCTAAATTCCCACCATCCCACAAACCCAGGCTGAGTCCCCCAAACCCCAAACCCCAAAAACTCCCAAACCCCAAAACCCCCAAACCCCAAAACCCCCCAAACCCCAAAACCCCCAAACCCCAAATCCCCCCAAACCCCAAAAACCCCCAAACCCCAAAACCCCCCAAACCCAGGCAGAGCCCCCCAAAACCCCCAAACCCCAAAAACCCCAAAATCCCCAAACCCCAAAACCCCAAAACCCCCAAACCCCAAAAACCCCCAAACCCCAAAAACCCCAAATCCCCCCAAACCCCAAAACCCCCAAACCCCAAAACCCCCAAACCCCAAATCCCCCCAAACCCCAAAACCCCCAAACCCCAAAACCCCCAAATCCCCCCAAACCCCAAATCCCCCCAAACCCCAAAACCCCCCAAACCCAGGCAGAACCCCCCAAACCCCAAAAACCCCCAAACCCCCAAACCCCAAAAACATCCCAAACCCAGGCAGAACCCCGAAAACCCCAAAACCCCCAAACCCCAAAAACACTCCAAAACCAGGCAGAACCCCCCAAACCCCAAAACCCCCTAACTCCAAAACCCCCAACCCCAGGCAGAACCCCCCAAACCCCCCAAACCCCAAAAACCCCCAAATCCCAAATCCCCCCAAACCCCATAAACCCCAAATCCCCCCAAAAACCCCAAATCCCCCCAAACCCCAAATCCCATAAACCCCAAATCCCATAAACCCCAAATCCCATAAACCCCAAATCCCATAAACCCCAAATCCCCCCAAACCCCAACCCCCGGTGGTCCCGACCCAGTCCGTAGGCGCTGAGCGCGGCGTAGTCACAGCAGAAGCCGCGGTGCCGCCCAGGTGTGCCCAGCGCCCCGAAGGTGTGCGCGGCGCCCGAGGCCAGCGGGTAGAGCGCGCAGGTGCCCAGGTAGAGCAGGAAGGGCCCCGCCCCCGGCTCCGCCCACAGCCCGCGCAGGTGAGAGCCCAGCAGCCACAGCAGGTACCTGGGGGGGGGGGGGGGAGAGAGGGGGGAGCGTGTTGGGTGGGCTCAGGTGTGCCCCAGGTGTGCTCAGGTGTGACCAGGTGTGACCCAGGTGTGCCCCAGGTGTACCCCAGGTGTGCTCAGGTGTGACCAGGTGTGCTCAGGTGTGCTCAGGTGTGACCCAGGTGTGCCCAGGTGTGCCCCAGGTGTGACCAGGTGTGACCAGGTGTGCTCAGGTGTGACCTAAGTGTGACCAGGTGTGTCTGGGTGTGTCCTGGGTGTGACCCAGGTGTGCCCCAGGTGTGCCCCAGGTGTGCCCCAGGTGTGTCCCGGGTGTGTCCCGGGTGTGTCCCGGGTGTGCCCAGGTGTGTCCCAGGTGTATCCCAGGTGTGACCAGGTGTGTCTGGGTGTGTCCCAGGTGTGTCCCAGGTGTGACCAGGTGTGTCCCAGGTGTGACCCAGGTGTGCCCAGGTGTGCTCAGGTGTGTCTGGGTGTGCCCCGGGTGTGTCCCAGGTGTGCCCCAGGTGTGCCCAGGTGTGGCCTAAGTGTGACCAGGTGTGTCTGGGTGTGTACCGGGTGTGTCCCAGGTGTGTCCCAAGTGTGCCCAGGTGTGCCCAGGTGTGCCCAGGTGTGTCCCAGGTGTGACCAGGTGTGTCCCAGGTGTGACCAGGTGTGTCCCGGGTGTGTCCCAGGTGTGTCTGGGTGTGTCCCGGGTGTGCCCCGAGTGTGTCCCAGGTGTGCCCAGGTGTGCCCCAGGTGTGCTCAGGTGTGATCCAGGTGTGCCCCAGGTGTGTCTGGGTGTGTCCCGGGTGTGCCCAGGTGTGTCCCGGGTGTGTCCCAGGTGTATCCCAGGTGTATCCCAGGTGTGACCAGGTGTGACCAGGTGTGTCCTGGATGTGTCCTGGGTGTGCCCAGGTGCCCCCAGCTGCCCCCAGGTGTGTCCCAGGTGTGTCCCAGGTGCCCCCAGGTGTGCCCAGGTGTGCCCAGGTGCTCACAGGGCGGGCAGCAGGTGTGTCCAGATGTTGAGGGTCTCGTTGCTCATCTGGAAGAGGCTGAGCAGGCACTGCCGGGCCGAGCTCCGGGGGGGGCGGTACCCGGAGAGAATTCCCGGCTCCCGGTAACTCTGGGAACGGGAGAACGGGAATGGGAACAGAATAATGGGATAATGGGAATGGGGAATGGGAATGGGGAATGGGGAATGGGAATGGGAATGGGGAATGGGGAATGGGGAATGGGGAATGGGGAATGGGAATGGGAATGGGAATGGGGAATGGGGAATGGGGAATGGGGAATGAGGAATGGGGAATGGGAATGGGAATGGGAACGGGAGAATGGGAATGGGAGTGGGAATGGGAATGAGATAATGGTAATGGGAAATGGGAATGGGATAATGGGAGAATGGGATAATGGGAATGGGAATGGGGAATGGGGAATGGGATAATGGGAATGGGGAATGGGAATGGGAATAGGGAATGGGGAATGGGAAATGGGAAGGGGAATGAGGAATGGGGAATGGGAATGGGGAATGGGGAATGAGGAATGGGGAATGGGAATGGGAACGGGAGAATGGGAGAATGGGAATGGGAGTGGGAATGGGAATGAGATAATGGGAATGGGAAATGGGAATGGGATAATGGGAGAATGGGATAATGGGAATGGGAATGGGGAATGGGGAATGGGATAATGGGATAATGGGAGAATGGGATAATGGGAATGGGAATGGGGAATGGGAACGGGAGAATGGAAATGGGGATGGGATATTGAGACAATGGGAATGGGATAATGGGAACGGGAACGGGATAATGGGAATGGGAATGGGATAATAGGAATGGGGAATGGGACAATGGGAAAGGAGATGGGGATGGAGATGGAAATGGGGATGGGAATGAGAATGGAAATAGAAATGGGAGTGGGGATGGGATAATGGGGATGGGGAAGGGAATGGGAATGGATGGGATCACCCCCAGACCCCCGGAGCCAGGACGCGGCCGTGGCGCCCTCAGGGTTTCCCCCGCGCTCTTCCCGTCGGCCCCAAATCCCAAAAAAATCCCCAAATCCCGCTGACCTGGGGCACCTGGTGCGCCCGGAGCAGCCGGGCCCTGGGGCTGCCCATGCTCCCGATCCCGGGAATTCCCGGCTCAGCTTCCCACGGGCCCTCCCGGCCGCATCCCGCGGGATCAGCACGGCCTGCGGGGGACGAGAATTCCCAGGATCCCAAACCCCGAAGGGAACGGGATCCCCGCGGGGATCAGGAATTCCCACAGATCCAGAGGGACGTGGGGCCACCTCGGGATCCCCTCGGGGTCCCACATGGATCTCCTTTTCCCATTCCCACGGAACATTCCCGGCTCCTTACCCGATCCCGGCGTCGGCGCCGCCGCCTCCGCTCTGGGGAACGAAGGGAAAAATCCGTCGGCCCCGCTGGCCCCTGCCAGGGAGCGGCCGCAGGAAAAGCGGGAAGGCTGAGCTGGATCCCACCGGGATCCAGAGCAACCCAAGCTGCCGGATTCCCAGGATCCCCCGGGATCCCATCCCAGCTTCCCACCGGGATGATGCACCGTGGAGCCCTTCCCAGGCCCTGGAATTTTCCTTTCCCAGCCCCTGGAATTCTCCTTTCCCAGCCCTGGAACTCTCTTTTCCCAGCCCCTGGAACTCTCCTTTCCCAGCCCCTGGAATTCTCCCAGCCCCTGGAATTTTCTTTTCCCAGCCCCTGGGATTTTCCTTTCGCAACCCCTGGAATTCTCCTTTCCAGCCCCTGGAATTTTCCTTTCCCAACCCCTGGAACTCTCCTTTCCCAGCCCCTGGAATTTTCCTTTCCCAGCCCCTGGAATTCTCCTTTCCCAACCCCTGGAATTCTCTTCCCTCCCTCTGCGAGGCAGGGCTGGGAAAATCCCCGGAACGCCGGGAACGGCTGGAGAGGGAAGGGAAAAATTAACCAAAAAAATCCCAAAACTCCAGCTGGAAACGCCTCCGGTTAAAGATTAGATGGGAATCGGGGAAATTCCCAGGGATTCTGGGATCCAGGGACTCTGGGATTCAGGGATTCTCAGAGGCTGAAGGAATGAGTCCTTCCAGAGGCACGAGCTTTTCCAGAGGCTCCTGCCCGGTGCAGGATCCCGCTGCTCACAGAGCCCCGGGATGGGATCCCCGAGCTGGGAGCGCCGGAATCCAGCCCAGCCCAGCCATTCCCAGGGCAGCCATCCCTTCCCTGCTCCCTGTCCCTGTTCCATTCCCTGCTCCCTGTCCCTGTTCCCTGTTCCATTCCCTGTTCCCTGTTCCCTGTCCCTGTCCTATTCCCTATTCCGTTCTCTGTTCCTATTCCCTTTTCCCCATTCCCTCTTCCCTGTTCCCTGTCCCTGTTCTCTATTCCCTGTTCCCTTTTCAATTCCCTGTCCCTGTTCCCTATTCCCTGTTCCCCGTTCCCTATTCCCTATTCCCTGTTTCCTGTTCCCTATTCCCTATTCTATTCCCTATTCCCTGTCCCTGTTCCATTCCCTGTTCCCTGCCCCTGTTCCCTATTCTATTCCCTATTCCCTGTTCCCTGTTCCCTGTCCCTGTCCCATTCCCTGTCCCTGTCCCTATTCCCTGTCCCTGTTCCCTGTTCCCTGCACCCTGTCCCTGTCCCTGCCCCTATTCCCTGTCCCTGTTCCCTGTTCCATTCCCTGTTCCCTATTCCCTGTTCCCTGTCCCTGTTCCCTGTTCCCTGTTCCCATTCCCTGTTCCCTGTTCCCGGTGGCTCCGGGCCGCAGGCGGAGGCTCCAGCCCAACCTCGGGCAGGAATTTGCGGTTTCGGAGCGAAAGGAGCGAAATGAGTCACCGGGGCCGGGCCGGGCCGGGCCGGGCCGGGGCGGCTTCATCCCCTTCCTCCTCCTCCTCCTCATCCTCCGGCTCTTCCCAGCCGGGAATGGGATCGGGATCGGGATGGGGACGCGGCGGGGCTGTGACCTCTGCCAGTCCCCTCCGTCAGCGCCGCGGCCTCGCTCAGGTGGCTGCAACGGCTTCTTCCTCCTCCTCCTCCCTCTGCTCTTCCTCCTCCTCCTCCTCCTCCTCTTCTTCCTCCTCCTCCTCCTCCCTCTCCCTCTGCTCTTCTTCCTCCTCCTGTTCTTCCTCCCCCTTTTCCTCCTCCTCCTCCTGTTTTTCCTCCTCCTCCCTCTGCTCTTCCTCCTCCTCTTGTTTTTCCTCCTCCTCCTGTTCTTCCTCCTCTTCCTCCTCCTCCTCCCTCTGCTCTTCTTCCTCCTCCTCCTTTTCTTCCTCCTCCTCCTCCTGTTTTTCCTCCTCCTCCTCTTCCTCCTCCTCCTCCTGTTTTTCCTCCTCTTCCTCCTCCTTCTCCTCCTGCTCTTCCTCCCCCTTTTTTCCTCCTCCTCCCCCTGTTTTTCCTCCTCCTCCTCCCCGCCGTTCCCCCCCGGCCCCTCTCGGGGCTGTCCCGGCCCCGCAGCCGCAGGTCCAGCCCGGGAGCTCCCGCTCCGCTCCATGCCGGGCTCCCAAGGGGAATGTCCCCTCTGGGAATGTCCCCTCGGGAATGTCACCCCCGGGAATGTCACCCCCTGGAATGTCCCCCGCTGCTGCCAGCAGCCCGGCTCTGTCCCTGTCACCGCACTCACGGCACAGCTTCCCTTCCCTTCCCTTCCCTTCCCTTCCCTTCCCTTCCCTTCTTTTTCCCGGGAATATTCGGGAATTCCAGCGGCGCTTGGAAAACTCCGGGAGCGGCGCGGAGCCGCCGTGCCGGGATCATTCCCGGCTTTGCGGGAGTTGTTTTGTTGCCGCTGGAATTTCTCCGGGAGAATCCGCATCCCCCAGCGATCCCTCCCCGGCGGGGCTGCGGGATCCCGGAGCCCGTTCCCGGTGAAACTTCCCGGGAATCCCGCGCTGTCCCGCCGCACCGGGAATGCTCGCGGTGCCTTTTCCGTCCCCATTCCCATTCCCATTCCCATTCCCATTCCCACATTCCCCAACTTCCCGGGAGACGCCGCCGCGCCGACGCTCGGGATCAGCGGGAAAAGCCGGGAATGCCAGAGAGGCGACAAACCCCCCCCCCAAAAAAACCCCAAAAATCCCACAAAAAAAACCCCAAAAAACCCAAAAAACCCCAAAAAATCCCACAAAAAACCCCTAAAAAAACTCAAAAAAAAACCCCCAAAAAACCCCCAAAATCCCCCCAAAAAACCCAAAAAACCTCCAAAAAACCCAACCCCCAAAAAACCCTAAAAAAACCCAACCCCCCCAAAAAACCCCAAAATCCCCCCCAAAAAACCCAAAAAAACCCAACCCTCCCAAAAAAACCCCACCCCCCCCAAAAAAAACCCCAAAACCCCCCAAAAAACCCAAAAATCTCCCTAAAAAACCTTAAAAAACCCCCAACCCCCCAAAAAAAACACCAAAAACCCCCAAAAAAAGTCCAAAAAAACCCCCCAATAATCCCCCCCCAAAAAAACCCCAAAACCCCCCCAAAAAAACCCCAAAAATCCTCCCAAAAAACCCCAAAAACCCCAAAAATCCCCAAACCCCGGGACTCACGGCGGGCGCCGCTGGCTGCGGAGTTTTCCCAGCGCTGCCTCCCAATCCCGGGATTTCTCAGCCGGGAATCGGCTCCGCCCAGGCTGCTCCAGGGGCAGCTCCCGCCGGGATGAGCCCGCAGCCGCCCATTCCCGGTTTTTTTTGGGTTTTTTTTTGGGAGAGAGAAGGGATCCGAGGGAAAAAAAAAAAAAAAGATTCCCGAAGAAACCCGGGAATGAGCGCGGCCGGGATGGGATCCAGCGGTGAGGAAGTGGGAAAAAAAAAAAAAAAAAGCAGGAAAAGCGACAATTCCCAGCTCAGCCCGGCACGGGAAAACTCCCGGAGCTCGGCCGGAGAAAGCCGGGAATGGCAGCGCTTCCCGGGAATGTTCCCGGCTCATTCCCAGCCCATTCCCGGCCCATTCTGGGATTCCCTGGGTTCTGGGATTCCTCGGATTCTGGGATTCCCTGAGTTCTGGGATTCCTTGGATTCTGGGATTCCTTGGATTCTGGGATTCCCTGAGTTCTGGGATTCCCTGGATTCTGGGATTCCTTGGATTCTGGGATTCCCTGAGTTCTGGGATTCCCTGGATTCTGGGATTCCCCGAGTTCTGGGATTCCCTGAGTTCTGGGATTCCCTGGATTCTGGGATTCCCTGAGTTCTGGGATTCCCTGAGTTCTGGGATTCCCCGAGTTCTGGGATTCCCTGGGTTCTGGGATTCCCTGGATTCTGGGATTCCCTGGATTCTGGGATTCCCCGAGTTCTGGGATTCCCTGGGTTCTGGGATTCCCCGAGTTCTGGGATTCCCTGGATTCTGGGATTCCCTGGATTCTGGGATTCCCTGGATTCTGGGATTCCCCGAGTTCTGGGATTCCCTGGATTCTGGGATTCCCCGAGTTCTGGGATTCCCTGGATTCTGGGATTCCCCGAGTTCTGGGATTCCCTGGATTCTGGGATTCCCTGGATTCTGGGATTCCCTGGATTCTGGGATTCCCCATTCCCCACACAGGAAACGCTCCCTTCAAACCCTCGCTGCCTCACAAATCCCAAAAAAACCTCCCACCCAGCCGGAATTCCCAGGAATAATTCCCGCCCCTGGTGCTCCTTCCCTCAACCCCCAAACCCTTAAATTAATGAGGAAAAATAAAATAAAATTAAAATTCCAGCTTTTCCCACTTTTCCAGAGGAAAAACCACCGGGGAAAAAAAAAAAGGAGCGACACCTCGAAGCCCCAAATTCCCAAAACTCGGAATACCTTTGGGAAAATCCCGAAAGAACAGGGAGACGACCCCGAGGGTTCCTTAAGATAAAAAAATTTTTATTTCCCAGTCTTTAGAAAGCTTTCCAAGCGTTCCCGACGTTCCATAGAAACGGAGGGGGGGGAAACCTCTTCCCGCCAAAAAAAAAAACCAAAATTCCGGAGGAGGTGGGGTGGGAATTCCCGGGAATTCCCGGGAATATTCGAGTACAAAACTATCCTGTCTGTGCACCTTGTGCTTGGCCCGGCCCCCGGCCGCCTGTAAACAAATTATTGCATAATTCCCTCGGGATCGGCCCCGGGAAAATCCCGGAATTCCGGCAGAAATCCCAGCCAGGCCACGCCTCCCACCCCCACCCAGGAGGAGGAGAACGGGAATGAGCGGCTTCCGGGGAATGTCGGGGTTTTGGGGGGAATTTCAGGGTTTTGGGGAATGTCGGGGTTCCAGGGAGGTTTGGGATTCCGGGGAATGTCGGGATTCCAGGGAATGTCGGGGTTCCAGGGAACATGGGGGTTTTGGGGAACGTTGGGATTCCAGGGAATGTCAGGGTTCCAGGGAGGTTTGGAATTCCAGGGAGGGTCAGGATACCAGGGAATGTCAGGATTCCAGGGAAGCTCGGGTTTTGGGGAATTTCAGGGTTCCAGGGAACACTGAGGTTCCAGGGAATGTCAGGATTCCAGGGAATGTCAGGATTCCAGGGAGAGTTGGGATTCTGGGGAATGTCGGGGTTCCAGGGAGGTTTGGAATTCCAGGGAATGTCAGGATTCCAGGGAATGTCGGGGTTCCAGGGAATGTCGGGATTCCAGAGAACGTCAGGATTCCAGGGAGGGTTGTGCTTGTGTTTCCGGGGTGTCCCTGGAGAGCGGATCCCGTGGGTGAAAATCCGGGATCAGAGGCGACCCCGATCCCAAAGATCCCCGGGAGGAAAAGGAACCAAGAAATCCCAAAGCGGAACGGATCCCGGGAATTCCTGGGGATCCTCTCCTGACGCCCGGCGGAATTTAAGGAAAACCGGGAATTCCCCAGGGATCCTCCGTGGAATTGCAGCCTCTGCCGGAGGTTCCCGGGAAGCTCCACCTGCCCAAGGCCACCGGGAGGTGACGGAAGGACGGGAATTCCGACCTTGGAGCGGGAAGATCGGATCGGCCGCGCTCCGACCCCGCCGCCGGCGCCGATTCCCAAAAAAAACCCAAAAATCCCATCCCGGAGGAATCCCGGCCTCCCTAAGGCACCAAAGCCACCCCGGAGCGGCTCCCGAGGAGCCTCCGAGGGTTTTCCAACCGGGAAAACGACGGAAGGGACGCGCCGGGGGAGGACAGAGCGGAATTTTCTGGGAAAGAGCGGAATTTTTGGGAAGGAGCAAATTTTTCTGGGAAGGAGCGGATTTTTTGGGAAGGAGCGGATTTTTTGGGAAGGAGTGGATTTTTTTGGGAAGGAGATTTTTTTGGGAAGGAGCAAATTTTTCTGGGAAGGAGCAGAATTTTCTGGGATGGAGCGGAATTTTCTGGGAAGGAGCGGATTTTTTTGGGAAAGAGCGGATTTTTTGGGAAGGAGATTTTTTGGGAAGGAGTGGATTTTTTTGGGAAGGAGATTTTTCTGGGAAGAAGCGGATTTTTTGGGAATGAGATTTTTTGGGAAGGAATCCCGGCTTTGCGTCCGTCGGCTTCCCGTGGGGGCACGGAAAGAATTCCCCTCCGTCACCTCTGGCATTGGAATTTCTCCTCGGGATGACGGATTTTCCACGGGATCGGACGGATCCGGCCGGAGCGCGCCGACGGGATTCGGGAAAGGAAGGAAAATCCCCCAAAATGGAAAATTCCCGGATTCTTGGATTTCCTGAGGGATTCCAGGCGAGCTCCGCGCCCCCGCTCGGTAATTCCCGAGAGGAACCTCCCAGGCGGAATTCCGAAATCCCACAGAAAACACGGAAAGGGGATCCCAGCTCCAAGGGACATTGGGATGAGGATTCCAGCTCCGAGGGAATTCCATGACAGGGATAAGGGATCCCAACTCCAAGGGAATTCTGGGATAAGGGATCCCAACTCCAAGGGAATTCCGGGATAAGGGATCCCAACTCCAAGGGAATTCCATGACTGGGATGAGGGATCCCAACTCCAAGGGAATTCCATGACTGGGATAAGGGATCCCAACTCCAAGGGAATTCCGGGAGGAGGGATCCCAACTCCAAGGGAATTTGGGATAAGGGATCCCAACTCCAAGGGAATTCTGGGATAAGGGATCCCAACTCCAAGGGAATTCCGGGATAAGGGATCCCAACTCCAAGGGAATTCCATGACTGGGATGAGGGATCCCAACTCCAAGGGAATTCCATGACTGGGATAAGGGATCCCAACTCCAAGGGAATTCCGGGAGGAGGGATCCCAACTCCAAGGGAATTTGGGATAAGAGATCTCAGCTCCAAGGGAATTCTGGGATGAGGGATCCCAACTCCAAGGGAATTCCGGGATGAGGGATCCCAACTCCAAGGGAATTCTGGGATAAGGGGTCCCAACTCCAAGGGAATTCCGGGATGAGGGATCCCAGCTCCCCGGTGCTGGTGACCTGGTGAGCTCCAGGATTCCCAGTTGTGCTTCCATGACGCCGGGCACGCCTTTTCCATGAAAAAACAAAACAAACAACCCCCCCCACCCCCCCCAGCTCCGGGATCTCCAGGCAGAGGAAAAAAAAATCCCAGCTGTGGATTCCTCATCCCGAAAAAATCCGATCCCGAGGAAAACCGGCTCCCCCCGCCGCTTTAGAGCCGCGCTCCGCGCTCCCGGCGATTCCCACGGGCTGCGCCGATCCCATGGGATCTGCTCCCAGAGATTCCTGCTGATCCCATGGGATCTGCTCTCAGTGATTCCTGGGGACAGAGCTGATCCCATGGGATCTGCTCCCAGCGATTCCCATGGGATCTGTTCCCAGCAATTCCCATTGATCCCATGGGATCTGCTCCCAGCAATTCCCACAGGATCTGCTCCCAGTGACTCCCGCTGATCCCATGGGATCTGCTCCCAGCAATTCCTGCCAATCCCATGGGATCTGCTCCCAGCAATTCCCATGGGATCTCCTCCCAGTGACTCCCGCTGATCCCACGGGATCTGCTCCCAGCAATTCCTGCTGATCCCACAGGATCTGCTCCCAGCAATTCCCACTGATCCCATGGGATCTGCTCCCAGTGATTCCCACGGGATCTGCTCCCAGCAATTCCCACGGGATCTGCTCCCAGCAGTTCCCGTATCCGGTGCCGATCCCACGGGAGCCGCTCCCGCATGGACACGGATCCCCGCCTGCCCGGGCCCCGGGGACGAGGCAGCCCCGGCGCTCCCAGGTCTCCTATGGCTTCTGCAAACAAAAACCCCAAAAAAACCCCCAAAAAAACCCCAATCCCAACAAAACCCGACCTCGACCTCCACGGCGGCGGCGGCCCAATCCGGAACCTTTCCCGATCCCAAAGCTTCCTGATCCCGAACCTTCCCGATCCGGAACCTTCCCAATCCCGAACTTTCCCCCCCAGCCCGGAGCGATTCCTTAAACCCGGCTCTGTCCGTTTGTCCGTCTGTCTGTTTGTTTTGTTTTTTTTTCCGGGAACGCTCCGGGCAAGGGAGAGAGGGGTAAGAACAAAACAAAAACAAACAAACAAACAAACAAAACCCACAAAAAAATAAAAAACAAAACAAAAACAAAACAAAAACAAAACAAAAAAACCCCAAACAAAAAAAAAAAAAAAAAAAACAAAAAACCCCAAAAAAACCCACAAACAAACAAACAAAAAAACCAAAAAAGCCCAAAAAAAACCCCCAAAAAACCCCCCAAAAAACCCCCCAAAAACCCCAAAAAAACCGCCAAAAAATCCCAAAAAAACCCAAAAAAACCCCCCAAAAAACAAAAAAACCCAAAAAAACCCAAAAAAACCCCAAAAACCAAAAAAAACCCCAAAAAACCAAAAAAAAAACCCCAAAACAGAACCCCAAAAAACCCCCCCCAAAAAAAAAAACAACCAAAAAAAACCCCAAAAAATCAAAAAAAAACCCCAAAAAACCCCAAAAACCCAAAAAACCCCCAAAAACCAAAAAAAAAACCACCCCAAAAAACCCCCAAAAAAAGACAAAAAAAAAAAACAAACCCAAAAAACCAAAAAAAACCCACCAAAAAACCAACCAAAAAAAAAAATTTAAAAAAAGAGGGGATAAAGAATCAGCATCTCAGTTGTGCTTGGCCCTCCCTCCCCGCAGGTAACTCTTCCACCTCTTGACGAACTCCTTGAAGAGCGGCTCCTCCTCCTCCACCGAGGCCAGCAGCTGCAGCTGGTTGATGTGGGTGGTGTGGTAGTCCCAGCGCGCCAGGTTGGGCGCCGCGCCCAGCATGAAGTGCCGCAGGTCGTAGACGCTGCCCGAGCCGGTGTCGTAGAGCGGCAGCATGGCCTTCAACGAGGCCAAACCCTTCTGGTACAACAACCCGGCCTCCCTGCCCAGCTGCTCCCCGGCCGTCTCCTTCAGGTCGTAGAGACCGATCAGGGCGTACATGAAGCCGTTGAGCACGAAGGAGCTGGGCGTGGTGGGGTACTCCTCGTACCACTCGTGTTTCTCCATGAAGGTGGCTTTGACGCCGCCCCGCTGGGACGGCAGCTTGAAAGGCGCCGTGGCTCTCAGCGCCGCGCTGAGGAAAGCCGGCTCTTTGGTCAGATGGTAAGCTCTAACCAAAGTGGACATGGCTTGACCTTGAGCCATGGCCGAGTACCAACCCGGCTCCAAAGCTTTGAAACCTTCCCCCAGCTTCCTGGTGACCATGATGGGCCAACCGCCGCGCTCGTCCTGGTGGCGCAGCAGCCAGCGGCTGGCGGCGAAGAAGGCGGCCATGTGGGCGGTGGCCGAGACGGTGACGTTGTCCAAAAAACCGCGGCCTTTGGCCACCAACCTCAACACCTTCTTGGGCATGATCTTGGTCTGCTTGACCGCCTTGGTGTTGGAGAGCCCCACGCCCTTGCGCAGGTCGGTCAGCAGGTCGCGGGTCAGCGTGCTCCAGCCGGCCCGCGGCCCCACGCCGTAGAAGACGTGGCGGTCGCGCAGGGCGATCAGCTGGGAGCTGGGCTGGTAGTGCAGGGTGAAGGGTTGGCCGCGCTCCGTCGTCTCCAGCACCACCGAGACGCTGCTGCCGTTGCCCTGCAGCTTCAGGTCCAAGGAGAGGATGAAGTCCCGAGGGTTGTTCAGCTCCAGGGAGACGCCCTCGGAGTTCTCTGAGAAGGGGGGGGAAAAAAGGTTGGGAAGGAGGAGGAGGAGAAGGAAAAATGGGTCTGGAGGCCGGCCTCGCTGTCCCTCGGGAGGGATTCCTGAGGTTTTAGGGCAGTCCTTGGGGGATTCGAAGGGAATTTTGGATTTATGAGTTTCCCGCACTTTTTTTTGGGGGGAAAGGTTTCTGGGGTGATTGGATTTGGAGAGGGGAGGGTGAGGGATGAAGGAGTGGGAATGGAAAGGGTGGGGAATGAGGGACTGGGAATGAGGGACTGGGAATGAGGGATTGGGAATGAAAAGGATGGGGAATGAGGGATTGGGAATGAGGGACTGGGAATGAGGGATTGGGAATGAGGGATTGGGAATGAAAAGGGTGGGAAATGAAGGGTGGGGAAAGAAGGGGGAATTAAGAGGACAGAGAATGACGAATTGGGAAGGAAGGCTTGGGAATGAAGGATTGGGAACAAAGGTCTGGAATGAAGGACTGAGAATGAAGGACTGGAAAGGAAGGATTAGGAATGAAGAAACGGGAATGAAAAGGATGGGGAACGGATGGGGAATGAAAGGGACACAGAATGAAGAAGTGGGAAGGAAGGATTGGGAACAAAGGCCTGGAATGAAGGACTGGGAATAGAGGACTGGGAATGAAAAGGGTGGGAAATAAAAGACTGGGAATGAAGGACTGGGAACGAAGGATTAGGAATGAAGAAATTGGAATTAAGAACTTGGAATGAAGGACTAAGAATGAAGGACTGGGAACAAAGGATTAGGAATGAAGAAATGGGAATGAGAAGGATGGGGAACGGATGGGGAATGAAGGGAACACAGAACGAAGAAGTGGGAAGGATGGATTGGGAACAAAGGTCTGGAATGAAGGATTGGGAACAAAGGTCTGGAATGAAGGACTGGGAATGAAGGACTGGGAAGGAAAGATTAGGAATGAAAAGGATGGGGAACGGATGGGGAATGAAGGGAACACAGAACGAAGAACTGGGAAAGAAGGACTGGGAACAAAGGCCTGGAACGAAGAACTGGGAATGAAAAGGGTGGGAAATAAAAGACTGGAAATAAAAGACTGGGAATGAAAGACTGGGAATGAAAGACTGGGAATGAAAAGGGTGGGGAATGAAAGACTGGGAATGAAGGATTAGGAATGAAGAAATTGGAATGAAGGACTGAGAATGAAGGACTGGGAAGGAAGGAAGGACTGGGAACAAAGGCCTGGAAAGAAGGACTGGGAATAGAGGACTGGGAATGAAAAGGGTGGGGAATAAAAGACTGGGAATGAAAGACTGGGAACAAAGGCCTGGAACGAAGGAACAAAGGCCACACCAAACCCACCAGCACCCACCAAACCCCTCCCCAAACCCCCGCTCCAGCAGGGAGCTCCCCACACCCACCTGGGCAGGAGAAGTGCTTGACCCCGGTGAGGCGGGCCTTGTCCCAGACGGTGGCCAGCGAGCAGCCCTTGGGCACGCTCCAGACCCCGTTCCCGTCCCCGTCCCCCAGGCCGCTGTTCCCGTCCCCCGCCGTCTCGTACACCTCCACGTGCGGCGCCTTCTCCGTCAGGTTCTTGCTGTAGTGGCTCAGCCCGTACTGGGCGATCTGGATGGGGTAGAAGTAGCCCTGAGGGCCCCACTGAGTGGAGAGAGGGACTCCTGCCCGGGGAAAGGGAAAAAAAAACAAAGGTGGAAAAGGTCACTCTGCGCTTCCGGGAGATTTTCGGGATGGGCCCGACCCTAAAAATTCCTCTGGGAATCTTCTGCTTCCGAGAAAAACCCCACCTCCCACGCCTCCCACCCTGTCAGAGAGCTCAACGCTGCTTCCCACATTCCCATCACCAAATCCACTTCTGGAACGCTTCCAGGAGATTTTCGGGATGGGCCCGACCCTAAAAAATTCCTCTGGGAATCCTCTGCTTCCTAGAAAAAACCCCAAAAAAGTCCCAAACTTCAACAGTGCCACCCCCATTCCCACATTCTCGCCACCAAATCCAGGTCACTCGGCACTTCCAGCACAGTTTAAAGAGAACTTTCAGGAGATTTCCAGGACCACCCAAACCCCAAAAATCCCCTTCCCCTCACCTTCCATGGCACTGATGCACCTGACCCTGTCACAAACCTCAACAGTGCCACCTCCATTTCCAACATTCCCACCTTCCCATCACCAAATCCACTTCTGGAGCATTTCAAGGAGCACTTCCACGACCTTTTCAGGATCACCCCAAAACCCCTCAAAAACCCCAAAACCCTTTTCCCCTCACCCTCTACTCCACTGATGCACTTGACCCTGTCCCTGAGCTCGACGTTGTATCCCTCGAAGGACATGAAGACGCCGTCGGGGCGGTAGGGCGCGCGCTGGGCGTAGACCCGCGAGCAGCAACCCCCAAAATCCCCCGTGAACCTCCTTCCCCACCTTCAGGATCACCCCAAAACCCCAAAAAACTCCCAAAAATCCCCTTCCCCACACCTTCCATGGCACTGATGCACCTGACCCTGTCACAGACCTCCACAGTGCCACCTCCATTTCCAACATTCCAACATTCCCATCACCAAATCCACTTCTGGAGCATTTCAAGGAGCACTTCCAGCAGACTTTCAGAATCACCCCAAAAACCCCAAAAACCCTTTTCCCCTCACCCTCTACTCCACTGATGCACTTGACCCTGTCCCTGAGCTCGACGTTGTATCCCTCGAAGGACATGAAGACGCCGTCGGGGCGGTAGGGCGCGCGCTGGGCGTAGACCCGCGAGTAGCAACCCCCTTCCCCACCTTCAGGATCACCCCAAAACCCCAAAAAACCCCAAAAAACCCCCAAAAATCCCCTTCCCCACACCTTCCATGGCGCTGATGCACCTGAACCTGTCACAAACCTCAACAGTGCCACTCCCAAGTCACGTTCTCATCACCACACCAAACTCACTCCGCACTTCCATCAGATTCCCAGGACCACCCAAACCCCAAAACCCCCCAAACCCTTTTCCCCTCACCCTCTACTCCACTGATGCACTTGACCCTGTCCCTGAGCTCGACGTTGTACCCCTCGAAGGACATGAAGACGCCGTCGGGGCGGTAGGGCGCGCGCTGGGCGTAGACCCGCGAGCAGCAACCCCCAAAATCCCCCGTGAACCTCCTTCCCCACCTTCAGAATCACCCCAAAAACCCCCCAAAACCCAAAAATCCCCCTTTTCCCCTCACCCTCCACACCGCTGATGCACCTGAACCTGTCACAGATCTCCACGGTGCCACCTCCATTCCCACATTCCCACCTTCCCATCACCAAATCCACTTCTGGAGCATTTCAAGGAGCACTTCCAGCAGACTTTCAGGATCACCCCAAAAACCCCAAAAACCCCCATGAACCCACTTTTTCCCTCACCTTCCATGGCACTGATGCACCTGAACCTGTCACAGACCTCCATGGTGCCACCTCCATTCCCACATTCCCACCTTCCCAGCACAAAATCCACTTGGGGAACATCTTAAGGAGCACCTCCAGCAGATTCCCAGGACCACCCAAACCCCAAAAACCCCCAAACCCTTTTCCCCTCACCCTCTACTCCACTGATGCACTTGACCCTGTCCCTGAGCTCGACGTTGTAGCCCTCGAAGGACATGAAGACGCCGTCGGGGCGGTAGGGCGCGCGCTGGGCGTAGACCCGCGAGTGGCAACCCCCTTCCCCACCTTCAGGATCACCCCAAAACCCCAAAAAACCCCAAAAACCCCCAAAAATCCCCTTCCCCTCACCCTCCACGCCGCTGATGCACTTGACCCTGTCCCTGAGCTCGACGTTGTAGCCCTCGAAGGACATGAAGACGCCGTCGGGGCGGTAGGGCGCGCGCTGGGCGTAGACCCGCGAGTAGCTGTGCGAGAACTCGAAGCGCTCAGCGCCGCCGCCGCCGGCCGGGGCGATCCGCCCGTACACCTGGAAGTATTTCTCCACCCAGGAAAACGGCAGGAAAACCTCGGAGCCTTCCCGGCGCCCCTTCACCGTCTGCTCCTCGTTGATCAGGCAGTCGATCTCCTCGTATTTGGGGGAGGGTTTTCCTCCTGGAATTCCCGGTATTCCCGGGGGTTCTTGGGGTGAGGCTTCCTCGCTGTCGCGGCGTTCCGGGGATTTGGGGGGTCCCTGGGGGTGTTCCTGGGGGTGTTCCTGGGGGTGCTGGTGGGGGCAGCGGGTCCAGAGGAGCAGCGAGAGCAGAGCCAGCAGCGAGCAGAGCGCCAGCAGCGCCTTGGAGCTGAGGCGGGCCAGGCAGCGCATGGTGCTGCATTCCTGGGGGGGAAAAAACAGGATCAGACCAGGGATTTGGGATGTTCTTGGATGGGAATGGAGGAAGTGTGTGGTGCTGCATTCCTGGGGGGGAAAAACAACAGGAAAAATGGGAAAATTGGGATTAGGAGAGGGATTTGGGATGGTCCAGATGGGAATGGAGGCAGCGCATGGTGCTGTATTCCTGGGGGGGAAAAATATGGGAAAAATTGGGATCAGGTGGGAAATCTGGGATGTTCTTGGATGGGAATGGTGCTCGGGCCAGGTAGTGCGTGGTGCTGCATTCCTGGGGGGGAAAACAATGGGAAAAATTGGGATTAGGGCAGGGATTTGGGATGGTCCAGATGGGAATGGTGCTCGGGCCAGGTAGTGTGTGGTGCTGCATTCCTGGGGAAAATGGGAAAATTGGGATTAGGGCAGGGATTTGGGATGTTCTGGATGGGAATGGAGGCAGCGCATGGTGCTGCATTCCTGGGGGGGAAAAAATGGGAAAAATGGGGGGGAAAACATGAAAAAACCTGGGAAAACAGGATCAGGAGAGAGATTTGGGATGTTCCACATGGGAATGGCGCCCGGGCCAGGCAGCATTCCTGGGAAATCAGGGAATAACGGGATCAGGGCAGGGATTTGGGATTTCCTGGCTGGGAACGGCGCCCCTGCCGGTGCCAGCATTCCTGGGAATCAGGGAAATGTGGGAGAGGAATTCCAGGGCTCCCGGGAATTGCCGGGAAGGGGGAAAAGCGGCTCCGCCCTCACCTCAGGGAAAGAGAATTCCTGGAATTCTAACGCATCCCAAGCTTCCAGAGGCGGCAATCCTGGGATTTACGGGTTCCTCTCGGGATTCCTGCGGGGAAAAACGGAGCTGCAGCAGCCTGGATGGAGCTTTTCCTGGGAATTCCCAGGAAAATCCTCGGAATTGCAGGAAAATCCGGCAATTCCCAGGGGAATCCTTGGATTCCCAGAAAAAGCCTCAGAATCCCTGGAAAATCCTCAGAATCCCAGGAAAATCCTGGTGTTCACAAGAAAATTCTGAGATTTCCTGGAAAAATCTGCAGAATTCCAGGAAAATTCTGAGATTCCCTGGAAAAAGCTACAGAATTCCAGGAAAATCCTGGCGTTCCCAAGAAAATCCTGAGATTCCCTGGAAAAATCTGCAGAATTCCAGGAAAATCCTCAGATTCCCTGGAAAATCCTGGCATTCCCAAGAAAAACCTGAGATTCCCTGGAAAAAGCTGCAGAATTCCAGGAAAAGCCTCAGAATCCCTGAAAAATCCTGGCATTCCCAAGAAAATCCTGAGATTCCCTGGAAAAAGCTGCAAAATTCCAGGAAAAGCCTCAGAATCCCGGGAAAAAATCCTCAGGGAATTCCGGGAATTCCAGAGCCCCTATTCCCGAATCGCAGAGCCCCTACTCCTGCACCCCACATCCCCCCCCAGCCCATATTTCCTATCCCGGCATTCCCAGCCCCCCCATTCCCGCATTCCCGGCTCCTTTTCCCAAAATCCCAAATTCCCACCGCTCCCATTCCCTCATTCCAGGATCCGGCAGCAACCCCGAGGCGGCCCCAGCACGCCCAGCCCCGCCAGCGCCGGGCGATCCCGCTGCCCTGTCTCTCTCTCTCTCCCGCTGCCGTTCATTCCCAGCATTCCCAGCATTCCCGCCGTTCCCGGTTTCCCGGAATTCCCGGGAATTCCCGGGCCGGGTCCTTACCTGCGCCCAGGGCCTGGCGGGCGGCGGAACCCCCGCGCGGGGCAGCGGGGGGAGCACGGAGGGGCAGCGCCGGGGCCCCGCCCTCGCGCCTCTCAGCCAATAGGAACGCGCGAAGGGCGGGGCGCCAGCGGGGCGCCAGCCAATAGGAAGGCGCGGCGCGGCGGTGCCGCCGCCACAACGGCGCCGGGTAGGGCAGGGCGGGGCGGGGCGGAGGCGCCGCCGCCCCGGGGGCAGCGGGAGCGCTGCGGGCGCTGCCTCGCAGCCTCGCGGCGGCTCCGGTCCCGCCCCGGCCCCCGGTAGCACCGGCGCGGCCGGAGGGGGGGGAGCGGCGGGAACGGCCCCGCCCCGGCTTCCCGCGAGAGCGGCGGCGGCCAATCAGAACCGCGCGTTTAAGGGGCGGGGCTTCCGGGGGGGAGCGCGCCGCTGATTGGCTGAGGGGAGGCTCCGCCCGCCGAGCGGTCACGTGGCGAGGCCGCGTGAGGCGGGCGCTGGCGGCGCCGATCCCGATAATTAACGGGGAGTTCATTAATAATTAATTAATCGCGGATGAAGAGGGAGATCGGCGGGCTGGGAAGGGCGGGTTTGCTGCCCACGGGGGGATGGGGGGGTGGGCGGGATGGGGGATGGGAGCGGCCGCGCCAGGGGAGGTTTGGGAATGTGGGGAAAATTCCCACCTGGAAAATTCCCGCCTGGAAAATTCCCACCTGGAAAATTCCCACCTGGAAAAGCTCCAGCCCTGGAAGAGCCGCCAGGCAGGGCTGGGATCACATCCCGCAGCGGCTGAAAGCCTCTGGATGTGGCACCTGGGGCCGGCAGCGCCGTTGGATTCCGGGATTCCCGAGGGCTTTCCCAGCAGGAACGATTCCAGGATTCCAAACAAATCCCGGCTCCTCCATCCCTAAGAACCACCCAGGCTCGGGATGAACCCGGCAGAGCCCTCCCCCCCACCCCGGCGCGGGATGAACCCCATTCCGTCCCGATCCGACGCTAATCCCGGGAATTCTGCGCTTTGCCCGCCAGGAGCCGTCGCTACGGAGCGGATCCCGGGCGTGGAAAATCAGGAATTCCAAGAGGAATTGTTATCCATGGAGCTCCTGTACCCTGGATTCCTTTGATTCCCCAGGAAAACCGATCCCGATCCAGGGCGGATTCCGGGCTGGAGGGAACGGCGCCTCTCGGACACCGATTCCCGTCCGGAATTGCTTCCATCAACCCCAGCATTCCCACCTTTTCCTCATCTTTTCCTCACTTATTCCCATCTTTTCCTTCCTCAGATCCAAAGGGAACTTTCCCCTCTTTTCCTCGTTCCTTCCTCAGATCCCAGAGGAGCTTTCCCGTCTTTTCCCGATCGATTCCTCAGATCCCAAGGAAGTTTTCCCATCTATTTTATTCCTCGGATCCAAAGGAAACAATTCCCAGAGCTCCCTGGCCCAGCCCCATCCTGGGATCCTCCCAGAGGCGGCGGATCCGAGCTGGGATGCAGCGGGATCGGCTGCCAGGCACAGAAGGGCTCCCGGAAGGAGCTTCCCTTGGAAAAAGATGAAACCGAAGCTCCAGGCAGAAATTTTCCTTGGAAAAGCTGAAGCTTTGGTGAGAAGTTTTCCTCGGAAAAGGTGAAGCTGGGGGTCTGGTCAGAAGATTTCCTTGGAAAAGCTGAAGCTGAAGTTTTTGGTGAGAAGTTTTCCTTGGAAAAGGTGAAGCTCTGACCACAAGTTTCCTTGGAAAAGCTGGAGCTCCGGTCAGAAGTTTCCTTGGAAAAGGCGAAGCTCTGGTCAGAAGTTTCCTTGGAAAAGCTGAAGCTCCAGTCAGAAGTTTTCCTTGGAAAAGCTGGAGGTCTGGTCAGAAGTTTCCTTGGAAAAGCTGAAGCTGAAGCTCCAGTCAGAAGTTTCCTTGGAAAAGCTGAAGCTGAAGCTCCAGTCAGAAGTTTCCTTGGAAAAGCTGAAGCTCCGGTCAGAAGTTTTCCTTGGAGAAGGCGAAGCCGAAGCTCCGGCAGTGCCAGCGGATGACCTTGGCCAGCCCGGCGGAGCCGCAGAAGAAGACCCGGACCTTCCCGCGCTGCTCCGCCGCCACCTTCCCGAACACCTGGAATGGGAGGCGCTGGGATCCGCGCCTCGGGATGGGCGGAGCCTCAGTTCCCTTCCAGCCCCGCCCATTCCATCATTCCATGATCCCACCCCATGATCCCTGGGCTAGATGAGACAGCTGGAATGAGATGATCTTCGGGGTCCCTTCCAATCCAGCCCATTCCGTGATTCCATGATCCCATTCCCAAATTCTCTGAGCCCATTCCATGATTTTCTGATCCCATTCCTGAATTCTGTGATCCCATTCTATCACTGCATGATCCAATTCCATCATCCTGTGATCCCATTACATGATTCCGTGATCCTGTGATCCTATTCCATCATTCCATGATCCCATTCCCCAATGCCATGATCCTATGATCCTGTTCCATCATTCTTTGATCCCATTTCATGATCCCGTGATTCCACGATCCCACTCCCATCATTCCATGATCCCCAACCCAGATCAGCAGCTTGGAATGAGATCCCCTTTCCATTCCCTCCCAACCCCTCCCACCATTCCCTGATCCCATTCCCCTATTCCCCGATCCCATCCCCAGATTCCCGGATCCCATTCCCCAATTCCCTGATCCCATTCCCCCATTCCCTGATCCCATTCCCCAGTTCCCTGATCCCATCCCCAGATTCCCTGATCCCATTCCCCCATTCCCTGATCCCATTCCCATCATTTGCTGATCCCATCCCCAGATTCCCTGATCCTATTCCCCCATTCCCTGATCCCAGTCCCCAATTCCCCATTCCCATCCCCAGATTCCCTGATCCCATTCCCTGATCCCATTCCCCCATTCCCCAATTCCCATACCCAGATTCCCTAATCCCATTCTCCCATTCCCTGATCCCATTCCTTGATCCCATTCCCCCATTCCCTGATCCCATTCCCCCATTCCCCGATCCCATTCCCCGATCCCATCCCCCCATTCCCCGATCCCATTCCCCGATCCCATTCCCCCCGCCCCGCAGCATTCCCGTTCCCCGGCGCTCCCTGACCTTTTCCCAGTCGGGGCGGCCGGGCCGTGTCCGTGTGCGGAGCCCGGTGATGGAATCGCGCTGCTCCTGCGCCGCCAGCAGATCCAGCGCCAGCTGCAGCCCCAGCGCCTTCACGTCCCCCCTGCCCAGCGCCGAGGTCATGTACAGCTGCAGCTCCAGGAAATTCCCTGGGAATTCCGAATTCCGGGGGGTTCCAGCTGCCTGCCGGGGAGCCGGGGCCTGGATTGGGGCGGGGGAAGGGTTTTCCCGGGAATGAGGCCGGGGGCTCCCGCTCACCTCCCGGCTCCAGCTCCGCCTGCTCCGCCTCCAGCTGGGCCAGCAGGCTGAGGAACCACTGCAGGTGCTGCTGGGCCCGCGCGATCCAGATGAAATCCACCTGGGAAGGAGGGAGGGAGGGAGGGAGGGAGGGCGGGGGAGCCGCTGCTGGGGCAGGCGCCGGATCCCAGAGCTGGATCCTAGAACTGGATCCCGGAGCCAGATCCCAGCACCAGATCCCGGAGCCAGATCCCAGCGCCGGATCCCAGAGCCAGATCCCAACCCTGGATCCCAGAGCCAGATCCCAACCCTGGATCCCAGAGCCGGATCCCAGGGTCAGATCCCAGAGCCAGATCCTGGCACCAGATCCCAGAGACAGATCCCGGTGCCGGATCCCGGAGCCAGATCCCAGCTCTGGATCCCAGGGCCAGATCCCGGAGCCAGATCCTGGCACCAGATCCCAGGGACAGATCCCAGCACCGGATCCCGGGGCCAGATCCCAGCACCAGATCCTGGGGCCGGATCCCAGCACCGGATCCCGGAGCCAGATCCCAGCTCTGGATCCCAGAACCAGATCCCAGAGCCAGGTCCCAACACCGGATCTTGGAGCCAGATACCAACACTAGATCCTAGAGACAGATCCCAGGGGCAGATCCCAGCACCGGATCCCAGCGCCATTCCCAAAGCTGTGGGATCTGAGGGATGCTCCTGCAGCCCCATCCCGGGCCAGGCCTGGATCCCATTCCCGTTCCCATTCCCGTTCCCGTTCCCATTCCCACCTTGCGCAGCGTCATCTCCTCCCCGCGCCGTTCCTCGCTCCAGGAGAAGCGGCAGCTGGGGCAGCTCTGCCTGCGCCGCCAGTACCTGCGCGGGGCAGCGGCAGCTCCTGCTCCTTCCTGAGGCACCTCCTGCCCATTCCTGCCCGTTCCTGAGGCACCTCCGGCCCATTCCTGCCCATTCCTGCTCCTTCCTGCCCCTTCCTGCTCATCCCTGCCCATTCCTGATCCTTCCTGCCCCTTCCTGAGGCACCTCCTGCTCCTTCCTGCCCATTCCTGCCCCTTCCTGAGCCACCTCCTGCCCGTTCCTGAGGCACCTCCTGCTCCTTCCTGAGGCACCTCCGGCCCATTCCTGCCCATTCCTGCTCTCTCCTGCCCATTCCTGAGGCACTTCCTGCCCATTCCTGCCCATTCCTGCTCTCTCCTGCCCATTCCTGCCCACTCCTGAGGCACCTCCTACTCCTTCCTGCTCCTTCCTGCCCCTTCCTGCCCATCCCTGCCCATTCCTGCCCCTTCCTGCTCTTCCCTGCCCCTTCCTGCCCATTCCTGCCCCTTCCTGCTCGTTCCTGCCCATCCCTGCCCATCCCTGCCCATTCCTGCCCATTCCTGCTCTTTCCTGCCCCTTCCTGCCCATCCCTGCTCCTTCCTGAGGCACCCCCTGCCCCTTCCTGCCCCTTCCTGCTCTTCCCTGCCCCTTCCTGCCCCTTCCTGCTCTTCCCTGCCCATCCCTGCCCCTTCCTGCTCTTCCCTGCCCATTCCTGCCCCTTCCTGCCCATTCCTGCCCATCCCTGCTCTTCCCTGCCCATTCCTGCCCATTCCTGCCCCTCCGTTTCCTTCCCGGTGCCCACCCCCGGCCGAGCTCCCTCCAGCGCCTTTCCCGCAGCCCCAATTCCCAAAGGAAAATCCCGGCCCCGCACCCGTGGCCACGGGAACGAATCCCAAGGACAGAATCCCAAGGATGGAGCGTTGGAGGGCGGCTCCACCCGGGGATCCACCCCAGATCCCGCCCAGGGGCCGGGCTGTTCCCGGATCCCGGGGGACCCACCGGAACATGATGCTCTGCAGGATGGAGGCGAAGGGCGTGATCCCGATCCCGGCGCCGATGAGAACCGCGTGCTCCGAGGTGAAGATCCGCCGGCTCGGGGTTCCATAGGGACCGTCCAGGAAGCACTGGGAGGGATCCGGAGTCAGGGGGGGATCCGGAGTCAGGGGGGATCCGGAGTCAGGGGGGATCCGGAGTCAGGGGGGATCCGGAGTCGGGGGGGATCTCCAGGAATGTGAATGGGATGGTGGGAACAGGGATGGGATGGTGGGAATGTGGATGGGATGGGATGGGATGGGATGAGATCAGTGTGATGGGATCCATGGGATGGGATGGTGGGAATGTGGATGGGATGGGATGGGATGGGATGGGATGGGATGGGATGGGATGGGATGGGATGGGATGGGATGGGATGGGAACAGGGATGGGATGGTGGGAATGTGGATGGGATGGGATGTTGGAAACAGGGACAGGATGATCAGGAATGCAGGTCCCAGCCCATTTCCCGGGATCCAGGAAAGGCGGGAATGTCCTCACCTTGACGCTGCAGCTCCGCTGTGTCTCCCCCGAGCCCTGCGGGGGGAGAGGGCAGCAGTGACCGTTCCCCCCTTCCCAAGCACTCCCCAAATTCCCGGGATTTGGGGCCTTTTCCCACCGGGCTGCACCGGCAATTCCAGCTGTCAGCACCACCACAATATCCAAGGAATTTCTTTCCAAGGAGCTTTCTCAGGAGCTTTATCCCCTCCGTGTCCCCCGGGATGGGGGCAGTGCTCGCTCACCCCCTGCTCCGGGTCCTTTCCCGGGAAGGCGGCTCCGGAGGCTCGGAACGCCGTCAGCTCCACGGCTCCGTCCCTGCCCGAGGCCACGGATCCCTCCTGGAACAGAGGCCGGGAATGGATCATTGATCCCAGGGATCTGCTGGCCCTCAGCGGGGTCACACGGATTCCCCTTCCATCGATCCCAGATCCCACCGTCCATCCATCCATCCATCCCAAATCCCA
Organism: Phylloscopus trochilus trochilus; assembly: GCA_016584745.2. Taxonomy (NCBI): domain Eukaryota; kingdom Metazoa; phylum Chordata; class Aves; order Passeriformes; family Phylloscopidae; genus Phylloscopus; species Phylloscopus trochilus. Next base: position 1,216,544 of record WQNJ02000063.1, read on the forward strand.
TTCCATGGAGTACGAAATCCCATCAATCCCAAATCCCATCCATCCCATATCCCATTCCATGGAGTACGAAATCCCATTGTTTCCAAATCCCATCCATCCATCCCAAATCCCATTCCATGGAGTGTGAAATCCCATCAATCCCAAATCCCATCCATCCCACATCCCATTCCATGGAGTACGAAATCCCATCGATTCCAAATCCTACCCATCTATCCCAAATCCCACCAACGGGATTTTGTGTCCCATGGAATGGGACTTTGTGTCCCTCAGCCCAGGCTGTGTGACCCTGAGGGAGGGACACCAATTCCCATTCCAGGGACACCAATTCCCACTCTTTAGGACAGAAATTCCCATTCCATAGACACAAATTCCCATTCCAGGGACACCAACTCCCATTCCAGGGACACAAATTCCCATTCTTTAGGACACAAATTCCCATTCCAGGGACACCAATTCCCATTCCAGGGACACCAATTCCCATTCTTTAGGACACCAATTCCCATTCTTTAGGACACAAATTCCCATTCTTTAGGACACAAATTCCATTTCCATGGACACAAACCCTCCAAGGCTGGACAAGCAGGGAATGCTCATCCCAAGGGATTCCCTGGGCTGATCCCATGGGATCCCCGGCACATCCAGCTGCACCATCCCTTTGCTCCCATCCCAATCCCACAGCCCCACCTGTTCCTGGTGCCGGCTGCTCCACTCCCTCCGGCTCTTCCCGGGCGGATTCGGCTCCGGGCCGCGCAATTCCAGCTGCTGGAAGAACTCGTGGAGCTTGTTGGTCCATTGGCCCAGAGCCCGGATGTGCAGCCAGAGGGTTTCTGTGGGAGGAATTCCAAAAAATCCTGGAATGATCTGGACTGGGAAGAGCTTCCAACCCAACTCGTCCCATGGAACCGCTTCCCGTAGCCCGGCGTGATCCAAACCCCATCCCAGCGGGAAAAACGTCACCCGGGGGGTGGGAAACGGATCCCGGGGGTGGGAAACGGATCCTGGGGGCGGGAAACGGATCCTGGGGGTGGGAAATGGATCCCGGGGGTGGGAAACGGATCCCGGGGGTGGGAAACCGATCCTGGGGGATGGAACACAAATCCCAGGGGATGGAAAACATCCCTGGGGATGGAAAAGAGATCCTGGAGTGGAACACAGATCCCAGGGGATGGGAAACAGATCCCAGGGGATGAAAAGCAGATCCTGGGATTCCAGGGATGGAACACAAATCCCAGGAGATGGAAAATAAAACCTGGGAGTGGAACACAGATCCCGGGGATGGACACAGATCCCAGGGATGAGCACAGATCCCAGGGATGGACACAGATCCCAAGGATGGACACAGATCCCAGAGGATGGACACAGATCCCGGGGATGGACACAGATCCTGGGGATGGACACAGATCCCAGGGATGGACACAGATCCCAGGGGATGGACACAGATCCCGGGGATGGACACAGATCCCGGGGATGGACACAGATCCCGGGGATGGACACAGATCCCGGGAAGGGAAAGCAGATCCCGGGAATGAGATCAGCTCCCAGGGATGGACTCAGATCCCGGGAATGAGCACAGATCCCGGGAATGAGATCAGCTCCCAGGGATGGACACAGATCCCGGGAATGGACACAGATCCCAGGAAGGGAAAGCAGATCCCGGGAATGAGATCAGATCCCAGGGATGGAAAGCAGATCCCGGGGATGAGATCAGCTCCCAGGGATGGACACAGATCCCGGGGATGGACTCAGATCCCGGGAAGGGAAAGCAGATCCCGGGGATGAGATCAGCTCCCAGGGATGGACACAGATCCCAGGGGATGGACACAGATCCTGGGGATGAGCACAGATCCCAGGGGATGGAAATCAGATCCCAGGGGATGGAAAGCGGATCCCAGGGATGAGTGGAGCAGGGACCTGTCTGCTCGGGGGCGCTGCTGATGGAGAAGGGGTGCCACTCGTAGGCGGCGATGGCCGGCACGTTCAGGTAGACGTAATCCCCCGGCTGGAAGCGGAAGGATTTCGGCCTCTGGATCACCAGGTGGGTCACCTGCAGGGAAAGGGAGGGGGCGGGGAAACCGGGAATGTCCAGGGGGTGTCCCACCCTGCCTCCCGCCACGGGAAGCGCCGCGGGAATTCTGGGATCCGGCTCCCGCTGGGTCGGTTCCCCGCTCCCTGCCCGGTTCAGGATCCCAGATTCGGGGATGGGACTGGGCTCAGACTGCGGGATTTTGGGGAAGGGATTCCGGGTTCCAGGAGTTTTCGTTCTGCTCCGGGTGTTCCGTGAGTTTTTGTTTGGAAAAAGCGGGGAGAAGGGTTTGGGAATAAAGGAATGGCTGCGGCCTCCCGCTGCGGCCTCCAGCTGCTCCGTGTGCGTTCCTTCCTTCGTTCCCAGAGCCAGGAGGGGGTGGGAGGTGGGATTTGGGATGGGATTTGGGATGTGGGATGTTTGAAATTTGGGATATCTGGGATTTGGGATGGATGTCTGGGATTTGGGATGCTTGAGATTTGGGATGATGGGATTTGGGATATTTGGGATTTGGGATGATGGGATTTGGGATTCCTGGGATTTGGGATGTCTGGGATTTGGGATGTTTGAGATTTGGGATGCCTGGGATGTGGGATATCTGGGATTTGGGATGTTTGGGATTTGGGATGCCTGAGATGCCTGGGATTTGGGATGTCTGGGATGTTTGGGATTTGGGATATTTGGGATTTGGGATATCTGGGATGTCTGGGATGCATCCCCACCTTGGAGGGCAGCAGCTTGGCCTCCAGGATGTGCAGATCCCCCGCCCGGCGCCAGGCCCAGCCCAGAACCTTCTCCAGCACAAAGAGGGAGCCGGGAATCAGGAACCACTTCCAGAAGTGGGGAGCGTGCAGGAGCAGCAGGAACCACACCGGGATGTAGGAGAGGTGGCTCCAGTAGAAAACCTGGGAATGGGGAATGGGAAAGGGAATGGGGAGTGGGGAATGGGGATGGGAATGGGGATGGGAATGGGGAATGGGGAAGGGAATGGGAAAGGGGAGTGGGAGCAGGGAATGGGGAATGGGAATGGGAACGGGGAATGGAGATGGGGAATGGAGAATTGGGAATGGGAACAGGGAATGGGAAATGCTGCACCCAGCTGTTGTTTCCTGGTAGGGCTGTCTGGGTATCCCAGCGGGAAAAGGCCGCCCAAGGGAACCCTGGAATCGCTGGGATTTGGCTCGGAAAGGACCTTGAACCCACCCCAGTTCCAATCCCAAACCCTCCCACCATCCCAGGCTGCTCCATCCCGGCCTTGGGCACTGCCAGGCGGATCCAGGGGCAGCCGCAGCTGCTCTGGGAATTCCAGCCCCGCCGGGAATTCCAGCCCAGCCGGGAATTCCTTCCCAACATCCCCGCCCCAGCTGGAAACCCTTCCCTGTGTCCTCTCGGGAAGAAAACCCCAGGAACCCCAAACTTCCAAGGCTGGGGGGGCCCGGGGGGCTCCCACCTCCCCCTCCCCAGGGGGCAGCGCCAGGAGGGGCACCCACGGGTGCTCCCCCCGCTTCCCACCCCGCTGGAATCCCTCCTTCCCGCCGGGAATTCCCCCCGGGGTCACCTGGAAGTGGCCGCGGCGGCGCACGCAGGGGCTGGAGCCGAGCAGCATCGCCAGCAGCGGCGGCAGCAGCGCCAGCCCGGTCTGCGGGGCCGCGCCCGCCCGAGCCCCGCGCAGGAACTCCCGGAGCGCCGCCCGCCAGTCCCGCCGGGACAGCCCTGGGGACACGGGGACAGCTCGGGACAGCCCTGGGGACATCGGGACACGGGGATAGCCCTGGGGACATCGGGACATGGGGACAGCCCTGGGGACATCGGGACACGGGGACAGCTCGGGACAGCCCTGGGGACACCGCGGGGACAGCTCAGTGCGGGCTGGGACAGCCCTGGGGACATGGGGACAGCTCGGGACACGGGGACAGCCCTGGGGACACCGGGATGCAGGGGGCCGGGATTTGGGGATGCCGGGATTTGGGAATGTCGGGATTTGGGAATGTCGGGATTTGGGAATGTCGGGCTGTCGGGATCCCGCTCGGGGCAGCGGGACCGCGGCCGCGCGGCGGGAGCCGCTGGAGGGCGATCAGAGCCCGCGGCTGCCGCGCCCGCCCCGAGCCCCGAGCGCACTGACACACCTGTCCCAGGTGTGCCCCAGGTGTGTCCCAGGTGTGTCCCAGGTGTGTCCCAGGTGTGTCCCGGCACTGACCCGCCTGTCCCAGGTGTGTCCCCGCCTGTCCCAGGTGTGCCCCAGGTGTGTCCCTGGTGTGTCCCGGCACTGACCCGCCTGTCCCAGGTGTGTCCCAGGTGTGCCCCAGGTGTGCCCCAGGTGTGTCCCTGCCTGTCCCAGGTGTGTCCCAGGTGTGTCCCAGGTGTGTCCCAGGTGTGTCCCAGGTGTGTCCCAGGTGTGTCCCGGCACTGACCCGCCTGTCCCAGGTGTGTCCCAGGTGTGCCCCAGGTGTGTCCCTGCCTGTCCCAGGTGTGTCCCAGGTGTGTCCCAGGTGTGTCCCAGGTGTGTCCCAGGTGTGTCCCAGGTGTGTCCCGGCACTGACCCGCCTGTCCCAGGTGTGTCCCAGGTGTGTCCCAGGTGTGCCCCAGGTGTGTCCCGGGTGTGTCCCTGGCACTGACCCGCCTGTCCCAGGTGTGCCGCGCTGTGCACCGCCCCCAGGCCCAGCACCAGGAACGCCACCAGCTCGTGGCCCCGCACGTGCAGCTCCAGCGGCAGCAGCTCCGCCAGCGGCGTCGAGCGCAGCCAGGTCAGGGAGCGCCGCAGCATCAGCGCCTGGGGACAGCGACAGGGACAGGGGACAGGGACAGGGGACAGGGGACAGGGACAGGGAGAGGGAGAGGGACAGGGAGAGGGACAGGGACAGCGAGAGGGGACAGGGACAGGGGACAGCGACAGGGGGACAGGGGACAGGGAGAGGGACAGGGACAGCGAGAGGGGCACAGGGACAGCGACAGGGGACAGCGAGAGGGGACAGGGGACAGGGACAGCCACAGGGACAGGGACACGGGACAGGGACAGGGGACAGGGATAAGGGCAGGAAGAGGGGACAGCGACAGGGGACAGGGACAGCGACAGGGGACAGGGAGAGGGGACAGGGACAGGGGAGAGGGGACAGGAGAGAACAGGGGTGAGGGCCGGGACCGGGTGACAGCGATGGGGACAGGGACGGGCAGGGGGCCAGGGGAGGGGCAAATAGGAGAGCCCGGGGAGGAAATTGGGAATGGGAGCGCCGGGAGATCCCGGGCGGGAATTGGGAATGGGGGCATCGGGAGATCCCGGGCGGGGATTGGGAATGGGAGCACCGGGAGATCCCGGGCGGGAATTGGGAATGGGAGCACCGGGAAATTCGGGGGAATTGGGAATGGGAGCACCGGGAAATTCGGGGGAATTGGGAATGGGGGCAGCGGGAGATCCCGGGCGGGAATTGGGAATGGGAGCACCGGGAGAGCCCGGGCGGGAATTGGGAATGGGGGCACCGGGAAATTCCGGGCAGGAATTGGGAATGGGAGCACCGGGAGAGCCCGGGCGGGAATTGGGAATGGGAGCACCGGGAGAGCCCGGGCGGGAATTGGGAATGGGAGCACCGGGAGAGCCCGGGCGGGAATTGGGAATGGGGGCACCGGGAAATTCCAGAGGGAACGAGAAATGCTGGGGGGACGATGGAAAACGCTGGGGACAAGAGGGAAACTCGGGGCAGGAGCCTCCCGCCCTTCCCGGCCCCGTCCCCGCCGTGTCCCGGCCCCGTCCCCGCCGTGTCCCCGCCGTGTCCCCGCCGTGTCCCCGCCGTGTCCCCGCGGTCGGGCACTCACGGCCAGCAGGGCGCAGTTGAGGTTGAGGCTCTGCCCGCAGCCCCGCGCCAGCGCCAGCGCCGGGCCGCGCCCGCCGTGCCAGAGCGAGCCCAGGGCGAGCAGCAGCGCCGAGGCGGCGAGCCAGAGACACAGGCAGAGCATCCCGGGCCGGGGATCCCCGCGGCATTCCCGGGAAAAGCAGCACGGCCCGGTTTGGGGATCGCCGCGGCATTCCCGGGAAAAGCAGCACGGCCCGGTTTGGGGATCGCCGCGGCATTCCCGGGAAAAGCAGCACGGCCCGGTTTGGGGATCCCCGCAGCATTCCCGGGAAAAGCAGCACAGGCGGCGCTCCTGGGCGGGGATGGGGTTGGGAGGCTTCAGCCAGCTGGCGGCGCTGGGAAAACGGGAATGGGGAGTTTGGGTGGGAATTGGGGTCTGGGGAAGTGCCTGGGCCAGGTGGTCCCCAGCCCTGCATCCCCATCCCTGCATCCAACCCCAGCATCCTGAGTGGCATCATCCCAAAGCATCCCAAACCTGTCCAAGCCCTGTCCCCATCCCAAATAATCCCAAATCCAAACCCTGCCTGACCCCGGAATCCTTACAGCCATGCCAAGCCATCCCAAAATGCCGTCCCTGCCCCATCCCAAAATCCAAACCCTGCCTGACCCCAAAATCCCTGCCCCATCCCAATCCATCCCAAAATCCCATCCCTGCCCCATCCCAAAATCCAAACCCTGCCTGACCCCAAAATCCCTGCCCCATCCCAATCCATCCCAAAATCCCATCCCTGCCCCATCCCAAAATCCAAACCCTGCCCCCATCCCAAACCATCCCAAAATCCCAACCCTGCCCCATCCCGAAGTCCAAACCCTGCCTGACCCCAAAATCCCTGCCCCCATCCCAAACCATCCCAAAATCCCAACCCTGCACCCATCCCAATCCATCCCAAAATCCAAACCCTGCCCCATCCCAAAATCCAAACCCTGCACCCATCCCAATCCATCCCAATCCATCCCAAAGTCCAAACCCTGCCTGACCCCAAAATCCCTGCACCCATCCCAAACCATCCCCAAAATCCCATCCCTGCCCCAACCCCAGCCCTCTCCAGCCGCTCCCCCCGGCAGCCTTTCCCGGCCATCCCGGAATTCCCGGCTCCCACCTGGAGCTGATGCTCTCCAGGAGCTCGGGGCAGGCCTGGAGCTGCTGCTGCAGCTCGGGGAAGGTGACGGCGCCGCTGCCGTCGCGGTCCAGGCCCCGCAGCAGCGCCCAGCTCAGCTCCCCCAGCCGCTCCTCGGGAAGCGCCAGGGAGCTCTCCCGGAGGCAGCCCCGGAGCACCACCCGCAGCTCCTCGGCGTCGATGGAGCCGCTCCCTGGGAAAGGGGACGATCCCGGTGGTCCGGAGTGCTACGGGGTCATCCCTATCCTGATAATCCACAGTGCCGTGGAATCATCTCCATCCCAATAGCCTACAGTCCTATGGAATCACCTCCATCCCGATAACCCACAGTGCTATGGAATCATCTCCATGCCAATAACCCACAGTGCTATGGAATCATCTCCATCCCAATAACCCACAGTGCCGTGGGATCATCTCCATCCCAATAACCCACAGTGCTATGGAATCATCTCCATCCCAATAACCCACAGTGCTATGGAATCATCTCCATGCCATCATTCCCTGGTCCCATGGAATCATCTCCATCCCAATAACCCACAGTGCTATGGAATCATCTCCATCCCAATAACCCACAGTCCTACGGAATCATCTCCATCCCGATAACCCACAGTGCTATGGAATCATCTCCATCCTGATAACCCACAGTGCCGTGGGATCATCCCCATCCCGATAACCCACAGTGCTATGGAATCATCTCCATCCCGATAACCCACAGTGCCGTGGGATCATCCATCTCCATCCCGATAACCCACAGTGCTATGGAATTACCTCCATCCTGATGTTCCAGTGCTTTGGAATCATCTCCATCCCTATATCCCACAGTCCTATGGAATCATCTCCATCCCGATAACCCACAGTCCTATGGAATCACCTCCATCCCAACATTCCAGTCCTACAGAATCACCTCCAACCCAGCACCCCCCGGTCCTACAGAGCCATCTCCATCCCGACGTTCCAGTGCTTTGGAATCATCTCCATCCTGATATTCCCCACTCCCGGTTTCCCGCTCTCACCGTCCAGGTCGTAGACCTGGAAGAGGAAGCGGAGCTTTTCCGTGGGATCCCCGCGGAGCAGCCGGCGCAGGGAGCCCAGCAGCTCCTCCCGGCTCAGGGAGCCGCTCCCGTCCCGGTCCAGGAGCGCGAAGAACCGCTCGGCAAAGAAGGGCTGCGGGAAAAGCGGGAACGCGCCCATGGAGCGGGGAATCGGGAATGTTCCTGTGGAGCGGGGAATGTGCCCATGGAGCGGGGAATCGGGAATGTGGAGCAGGGAATCGGGAATGTGGAATCGGGAATGTGCCTGCGGAGCGGGGAATTGGGAATGTGGAATTGGGAATGTGCCTGTGGAGCAGGGAATGAGCCCGTGGAGCGGGAAAAGCGGGAACACACCCGCCGAGCGGGGAATCGGGAATGTGGAGCAGGGAATCGGGAATGTTCCCATGGAATCAGGGAATGTTCCCATGGAATCAGGGAATGTTCCCATGGAGCAGGGAATTGGAAATGTGCCCATGGAATCAGGGAATTGGAAATGTGCCCATGGAATCAGGGAATCGGGAATGTGCCCATGGAGCAGGGAATCAGGAATGTTCCCATGGAATCAAGGAATTTTCCCATGGAGCAGGGAATCAGGGAATGTGCCCGTGGAATCAGGGAACTGGGAATGTTCCAATGGATCAGGGGATGTTCCTATGGAGCAGGGAATTCCCACAGATCCCGTTCCCTCTTCCCGCAGATCCCTCCCCTTTTCCCGTGGATCCCTTTTCCCATGGATCCCTTTCCCCGTGGATCCCTTTCCCCATGGATCCCTTTTCCCAGGGATCCCTCACCTCCTTGACCTGCAGGGCGGATTTGAACTCCTCCAGGCCGATCTCCTGCCCCTTCCCGCCGACATTCCCGAAGCGTCGGTCGGCCCAGCGCAGCCAGGCGGCGTCGGCCGCCGCTCCCATGGCTCCGGATGGAATTCCATCAAATTCCATCAAAGCGATCCCTGGGATCCCCTCAGCCCCATTCCCGACAGCGCCCGGAGCGATCCCTGGGATCCCAGATTCCCATGGAGCTGCCCGGCCCAACTCCTGGGATCGTCACGGAGCATCCCTGGGGATTCCCTCTTCCCAGAAAACCCCAGCAGGGAGCCTCTCCCGTTCCCATTCCCATTCCTACTCCCTCCATTCCCATTCTCTCCTTTCTTCTTCTCTCCTTTCTTTTCCCCATTCCTTTACTTTCCCACTTCCCCCTTTCCCATCCCTATTCCCTCCTTTCTCATTCCTTCCTTTCCCATTCCCTCCTTTGTTTCTCCCATTCCTTCCATTCCCATTCCCTCCTCTCCCATTCCCTCCCTTTCCATTCCTATTCCCTCCTTTTCCATTTCCATTCCCATTCCTTCCTTTCCCACTCCCCCCTCTCCCATTCCCATTCCCTCCTTTCTTTTTCCCATTCCCTCCATTCCCATTCCAATTCTCTTTCCCATTCCTTCCTTTCCCACTCCCTCCATTCCCATTCCCTCCTCTCCAATTCCCCCTTTCCCATTCCCATTCCTATTCCCATTCCCTCCTTTCTTTTTCCCATTCCTTCCTTTCCCATTCCCCCTTTCCCATTGCCATTCCCATTCCCACTCCCTCCATTCCCATTCCCATTCTCTCCTTTCCCCTTCTCCTTTCTTTTTCCCATTCCTTCCATTCCCATTCCTTTCTCACTCCCCCCTTTCCCTTTCCCATTCCCACTCCCTCCATTCCCATTCCCTCCTTTTTCCCATTCCTTCCATTCCCATTCCCCCCTTTCCCACTCCCATTCCCAGTCCCTCCTCTCCCATTCCCATTCTCTCCTTTCTTCTTCCTATTCCCATTCCTTCCCTTCCCATTCCTGTTCCCTCCTTTCTCATTTCTTCCTTTCCCATTCCCATTCTCTCCTTTCTTTTTCCCATTCCTTCCATTCCCATTCCCCTCTTTCCCACTCCCACTTCCACTCCCTCCATTCCCATTCCCATTTTCTCTTTTTCCCATTCATTCCTTCCCCATTCCCCCTTTCCCACTCCCTCCCTTCCCATTCCTATTCCCTCCATTCCCATTCCTTCCTTCCTTCCCCATTCCCATTCCCCCTTTCCCATTCCCTCCCTTCCCCATTCCTATTCCCTCCTTTCCATTCCCCCTTTCCCATCCCTTCCTTCCCCATTCCCATTCCCTCCCCTTTCCCAAAATTCCCCCAAATTCCATCAAACCCAGCGGCGCTTCCCAGCATCCCAGATTTCCCCCACAGGGAAATCCAAGCTCCAGGAGCTTTTCCCACCTCCAGCCTCTCCCGTTCGCCTCCAGCGGGAATTCCCCGGGAGAGGGACGCGGATCCCTCTGGGATAAATCCCGAACCCCGACCCCTCCCTTCCCAAACCCCGCCCGGCCCCATCCCGCTTTTCCCAGCTGTTGTTTTTTTTTGGGAATTGTGTTCCTGTCGGCTCCAGCTGTGTTCCCGATCCCGATCCTGTCAGGAGCACCCCGGGAATGTTCTCTCCGGCCTCCGGCCCTTTATTCCCGCCAGAACCGGGGCCGGGGTTGCCATGGGAATGTCAGGAGCAGATCCAGGTAGGAAACGTTCCCTGGATCTGTCCTGGAATAACCTCCCGGAGCTGCTGGAGCACAAAACCCCATCCCGAAAGATTCCAAACGGCCTCAGGATCTTGGGATGCACGGGATTCAATCCAGGTTGGTCCTAATCCCAAATCCAGCCTGGTCCCAATCCCAAATCCAGCATTTCTCCCATCCTAAATCCAGTTTTATCCCAATCTCAAATCCAGTTTTATCCCAATCTCAAATCCTGCCTTTCTCTCCCATCCCAAATCCAGCCTTTCTCCCTCATCCCAATCCCAAATCCAGTCCTGGTCCCAATCCCAAATCCAGCCTGGTCCTAATCCCAAATCCGCCTTTTTCCCATCCCAAATCCAGTATTTCTCCCTCATCCCAATCCCAAATCCAGAATTTCTACCCCAAATCTCAGCCCTGCCCGATCCCAAATCCTTCCCTTCTCCCATCCCAAATCCAACCTCATCCCAATCCCAAATCCATCATTTTCCCCATCCCAAATCCAGTCCTGTCTCATCCCAAATCCCAATCCCAAATCCGCCATTTTCCCCTCATCCCAATCCCAAATCCAACTTTTTTCCCATCCCAAATCCAGCTCTTAACCCCATCCCTTCTCCCATCCCAAATCTGACCTCGTCCCAATCCCAAATCCATCTTTTTTTCCCCAATCCCAATCCCACCATTCCCCCCCAATCCCAATCCCGTCGTTCCCGAGCTCTCCGGGCGCTTTTCCCGCCGTTTCCCGCCTCCCGTGGGGGAGGGGAGCGGGAATTCCGCTGCTCCCTGGGGGGATTTTCCCGGGAATTCCAGCCGGGAATGTCGGGAACAGCAGCACTGGGAGCTCCAGTCCCGAGTTTTCCTTGGATTTTGTGGGATTGGCTCATCCTGAGGAACTCAATCCCTGGGTTCTTCACAGAAATCTTCCCCAATTCCCAATTTTTTCCTGGAATTCCAAAGGATTTCCTTCCCCTCACCCTTCCCATCCCTGGTTTTTCACAGGAATCTCCTTTAATTCCCAATTTTTCCTGGAATTCCGTGGGATTTCCTCACCTTCACCCTTTCCATCCTTATTTTTCACAGGAATCTCCTTTAATTCCCAATTTTTCCTTGGATTTTGTGGGATTTCCTCATCCTGAGGAATTCAATCCCTGGCTTTTACAGAAACCACCCAGAATTCCCAACTTTTCCCGGAATTCCAAAGGATTTCCTCCCTTTCCATCCCTGATTTTTTCCCAGAAATCCCCTTTAATTCCTGAATTTTCCTTGGATTTTGTGGGATTGGCTCATCCTGAGGAACTCAATCCCGTTTTTTTTACAGAAACCACCCAAAATTCCCAACTTTTCCCAGAATTCCAAAGGATTTCCTCCCTTTCCATCCCTCGTTTTTCCCAGAAATCACCTTTAATTCTGAATTTTCCTTGGATTTTGTGGGATTGTCTCCTGCTGAGGAATTCCATCCCGGTTTTTTTACAGGAATCCCTGTAAATTCCCGATTTTTTTCCTGGAATTCCAAAGGATTTCCTCATCCTCACCCTTCCCCTCCCTGGTTTTTCACAGGAATCCCCTTTAATTCCCAATTTTTCCTTGGATTTTGTGGAATTGGCTCATCCTAAGGAATTCCATCCCTGGCTTTTACAAAAACCGCCCAGAATTCCCAACTTTTCCTGGAATTCCAAAGGATTTCCTCCCTTTCCATCCCTCGTTTTTCCCAGAAATCCCCTTTAATTCCTGAATTTTCCTTGGATTTTGTGGGATTGTCTTCTGCTGAGGAATTCAATCCCATTTTTTTTACAGAAATCACCCTCAATTCCCAATTTTTTCCTGGAATTCCAAAGGATTTCCTTCCCCTCCCTCTTCCCATCCCTGCTTTTTCACACAAATCCCTTTTAATTCCCAAATTTTCCCTTGGATTTTGTGGGATTGGCTCATCCTGAGGAATTCAATCCCTGGCTTTTACAGAAACCACCCAGAATTCCCAACTTTTCCTGGAATTCCAAAGGATTTCCTCCCTTTCCATCCCTGGTTTTTCCCAGAAACCACCTTTAATTCCTGAATTTTCCTTGGATTTTGTGGGATTGTCTCCTACTGAGGAATTCCATCCCAGTTTTTTTTACAGGAATCACCCTCAATTCCCGATTTTTTTCCTGGAATTCCAAAGGATTTCCTTCCCCTCACCCTTCCCCTCCCTGGTTTTTCACAGGAATCTCCTTTAATTCCCAAATTTTCCTGGAATTCTGTGGGATTTCCTCACCCTCACCCTTTCCATCCTTATTTTTTACAGGAATCCCCTTCAATTCCCAAATTTTTCCTTGGATTCCGTGGGATTTTCTCATCCCAAAGAACTCAATCCCATTTTTTTTCACAGAAATCTTCCCCAATTCCCACATTTCCTTGGAATTCCCAAGTTTTCCCTCCCTCTCAGGAATTCCAGGATTCTCTGGAAATCCTTGGGAAGCAGCTCCAAGAAAAAAAAAAAAAAATCCCGGGATTGGAGCAGAATTCCTGGATTTTCCGCTCCGTGGGAATCCTCCGGGAGTTTTCTGGTTTTTTTAAAATTTTTTAATTTTTTTTTATTTTAAATTTTTTATTTTAAATTTTTTTTTTTATTTTTTTAATTCTGCCATTCCTGCTTTTCCCCTCGCTCCTTCCCAAAATTTTTTCTTTTATCCTAAAATTTCCTGGGATTTTATCCCTAAAATTGGGGATTTTTCCCTTTTTTTTTTTTCTTTGATATTCCCAAGGATCCCAGATTTTTTTTTCCCGCTTTTTTTTCCTCATCCCCCTCAGGGAATTCCGGCAGCAAAAAAAAATTCCCCCCAAAAAAAAATTCTGGGATTTTCCAGCTTTTCCCACTCCTGGAAGGATTTGATTCTCATTCCCGAAAAAAACTTCAGATTTATTCCCTAAATTCTCAATTTTATTCCTTTTTTTTTTCCCTAAATTCTGAAGGGTTACCTAAAATTTCTTGGAATTTTTAACTCATCCGGGATTTTCCATTAGAAAAAAGGAGAATATTTCAATTATCCCAGGAATTTTCCCAAAAAAACCCGGGAATATTTCAATTATCCCAGGAATTTTCCCCCCAAAAATGGGAATATTCCAATTTTCCCACAGATTTTCCCCAAAAAAACTGGGAATATTTCAATTATTCCAGGAATTTTCCCCCAAAAACGGGAATATTTCAATTATTTCAAACCTCAAATCTCTGTTAAAAAAAAATTAAATAAAAATAAAAATAAAAATAAAAATAAAAATAAAAATAAAAATAAAAATTCCAAGGGCACCAATTAGAAATTTCTCTTCAAAGTGAAGAGGAAAAGAAAAATTTGAATTTAAAATTCCTGATAAAATTTTAAAAAAATTTTAAATTTAAAAATTAAATTTAAAATTTTAAAATCCCTGAGAAAAACCAAGCAAGGAAAAAAAAACCCCTCAAATTCCTGTTTAAAGTAAAAATAAAAATTTTAAAAAAATTAAAAATAAAAATAAAAAAAAAATTAAAAATAAAAATTAAAAATCCAAGCCCACCAATTAGAAATTCCTCCTTAAAGTCAACAGGAAAAGAAAAATCGAATTTAAAATTCCTGATAAAATTTAAAAGTTAAATTTTAAATTTCAAATCTAAAAAAATTTAAAATTTAAATTTTAAAATTCCTGAGGAAAAAACAAGCCAGGAAAAAAAAGTCAAATTCCTGTTAAAAATAAAAATCCGACCCCAGAAATTAGAAATTCCTCTTAAAAGTAAAGAAGAGAAAAAAAATTTAAATTCCTGATAAAATATAAAAAAATTTTTAAAATTTAAAATTTAAATTTAAAATTCCTGATGAAAAACAAAGCAGGAAAAAAAAATCCTCAAGGATTCCCATTAAAAATCCCTCAGTCCCACAAATTTAAAAATTCCCAGAAAAAAACCCTTCAGGAATTACAATAAAAAATAAAATAAAATAAAATAAAATAAAATAAAATAAAATAAAATAAAATAAAATAAAATAAAATAAAATAAAATAAAATCACAGAAGAAAATTATACCCTGGGGAAAAAATCCATTAAAATTTTAATTTTAATTTATTTATTTAATTTAATTCCCAAATATTTTAATTCCTGATTTTATTTTATTTTTGGTTTTTAAATTCCCCAAACTCTTGGAATACAAACCTGAAATCCCCGTTAAAATAAAATAAAATAAAATAAAATAAAATAAAATAAAATAAAATAAAATAAAATAAAATAAAATAAAAATCCAACCCCACAAATTAGAAATTCCTCTTAAAAGTAAAGAAAAAAAATTGAATTTAAAATTCCTGATAAAATTTAAATTGTAAAAAACTTCTAAATTTAAATTTTTTTACAGAAATCACCTTTCATTCCCAAATTAATTAACGAATCTTTTGCTATATTTTAATAATTAATTAATTTTTTTTAAAAAAAAATCCAACCCCACAAATTAGAAATTCCTCTTTAAAGTCAACAGGAAAAAAAATTGAATTTAAAATTTGTGATAAACTTTAAAATGTAAAAAAAATTTAAAGTTTAAATTTAAAATTTAAATTTAAAATTCCTGGGGAAAAAAAAAAAACCAAGGATTCCCATGAAAAATCCCTCAACCCCACAAATTTAAAAATTCCCAGAAAAACCCTTCAGGAATTACAATAAAATAAAATAAAAAATAATAAAATAATAAAATAAAATCACAGAAGAAAATTATACCCTGGAAAAAAAAAGTCCTTTTAAAATTTATTCCCAAATATTTGAATTCCTGATTTATTTTTGTTTTTTAATTCCCAAACCCTTGGAATACAAACCTTAAATCCCTGTTTAAAAACAACCCCAATCCCACAAATTAAAAATTCAAAATCCACATTTTCCTTTGGGAAAAAAAAAAAAACCAAAGCAGCTCTGGATTCCCAGGAATTCCTTTTGAAATTCCAGAATTTTTTTTTTTTTCCACAGGAGAAAAGTCCTTTTTCCAAGAAGTTTTCAGCAGCAGGAATTCCATTAAAAAAACCCAAAAATTCCTGAAGATTTTTCCGGCTTCCTCTGGGCACACCTGGCAAAGGAGAAGTTGGAGCAGAGTTGGAATTAAAATTCCCAAATTCCCAAATATTCCCAAATCCCCAAGCATTCCCAAATATTCCCAAATTCCCAAATAAATTCCCAAATATTCCCAAATAAATTCCCAAATATTCCCAAATAAAATCCAAAATATTCCCAAATAAATTCCAAAATATTCCCAAATAAATTCCAAAATATTCCCAAATAAATTCCCATATCTTCCCAAATCCCCAAGCATTCCCAAATTCCCAAATAATTCCCAAGCATTTCCAAATATTCCCAAATCCCCAAATAATTCCCAAATTCCCAAATAATTCCCAAATTCCCAACCATTCCCAAATAAATTCCAAAATATTCCCAAATAAATTCCCTAATCTTCCCAAATCCCCAAATATTCCCAAATTCCCAAATCCCCAAATAATTCCCAAATATTCCCAAATATTCCCAAACTCCCAAGCATTCCCAAATCCCCAAATAATTCCCAAATAATCCCCAAAAAGCCTGGAATACCCAAACCCCGCCCCCCCCCAGCGAGGATTTCTCTGCCAAAAATCCCAAAATTCCCGCCCCAAACCCCCCAAAAATCCGAATCTTTGGGAATTTTCTTTGGGCTTCCTTTGGAATTTTTTACCTGGAATCGGAGCCCCGGTCCCGTTCCCGACCGGAATTCCCGCTCTTCTCATCCACATCCCTGGGAATTTTCCTCCAAATTCCTGGGATTTTTCCGGGTTCCCGCCTGAGGCTTCACCTCCATCCAGCCCTGGAAGTGACATGGATAATTAAATGTGTGTTTGATGGCTTTAATTAATTAAAAAAATACCGATTTTATTGATATAAAAATCAACTTTTTTTTTTTCCCCACAGAAAAGCGCCCCCCATTCCCAACTTTTCCCTGGAATTCCGTGGGATTTCCCGATTCTCAGAGGAATTTAATCCCATTCCATCCTTTTTTTTTTTTTTTTTAACTGGAAACCTCCTCCGTTCCCAACTTTTCCCTGGGATTTTGTGGGATTTCCTCATCCTGAGGAACTCAATCCCGGCTTTTTCACAGAAATCTTCCCCAATTCCCAACTTTTCCAGGAATTCCAAAGGATTTCCTCGCCCTCACCCTTCCCATCCCTGGTTTTTTTACAGGAATCTCCTTTAATTCCCAACTTTTTCTTGGATTTTGTGGGATTGGCTCATCCTAAGGAATTCAGTCCTGATTTTTTTTACAGGAATCACCTTTAATTCCCAACTTTTCCCGGAATTCCAAAGGATTTCCTCACCCTTTCCATCCCTGTTTTTTTCACAGGAATCACCTTTGATTCCCAACTTTTCCCTGGGATTTTGTGGGATTTCCTCCCCCTCACCCTTCCCATCCCTGGTTTTTTTACAGGAATCCCTTTTAATTCCCAATTTTTCCTTGGATTCTGTGGGATTTCCTCATCCTAAGGAACTCAATCCCAGTTTCTTTACAGAAACCACCCAGAATTCCCAACTTTTCCTGGAATTCCAAAGGATTTCCTCACCCTTTCCATCCCTGGTTTTTCACAGGAATCCCCTTCGATTCCCAACTTTTCCCCGGGATTTTGTGGGATTTCCTCATCCTGAGGAATTCCATCCCTGGATTTTCACAGAAATCTTCCCCAATTCCCAGCTTCTCCTGGAATTCCATGGGATTGGCTCATCCTAAGGAATTCAGTCCCATTTTTTTTACAGAAACCACCCGGAATTCCCAACTTTTCCCGGAATTCCAAAGGATTTCCTCCCCCTCTCCCTTCCCATCCCTGTTTTTTCACAGGAATCCCCTCCAATTCCTGAATTTTCCATGGGATTTTTCAGCCTCCCCTCGCTGCTTTTCCCAGCCTTGTGTTTTCCAGGGAAAGCAGCGAAGGAAAAACGGGAATTCCCAAGGAATCCAAACTTTTTTAATTTTTTTTTTTTACCTGATGGGAGCGGCCGGCAAATCCCAAAATTCTTTCATCAGGATCTTCCCGTTTTTTTTTCCTCCCTGGAACGCTGCAAAAAAAAATTCCCATTTGAAGAAGTTAAACTGGGAATTCCAATGGAATCCCAAGGGGGTTTTCCATGGAATTCCCTAGGAAAAAAAAAAAAAATTTAAAAATCCGAGTTTTGGGTTTGGATCCTCATTTGGCAGCACCTGGAAAGGGATTTGGGAGCAGGGAATGAGTTTGGGATGGGGCAGGAGCTCCGAGCTCATCCCAAAGGAGTGGCTTTGGATATTCCTTGGATATTCCTTGGATATTCCAGGGATGGAGGAGTCACAAATGTGCTGGGAATTCCAGCCCTGCTGCTCCTGGAGTAACTCGTTTTCCTTCCAAATTCCTGGGATTTTGGGCGTTGGGAAAGACTTTAAACCCACCCAGCTCCAATCCCAGGCCTTGGACGTTCCAGGGATGGAGCAGATGATCCCATAAATGTGCTGGGAATTCCAGCCCTGCCAGGAATTCCTGCCCCATATCCCATCCCAATCTCCCATTTCCCATTCTGAAGCCGTTCCCTGGGTCCCTCTCCAGCTCTCCTGGAGCTCCTGGAAAAAGCTCTGAGGATTCCCTGGATCCTTCCCTTCTCCAGTCTGCCTCCATCCCCCTCACGGATTTCTGGCAGCAAAAAAAATCCCAAAAAATCTGGGATTTCCCAGCTTTTCCCACACCTGAAGTGATTTGAAAGAAAACCTCAAATTGATTCCCTTTTTCCCACCCGTCTGCTGCTCCTGGAGTAACTCGTTTTCCTTCCAAATTCCCGGGATTTTGGGGGTTGGGAAAGTCCTTAAACCCACCCAGCTCCAATCCCAGGCCTTGGACTTTCCAGGGATGGAGAAGACACAAATGTCCTGGGAATTCCTGCCCCATATCCCATCCCAATCTCCCATTTCCCACTCTGAAGCCGTTCCCTGGGTCCTGTCCCTCTTCCAGCTCTCCTGGAAAAGGCTCTGAGCATTCCCTGGATCCTTCCCTTCTCCATCCCCACCCTGCTGCTCCTGGAGTAACTCGTTTTCCTTCCAAATTCCTGGGATTTGGGGTTGGAAAAGACCTTAAACCCACCCAGCTCCCATCCCAACCCAGCCTTAGGACATTCCAGGCACGGAGCAGCCACAGCTTCTCCGGGAATTCCACCCCAGCCAGGAACTCCTTTCCAACATCCCACCCGGCCCTGCTCCCTTCCAGCCTGAATCCATCCCCTTTATCCCGGCACTGTGAGGAAAATAATCCCAATTTTTCCTGGGAAATGAAGGATCCCCGCTCCGCCTCAGCACAGCCGGGCCCCGCTGCCCCTCAGGGGCCTTCCCGGGGGCATCCCCCTGCTTTTCCTTTCCTTTCCCTTTTCCTTTCCCTTTCTTTTCCTTCCCGGGACTCTCGTTCCCCTCCGGAGCCGCTCCCAGCTCTCCCAGGCCGCGGGGATCCCTCTGAGGGCGGCCCGGCCGCTCCCCGTCCCCTCAGCGCTGCCGCCGCCTCACCGGAGCCCTTCCCGGGGGGAACCCTCCCGGGCACGGGCAGCGCCTCCCGCCCTCCCCTTCACCCTCCGGAGCCTCTCCCAGCTCTCCCAGGCCGCGGGGACCCCGCTGAGGGCGGCCCGGCCGCTCCCCCTCCCCTCAGCAGCAGCGCCGCCGCCATCCGCCCCTCCCTCGCTCGCTCCGCCCGCCGCCCGCCCCCCGCCGCCGGGGCCCGCGCCATTGCCCGCGCCATTCCCGTGCCTCGCTCCGCACCTTTCCCTCCCTCCTGGCCGCTAGCCCCTGGCCGGGCGGCTTCGGTTTGGCCACCGCTCACCCGCCCCGGCGCCTCCGCAAGGCTCGGGCGGGTGCAGGGCGCAGCGCGCACCGTACCCGGCGCGGCGGAGCCGCGGCCGTTCCGTCCCCATCAGGCGGCAGCGCGGAATGAGCCTGGGCTCGGCGCCGGGCTGTCCCCCTGCCCGGCACAGCCGCTCCCCCATTGGCTTCCGCCGCGCCTCGCTCCGCTGATTGGCTAAAGCGCGGCGGCCGAGCGCCTCGATTGGCCGGCGGCACCGTCAATCCCGGCGGAGCCCCCGGAGCGCCCGCCCCCGCGGTTATCAGGTTAGTGCGCGCCGCGGTGCTGCGCTCGGGCTTCCGAGCGGCGCTGGGCGAGCCCGAGTCCCTCCGCGCCCCGCGATCGGGGGGCTCTGCACGGGGTCACTGCGCCAGCCGAGCCGCGCACCCTCCGCGCCTTCCCGCCAGCCACGGACATGGACATGAAGAAAAGGATCCACTTAGAGCTGCGGAACAGGACGCCGTCAGATGTAAGCAATGCAATGCCCGAAAAAAAAAAAAAAATTAAAAAATTAAAAAATTTAAGGCTAATAACGCTAATGATGAGAATAATAAAAAGGCATCCCACGGTTATTTTTTTTTTAATAATTTAATTTTTTTTTTTTTTTTTTTTGGCGGGGTGGAGCGTGCCAGGTGTTGGCGGGGCCGCTGCTGCCCTTGAGGTGCCTACCTGTGTGTGTGGGGGGCTGTGCCCCCTTGGCTTTTTGGGGGGCTCGGGGGAGGTTTTGGGGGCTCCCCAGAGCCGCTCCTGCCCGTGCCGGGCTGCGATGCCTCGCTGGGAGAAGGAGGGGGGGCTGGCCGTGCATTAAATAAAAAAATAAGTTGCTCGCTGCTCTCTCTCTCTCTCTCTCTCTCGGCGTGTTTAGTTGGCAAATATTTGTGCAGGGTGCTGGGCTAAGGGGAGAGGCAGGCAGGGAGCGCCGAGTGAGTTGCGAATGGTTTTTAGTTTTAAAGTGCGTCTTCATTTCTTTGCAGTGATCAGGCAAGAGAGACTGGGGAGCCATATTTGTAACTTTGTAGTCCTCATGAACGCGCCCTTTCTCTCTCTCTCTCTCTCTCTCTCTCCCTCTCTCTCTCCCTCTCTCCAGATGCTGAGAAGATAAAAGGAAAGAATTTTGAAACCGACGCTTAGCGTTGGTTGGGTTCGGTTTGGGCTTTTTTTTTTTTTCTCCCCCCTCCTCCCCCCCGTTGTTGGTGGTTTTTTTTTTTTAGGTGTTTTTTTAATTTTTATTTTGCGGGCGATGGGGCATCGCCGCCGGTATAGCGCCGAGCGTTGAATAATAATCCTAAACGATGATAATAATAATAATAATAATAAAATATAGGGGAAGAAATCAACGCACTCTCCACCCCCTCCATCCCCACACACACACACGCACAAAAAGGCTTGGATGTGTGTGTGTGCGTGTTTTTTCCTTCTTCCCCCTTTTTTCCCCCCCTTCCTTCCCCCGGGGCCGGACTTCAGGTTTGTTGTTCCGCGTCTGGCGGAATAAACGGGGGACGGCGAAAAACTTTGGCAGGACAAAAAAAAAAACCAAAACCAACAACCCAACAAACCCCCCCCAAACAAGCCGGGTTTTGGCGGAGGGGGGGAGAGGAAAGAAGCGAAAAAATAGGAAAACCACCCCCCAAAAAAAAAAAAAGAGTGGGCGGGAGGTGGCCGGGGGCAGGCGGGGCGCGAACCCGCGGCGGGGAAGCCCCTTCCCCTCAGCATCCCCGCCCCGCCGGGCCCTCGGTGCTGCCCGGGGAGGCTTCACCGAGCCCCGGCCCCGCCGCGTTTTTTTCCTCGAAGCCGCCGGAGGCTGCGGGAAAGGGAGAGCTGGGGGGGGGCGAACGTACCTCAGCGGGACGCGGCGGCCGAACCGAGCGCGGTGTGCTCCGGGGGACGGGGAGTGAGGGAAGGGAGGAGAGGTGAGGGAGGGAAGGGGGGGGTTGACAAAGGCGGGCGCGAGTCGGCGGAAGCTGCGCTTTCAAGTTTTAAAAAACTCCTGGGCGAGCCAGGAGAGGAGGAAGAGGAGGAGGACGGCCAAGGGAAGCGGGGGGGAAAAAGCCGACGGCAAACCCCCGCGGTACGAGCGCGCCGTGGCCGGGGTGAGAGTGGGGGGAGAGAGCTCCGTGAGGCGCCGCAGCGCAAGTAGGACGCGGCGCCATGTTCTGTGCTGCCCCCCTCCGCTCCCCGCCTTCCCCTCACGGCCGCCGCCTCCTCCTCCTCCTCCTCCTCCCGCCGCCGCTGCTGCCTCGGCCGCGGGCGGCCCCGCGGGGCCGTGAGGGAGCCCCGTTGGCGCCGGGGCTGAGGCGCTGCGGAGGTTGCGGCGGAGCCCTCCCGACATGACGGGCAGCGCTGCCATTTTGTCGCCGGCCGCGGGGCGGGAGGGGAGATTTCGTGAGGGAGATTTCGTGAGGGCTGGGGTAAAAAAAAAAAAAAAAAATTAAAAAAAATTAAAAAAAAAAAAGCGCTGTTGGAAAATCGGGTTTTATTGAATAGCCGGGCCACCGGGAGGAGCCGTCGCGGTTCTCCCCGGGTGAGGAGCGCGGAGCGGGGAATCCGCCTCCTTCCTGGGCAGGGCCCTGTGGGGAGGCAGCGTCGGGCTTGGGAAGTGGTTTTAGCTCCTTTTCATCCTGTGGTGTTGTTGTTTTCTTATTTTTTTTCATGTTTTTTTCAATTTTTTTAAAATTATGTTTAAAGTAGTTATCTATTTTTGCGGGTTTTTTGCCCCCATTTCGCCTCACCGCCCTCATCGCCGGAGGTTTCTCCCCCCCGTTTTAAACGCTGTTTAAAAACACTCTCCGAAAGGGATAAAACTCAATTTCCCCCTCTTTTTTCCGTGCTTGGATTTTCGTGCCGTTTCCGCCTCACGCCAAAAAAAAAAAAAAAAAAAAAAAAAAAAAAAAAAAAAAAAAAAAAAGTTGGGAAAACTCGGAGCTGGAGGGAGTTCCCCGCTCTCCTCAGGGCTGGGAGCTGGAAAATCGGGATAATTTCACCTTTCACCGCTTGGTTTTCCTGGGAATTTTCAGGGAATTTGGTGCCGTCATCCCCTCCCAGAGTGTTCTGAATCCCGGTTTTCCAGGTTTTGGTGGTTTTTTTTTTAGGCGGAGAGCTGGAAATTCCAGTTGGGAATGTTGTTGTGTTCCGGGCTGTGCGCACACGTGGTTTGCAGGGGAATGAAGTTTGTGGGACGGATTTTTGTTCCTTTAAAATATTAAAGGGAAGTCCCGCTAATTCCACCCTCTGGAATTGGGATGTGGCAGGAATGTTGATGCCAAAGTCGTTTATTTCCTGGGAAGTTTTGGGGTGGGCAGGATGAGTTTGGGAATTTTTTTTTCCCTTAATTTTGAGTGCTTGTCCTTATTATTTCCCAATTTTACGTGGAATATCAAGAAATCCTGGGAAAATCCCCCTGAGCTTTGGGAATTTCCTTAAATCCTGTGCTGCTTTTTGATTTGATTTGTTCTGAAATCGGAATTAAAGCCCTGGATGTCAATGGGGTTTTTTTGGGATGTTTTCTACCTGGATCTCCTGTTTTTCCATGGAATTTTGGGCTTTTCCACTGGATAATCCCAGAAAGTCCCATCCTGGAAATATCCTCAGGTGGATTCTGTGGAGAAATTCCTTCCTCGGTCTTGTTTTTGTTGTTTCATTTTTTAATTTTCCCTTTATTTTTTATATTCATTCGGTGTCAGGAAAAAAAAAAAAGGGGGATTTGAGTGCTGGAAAATTGGGAATTTCTGGATTTTTTTTTTCCCAGATATCCCCACTTGTTATCCCATTAAATTTACGAATCACAGCCAAATGATGGTTTTATTTCTCTCATTATTGTAATTTTAATTATAATTAATTAATTCCTATTAACTTCCTTCAGGAAGTGTTCACCTGGGCAGATTTTGGCGCTTTTCCTGCTCATTCCCATCGGAAAATCCAAATATTGGGAAGCAGGGGCAGGTGGGGGGGGGTTAAAATTAGGCTGAAATTTTGATTTAACGTGGGGAATAATTTCCTCGATCAGCCCCAAATTCCGTCAGAACATTTGGAATTTCCCCCTAAAAAAGGGGAATTCTCAGGAGGCAAAACCCAAATCCAACAGAAAACTAAAAAAAAACGGGAAAAACAACTGAGAGAGAGAAAAAAAAAGCTTTTTAAAAATCTGGTTTTTGTTTTTAAGGCGAATTTTTCCACGGATTTTCCCTCTGGAATTAAAATTTCCAGGGGAGGAAAAGAAAAAAAAAATTAAAGAACCAGGTGTGAGAATATTGGGAATTTTAAAGCCAGGAGATGGAAAGGAATAAAATCAGAGTTTGATCCCCGTGGATTGGAGGGAAGGGGAGAGGCTTTGGCTTTTTTTTTTTCCTGGTTTTTCCTGGGGGGGAAAAAAAAAAAAAAAAGGAGGATGAGGAAGGAATCTTCCTAAAATTCCTAATTTTTTAAAATTAGGAATTAAAATTTTAAAAACCCTAATTTTTTTTGGCGTCCGGTCGGAGCTTCCTGGGCTGGGAATTTGGCATTCCCGGGAAAGGTTTCATCCTAGAAAAGGTTGGATTGATTGGCCGCGTTCCGTGGATTTTTCCGAGGATTCTCTGATTCCTTGGAATTCCGGTTGAGCTGTTGTGAACTGGAGCTAGTGCTCCCAAGGATAATCCCAGGTTTCCTCAAGAATCTTGGATTCCTCCTCGGGATTCCACCTGGGAGCTGCTGAAGGGAACAGCATTTCTTGGATGGGGGAATTCCCAAAAACTGGAGTTTGGAGAAACCCCAGGAAATTCCTGGGAAACCCCGGCGGCCGCGGTGTCACTTCCATCCCTGAAGGTGCTGATGGAATTCTGCTCCCGATCCCGGGATCCCTGTTAAGCCCATCCAGTCCTTTCTCTGCCTCTGCTGTGGGATTCTCCAGGCTGGACCATTCCCAGGATTTCCCTGGAATTTTGCTGCTGGATTTCCCGGGAATTGGGTCGCCTTCCGTGGCCTTTTTCCATCTTTTCCCTGCCCTGGGATTTTTGGGATTTTCTTCCCAGCCAGGAGATGCTCGTGGATGATTTGGGTGGAAATCAATTTATCCCAGCTCGGATATTCCCAATGGGAATTTGGGATTCCCAGGAAAGGTTTAATCCTGGATTGGATTCCATGGCTTAGTGGTGTTTTCCAGGGATTCTCCAGGCTGGACCATTCCCAGGATTTCCCTGGAATTGTGCTGCTGGATTTCCCGGGAATTGGGTCGCCTTCCGTGGCCGTTTTCCATCTCTTCCCTGCCCCGGGATTTTTGGAATTACGTTCCCAGCCAGGAGATGCTCGTAGATGATTTGGGTGGAAATCAATTTATCCCAACTGGGATATTCCCAACGGGAATTTGGGATTCTCAGGAAAGTTTTTATCCTGGATTGGATTCTATGGCTTAGTGGTGTTTTCCAGGGATTCTCCAGGCTGGACCATTCCCAGAATTTCCCTGGAATTGTGCTGCTGGATTTCCCGGGAATTGGGTCGTGTTCCATGGCCTTTTTCCATCTTTTCCCTGCCCTGGGATTTTTGGGATTACGTTCCCAGCCAGGAGATGCTCGTGGATGATTTGGGTGGAAATCAATTTATCCCAGCTGGGATATTCCCAATGGGAATTTGGGATTCCCAGGAAAGATCTGATCCTGGATTGGATTCCATGGCTTAGTGGTGTTTTCCAGGGATTCTTGGATCCCAGGCTGGAATTCCAGTTGGGATGAGCTGGGAATGGAGCGTGTTCCCAAGCATCCCTGGCTTTCCTCAGGCATCAGTTTATCCCATCTCAGATATTCCCAAAACCCTGGGGGGGCTGCATCCATATCCCAAATCCCGTGGGGTTTGGGGAAGGAATTCCGTCCACTCACTGTTTATCCCGGGGCGGGAAAAGCATGGAAAACCTTGGGAATCCTCCCTTTCCTGTGGAATCAGATCCTGCTCCAGGTCAGCTCCTCATTCCTCAGCAGCTGAGGACCCCATGGAATGGGAACCCCATGGAATGGGAACCCCATGGAATGGGAATCCCATGGAATGGGAATCCCCGGTGGCCGCTGGCCATGGCACCTGCTGCCCTCCCTGCCCTGGGCAGAATTCCAAAGGTCCTGGAAAACCTGGAATAGCTCTGGAGCTGTGGCCGGGCAGAGGCAGAGCAGCTGCCGGGAGATATTCCACAGAATCCTTCCCCTAGGATCGCTCGGAGCTGCCGCGGGGTTGGATCATGGAGAGCTTGGAATTGCAGCTGGAATTTCATTAATTAATTATTTTAATTAGCTCCTTGAGCACGGGGATTTTTGGGATGATCTCGGAGCAGGGGTTGGCTCACCGGAGCCTTCGGTGATCGCGGGGTTGAGTAGGGAAGCTCATCCAAGCTTTTGTTGGTGTCTGGTCGCGTTCCAGGTGGGATTGGAATGGGAAATTCAGGGAGTTTCTGGCCTCCGGTTGGAATTTTGGGAGGGGGACAACTCCTTGGAAAAGTTCCGTGTTCGAGGTGCTGTGGAAGTGTTCTCCTCCTCGAAATTCCAAGATTTTACGGAGGGGGAACGTGCCGTGGAAGGCAGAGGGCTGTGGGGTGTTGGGAAAAAAAATCCCACAAATCCAGTTCCTCCTCCTCCTTTGGCACACCTGGATTTCTTTGGGGGATTCTCAGGACGTGGAGCCATCCCGGAATTTTGTTTGGAATGCTGTCGTTTCCCGGGATTCGGGGAGTTAACGCCGACAACGATGTTCCTCCTGGGAAGGGTTGGGAATGTGCTCCGCTCATCCCAAACTGTCTCTGAACTCATCCAAGCCTTCCAAACGTGGCCTCTTGGATTCCAGGAGCTTCCTCCATGGGTTTTGTGGATTTGTGCCTTTGCCCAGTGCTGGAAATGGGGAAGGAGGGAATGTGGCGTTTGTTCACCCAAACTTCCTGAAAAGCAGGGAGGAAACGGCCTTCCCTAAAAAAATTCCGTGGAGAGGTTGGAATGGGATCATCCCTAAAATCCCTTCCTACCCAAAACATTCCGAGATTCTAAAAAAAAAAAAAATGCAAATGAAAAGGAAAAAGGCAGTTGGGTCATTGGTCTTTGTGCTGAAGGGTTTTCCTTTGTATCCTAGACTATTTCCAGCTCTTCCTTAAATCTCCGCCCGACGCCTGAGGGAATTTTTGTCTAGTTCACTGCTTTTTTTTGTCCAATTCCCTGTTTTCCGTGCTGAGGGAGGATGGAGGGATGGATGTCCCACCTCCTGGATCAGGGCTGGAGCTGTTTGTCCCTCAGTGTGAGCTCTGGGGACGTCAGGGGAAAAAAAAACTTTATTTATCCCAAATGGATCCTCTGGATCATTAATAATGGATTATTAATGGATCCTCTAATAATTAAACACCATTGAGGGGAAAATATCTACGTATTTTCCACCTAAATTTCCACACAATGAATAAATTGGGAGTTTATTTTGGGAATTTTGGGTTTTTTTCCCCTCAGTGTGTGGGATCAGGAGCAGTGCTGTTTGTCCCTCAGTGTGAGGGCGCCTTCCCTTCCTTCCGTTCCCACTCACCTCAGCTCCCAAATGTGAGGAATTCCCAAATTCCTCTGAGGCAAACCCCACCTGGAACTTCCTGGTGTGGATCCCTGGGTCCGTGTCCAGGGATGCTGGGATGAGATAACAGAGCAGGGGCACAGATAAGGAGGATTCGCCTCCATTGCCATTTTCCCGCCTTTTTTTTTGGCGGGAACTCCAGGCATGTGTGGAAGGCATGAGGGGAAAAACCTCTTTATTTATCCCAAATTTATCCTCTGGGGAATCCTGTTAATTAAACACCATTGAGGGAAAAGATGCACATATTTTCCACCTAAATTTCAACACAATGAGTAATTTGGGAATTTATTTTGGTAATTTTGGGGTTTTTCCCTCAGTGTGTGGGATCAGGAGCTGTGCTGTTTGTCCCTCAGCGTGAGGGCGTCTTCCCTTCCCTCCGTTCCCACTCACCTCAGCTCCCAAATGTGAGGAATTCCCAAATTCCTCTGAGGCAAATCCCACCTGGAACTTCCCAGTGTGGCTCCCAAGCTTTCCTGACTCTATGTCCAAGGATACTGGGATGAGATAACGGAGCAGGGACACAGATAAGGAGGATTTGCCTCCATTGCCTTTTTCCCGCCCTTTTTTTTGGCGGGAACTCCAGGCATGTGTGGAAAACATGAGGGGAAAAACCTCTTTATTTATCCCAAATGAATCCTCTGAGGAATCGTGATAATTAAACACCATTGAGGGGGGAAATCTACGTATTTTCCACCTAAATTTCAACACAATGAGTAATTTGGGAATTTATTTTGGGAATTTTGGGGGGTTTTTCCCCTCAGTGTGTGGGATCAGGAGCAGTGCTGTTTGTCCCTCAGTGTGAGGGCACCTTCCCTTCCCTCCGTTCCCACTCACCTCAGCTCCCAAATGTGAGGAATTCCCAAATTCCTCTGAGGCAAACCCCACCTGGAACTTCCCAGTGTGGATCCCTGGATCCGTGTCCAGGGATGCTGGGATGAGATAACGGAGCAGGGACTCAGATAAGGAGGATTCACCTCCATTGCCATTTTCCCGCCTTTTTTTTTTGGCGGGAGCTCTGGGCATGTGTGGAGAGCATGAGGGGAAAAACCTCTTTATTTATCCCAAATTGATCCTCTGAGGAATCTCGACAATTAAACACCATTGAGGGAAAACATGTGTGTATTTTCCTTATTTTGGAAAATTTTTTTATTTATCTTTATTTATTTATTTATCCCAAATGAATCCTCTGAGGAATCTCAACAATTAAACACCATTGAGGGAAAAGACACGTGTATTTTCCTTATTTTGGATGGGTTTCTATCCAAATTTCACCACAGTGAGAGCTTTGGGAGTTTGTTTTGGGACTTTTGGGTTTGTTTTTTTCCCCTCAGTGTGTGGGATCAGGAGCACTGCCTTGATCTTGGCTTTCTTCTCAACACAACCCCAAACTTCTGCGTTTCTCCGCTGAAAACCTCCTGATTCTTGCTAATTCCCTGGAATTCCTTATATTTTTCCTGGATTTCCTCCCCCTTTGCAGGTGAAAGAGCTCGTTCTGGACAACTGCAGGTCGTACGAAGGGAAAATCGAGGGCCTCACGGATGAGTTTGAGGAGCTGGAATTCCTCAGCACAATCAACGTCGGCTTAACCTCAGTTGCAAACTTACCAAAGTTAAACAAACTCAAGAAGGTAAATCCCACCTCCCCCAGCCAAATCCCTCCTTTTCCCCCACCCCTCTTTCTCCACGGCTGGAAAAGTGGCTGGAATGGGATCGGATGGGATTTTTTTGAGGATGTTTCTGGGCCCTTTGCAGCTCGAGCTGAGCGACAACAGAATCTCAGGAGGCCTGGAAGTGTTGGCAGAGAAGTGTCCGAACCTCACGCACCTAAACCTAAGCGGCAACAAAATTAAAGATCTCGGGACAATAGAACCTCTGGTGAGTCGGGATTGCTCTCCCAGGAGTGGGATTCGTCCCATTCCAAACCCCTTTGGAATGCCTTCCTCCGTCCCAGGTTTGCTCCAAGCCTGGCTGTGGGCACTTCCAGGGAATGTTGAACCTGTGCTAAAGCCTTTTCCCCTCATTCCTTCCCCAAAATCCTGGTTATTCCTGCCCCTCCTGCATCCCAAGTCCTGGGGAGTTGGTTTGGCTGCAAGGAATGGGATTCATCCTGTTCCAGCCCCCTGGGAATTCCTTCCTCTATCCCTTGGACGCTTGCAGGGAATGTCACTCGTGGCACCGGTGCCAGATCCTTCCCGATATCCCGACTAATCCTGGGATCCAGGCCGCATCCCAAATCCCTGTCCCCGTTCCCGGTGAGCCGCTGCTTCCCTCTAGTGGCTGCCGGGCCGGGCTCCCCCATTCCCGGCGGGAATCACCGCAGCTTCCCAGGATTCCACGGGCTCTGGATTCATCTCCAGGCACAACAATTCCCATGAAAACCCTTCCAGGAGCAGCTCCATCCCGAATCCCCTTTCCTGCAGCGCACGGAGAAGGCAGAGCTGTGAAACTCATGGAGAAGCTTGGAGCTGCTCCCAGTTTTCCCAGCTTTCCCAGTTTTCCAAATTCCAGGTCTTTTTCCCGAGTGCTTTCCACATTAAGGGGAAGGGAGATGTTCCCTAAGAGTTGATATTTTTTATCCATGGATAAGCCTTGATACAAATACTCAATTCCTTTGGATTTTATTCATGGGATTTCCAGATTTCCAGGTTCTGTCGGTGGTGCAGAGTTCTCCCACCCCAAAAAAATTAAAAAATTCCACAAAACTCCCCAGGAATTGAATTCCTGTTCCATTTCCTTTTCTTTTTTTTTTTTTTTTTTTCATTTTCTAGAAGCTAAGGAAAAATAATTCCGTTTTTTAAACCTCTCTTAGCAAAGTTCTTGTGGGCAAATGTTCCATTCCTGCTTCCGTCTGCAAGAATTCCTGCCAGAATTCCTGGATCTGGCTCCTTTGGGGTAATTCCCTGGACATCCATTATTCCTTTGGATTTGCAAGGTGCAGGACTCCGGGGAGAGCCTTTCCCATCCCAGATCCCAAATGAAAGAACCCAAAACACCCCCAGGAATCCCTTGAGGACGTTCCATGTGGGATCCTTGGCTTTCTAGGGAATTCCTGCAGCAGCAAACCTCCACAAATCCCACCAAAACCCCCAGGAATTGAATCCCTGATCCGTTTCCATGTCTTTTTTTTTTTTTCATTTTCCAGAGGCTAAGGAAAAAAAAAAATCATTCCATTTTTAAACCTCTCTTAGCAAAGTTCTTGTGTCCAGGTGCTCCATTCCTGCTTCCATCTGCAGGAATTCCTTTGGGATCATCCCCTGGACATCAGTGATTCCTGGATCTGGTGCCTTTGGGTTAATTCCCTGGATTTCAATGATTCCTGGATCTGGCGTGGGATAATTCCCAGGACATCAATTATTCCTGGATCTGGTGCCTTTGGAATCATCCCCAGGACATCAGTGATTTCCTGGATCTGGTGCCTTTGGGATCATTCCCTGGACATCAATTATTCCTGGATTTGGTGTTTTTGGAATCATCCCCAGGACATCAGTGATTCCTGGATCTGGTGTGGGATAATTCCCAGGACATCAATTATTCCTGGATCTGGTGCCTTTGGGATAATTCCCAGGACATCAGTGATTCCTGGATCTGGTGCCTTTGGAATCATCCCCTGGACATCAGTGATTTCCTGGATCTGGTGTGGGATAATTCCCAGGGTGATTCCTGGATCTGGTGCCTTTGGAATAATTCCCTGGAGATGCAGTGACTCCTGGATCTGGAAGCTGCAAGAGTCCAAGGAGAAGCCTTTCCCATCCCAAATCCCAAACCAAAGAACCCCAAACCACCCCTGAGCGCCTTCCCTTGCATGATCCTTGCCTCCGGGAGGGAATCCCTGCAAGCAGCAAACCTTGGGAATGGCTTTGTCTTCCCCAGAAAAAGTTGGAAAACCTGAAGAGCTTAGACCTGTTCAACTGTGAGGTGACCAACTTGAACGACTACAGAGAAAACGTCTTCAAGCTGCTGCCGCAGCTGACCTACCTGGACGGCTACGACCGGGACGACAAGGAAGCGCCGGATTCTGACGCCGAGGGATACGTGGAGGGGCTGGATGACGAGGAGGAGGATGAGGACGGTACGGGGAACGCGCGGCAAGGGAGCGGGGCCGGCACGCCGAGGAGGGAGGGGAGTGGGGATCCTGTGAGGGGAGGGAGTGAGGGGATAAAGGGAAGGAGTGAGGAGACGAGGAGGAGTGAGGGGATGAGGGTAGGAGTGAGGGGATAAAGGGAAGGAGTGAGGGGAATGAGGGGAAGGAGTGAGGAGATAAAGGGAAGGAGTGAGGAGATAAAGGGAAGGAATAAGGGGAAGGACCTGAGGGGAATGAGGGGAAGGAATGAGGGGGAATGAGGGGAAGGTGTGAGGGGATGAGGGGAAGGAGTGAGGGGAAGGAATGAGGGGATGAGGGGAAGGAGTGAGGAAATGAGGGAAGGAATGAGGAGAAGGAGTGAGGGAATGAGGGAAAGAATGAGGAGGAGGAGTGAGGGGATAAAGGGAAGGAATGAGGGGAAGGAGTGAGGGGATAAAGGGAAGGAGTGAGGTGAAGGAATGAGGGGAAGGAGTGAGGGGAAGGACCTGAGGGAATGAGGGGAAGGAATGAGGGAGTGAGGGGATGAGGGGAAGGAGTGAGGGGAAAGACCTGAGGGGATGAGGAGAAGGAGTGAGGGGATAAAGGGAAAGGAATAAGGGGAAGGACCTGAGGTAATGAGGGTAAGGAGTGAGGGGATAAAGGGAAGGAATGAGGAGATGGATTGAGGGAATGAGGGGAAGGACCTGAGGGAATGAGGGGAAGGAATGAGGGGTTAAAGGGAAGGAATGAGGAGAAGGAGTTAGGGGATGAGGGAAAAGGACCTGAGGGAATGAGAGGAAGGAATAAGGGAATTGACAGGAGGAATGAGGAAAGGACCTCGGTGTCCTGAGGGAATGAAGGGAAGGAAATTGAGGGAATGAGGGGAAGGAGTGAAGGAATGAGGGAAGGAATGAGGGAAAAGACCTGAGGGAATGAGGGGAAGGAGTGAGGGGATAAAGGGAAGGAATGAGGAGATGGAGTGAGGGAATGAGAGGAGGGAATGAGGGAATTGAGAGGAGGAATGAGGAAAGGACCTCGGTGTCCTGAGGGAATGAAGGGGAGGGAATGAGGGGAAGGACCTGAGGGAATGAGGGAAAGGAGCTGGGTATCCCAGAGGAATGAGGGAATGAGGGGAAGGAGCCGGATATCCCAGAGGAATGAAAGGAAGGAGCGGGATATCCCAGAGGAATGAGAGGAAAGAGTTGGATATCCCAGAGGAACGAGGGACAGGAGTTGGGTATCCCAGAGGAATGAGGGAATGAGGGGAAAGGAGCCGGGTATCCCAGAGGAATGAGGGGAAGGAGCCAGGTATCCCAGAGGAACGAGGGACAGGAGCTGGGTATCCCAGAGGAACGAGGGACAGGAGCTGGGTATCCCAGAGAAACGAGGGAGAGGAGCCAGGTATCCCGAGGGAATGGGCGGGAAGGAGCCGGGCAGGGCCTGAAGGAGCAACTTCCTCAGCTTTGTCCCTAGTGAAAGACCGGGACGACAAGGAAGCGCCGGATTCCGACGCCGAGGGATACGTGGAGGGGCTGGACGACGAGGAGGAGGATGAGGACGGTAGGTGGGACACACTCCAGGGAATCCCTGCCCTTCCCGAGGGATGGTGAGGGGAGGAGGTGGAGAAACGGGAAAATTCCTGCGCCTGGGATCGGGGGAAAGAACCAGAGGGAAGGAATGATGGGAACGTCCTGGAATTGTGGAAATCCTCGTGGAAAAGGGGGGAAAAAAAGTAGGAATTAGGGAACAGGGATGAGAAGGAACGTGCTGGAATTGTGGAAATCCTCGTGGAAAAGGGGGGAAAAAAAGCAGGAATTAGGGAACGGGGATAAGAAGGAACGTGCTGGAATTGTGGAAATCCTCGTGGAAAAGGGGGAAAAAAAGGCAGGAATTAGGGAATGGGAATGAGGAGGAACATCCTGGAATTGTGGAAATCCTTGTGGAGGCCCTGAGGGAGGAACAGCCTGGAATTCCAGGGATTTCCAGGGAATTCACCTTTCCCTTGGCTGCTCCCAGAGCCATCCCAGCTTGAGGATCTGGCTGATCCCAGGGAATTTGCTGGATTCTCCCAACCCGGCGGGCGCAGCAGAAGCAGAAAAGCTGGATGTGCGCTTTTCCCGGGAATGCTGAGTGGGAACTCTGGGAAAAGTTCCCAAACCAGCTCCCAAACACATGGAAAAAAAACAAACTCCAGGGGCTCAGTTTCCTGCTGGGAACGGTTGGATTTGGGGGCAATTCCCTTTTGGGAATGGCCTGAAAGGCTGGAATTTGGGGAAATTTGGAAATTTGGGATGATGGACGATGGGAAAATTCTGCTCCATCCATCCCTGGAAAAGCCAGGATTGATTCCCAGATCCTTGGGAACAGTGGGGGAAGCGGAGCAGCTGGAGCCTCCTGAGCTGTGCTGTCCCTAAGGAATTCTCCGTTGGGAGAATTCCCAGATTTTGGGTGGAATTCCTTTAAAAAAACCCCTCCCCTTTTTTCCATGGATTTTTGTTGGTTTTTTTTTCCAGAGGAGGAATACGACGACGACGCTCAGGTAGTGGAGGATGAGGAGGACGAGGAGGAGGAGGAGGAAGGGGAGGAGGAGGACGTGAGCGGGGAGGAGGAGGTGAGCCCTCGGGAAACGGGCGGGAAATCCGGGATTCCGGAGATTTTAGGGATGAAGTCTGGGATTGGAGGGGGGAAAAAAGGGATTGAGGGGGAGGAAAAAAGGGATTGAGGGGGGGAAATGGGATGGGAGGAGGGAAAATGGGATGGGAAAGGGGAAAGTGGGATGGGAGGAAGGAAAACTGGGATTGGAGGAGGGAAAATGGGATTGTGGAAGGAAAACTGGGATTGGAGGGGGGAAAAAAGGGATTGGAGGGGAAAATGTGGGATTGAGGTGGGGGAAATGGGATTGGAGGGGAAAATGTGGGATTGAGGAGGGGGAAATGGGATTGGAGGGGAAAATGTGGGATTGAGGAGGGGGAAATGGGATTGGAGGGGAAAATGTGGGATTGGAGGGGGAAAAAAGGGATGGGAAAGGGGAAAGTGGGATGGGAGGAGGGAAAATGGGATGGGAATAAGGAAAATGGGATTGTGAAAGGAAAACTGGGATTGGAGGAAGGAAAATGGGATTGGAGGGGGAAAAAGGGAATTGGAGGGGAAAATGTGGGATTGAGGGGGAGAAATGGGATGGGAAAGGGGAAAGTGGGATGGGAGGAAGGAAAATGGGATGGGAATAAGGAAAATGGGATTGTGGAAGGAAAACTGGGATTATGCAGGGGGAAATGAGATGGGAGGAGGGGAATTGGAGTTGGAGGAGGGAATGGGAAAACGGGGTTTTTAGGAATGCCCCTCTGGAATGTTCCTGAGTCTCCTCAATCCCGCTTGGAGGCTCTGGAGAAATCCGGCTTTTCCCCACTCCCGTAAATCCCAGTCCGGTTTTCCTAAACTGGGGAGAATGGCACATTCCCACATTCCCGCATTCCCGCACTCCCAGCTCGGGGGTCGATTCCCTGGGATTTCAGCGCCATTCCCAAAAAAAAAAACCAAAAACCGGGAACACCAGGAAGCGGCTCCCAAGGACTTTTCCCTGCCCCTTGGAGAACGGAATTTTTGGGGAGAAAGCCGCTGGGCTGCTCCCGCTTTTCCATCCCAGTTTTTTTTTCTCCTGGAATTCCAGGAGGACGAGGAAGGCTACAACGACGGCGAGGTGGACGACGAGGAGGACGAGGAGGAGCCCGGTACGGAGCCGATCCCGCTTTTTCCTAAGGGAAAAAACCCCTCAAATTCCGTGGGGAAACGGAATTCCCGGGAACGCGGGCTCCTGGAATAACGGGAATAACGGGAATTCCTATTTTTTTTTAATTTTTTCCCAGAGGAAGAGCGAGGCCAGAAGAGGAAACGAGAGCCCGAGGACGAGGGGGACGAGGACGACTGAGCAGCTTTTCCCTCCCCTTGGAAAAAAAACAAACAACACCACAAAAAAAAAATTCCCCCTCTTGTGATTTGACTGTTTTTATCCCCGGAATTCCCCCCCTTTTTTTCCCCCACCCCTACTCCCGACCCTTTGGATTTCCTTTTTCTTTTTTTCCTGGTTTTTTTTTTTTGGATTTGTTTTTTTGGATTTGTTTTTTTGTTTTATTTTTTTTGTTTTATTTTAATTTTTTTTTTCCGGATTGTAACGTTGCTGTGGGAACCGAGCGGGAGCAGCCAGGGTGGGAAGGGAATAAAATCCTATTTTTACTGCCGCTCCTCCTCCTCCTCCGATTCTTTTTGGGAATCTTTTCCCCTCCCTTCGGATCCCTTCTTCTCCTTCCATCCCTCGGGACCGACCGCCGGAGAGGCCGAGCGAGGAAACCTCTGGGAATTCTCTTGGATTCACTCGGAACACGGCCGGGAAAGCACGGAACCAGGAGAAAAAGCCCAGCTGGAAATCCACGGATCAGCCGGGATTTTTTCCACACCTCTGCCATTCCCAAATCCACAAGGGGTTCGTTTTGGTTTCTTTGATTTTTTCGGGAAGGGTTCGTTTGGTTCCTTTCATTTTTTATTTTCCGGGAATGTCAGCCAGGCTTTTCCTCCTCTGGGATTTTTAATTTTTTTTTTTGGGGAATGCTGCCATTTCCAGCCCCCTTTTTTTTTTTTTCCCAACTTTGTGAAAAAATTCCCTCTTTGTAAATAGCCACCAAACCTCGGGGGGGAGGTGTTTTTTTGTGTTTTTTTTTTCGGGAATGTCGGATTTTTTTCGGGATGGGGTCGGAGCTGGTGACTTTGGGATCTCCCTGTGTGTTGCGTGTTCCCGGTTTTCCTTTTAATTTGGGATTTTTAGGGAAGTTTTTTTGGGATTTTTTTTTATTTTATTTTTTTTTTTGGGGGGGGGGGTGGTGAGTTTTCTGAGTTTTTAGAATTTTTTTTTTTTTTTTTTGGGAATTCTTGGGAATTTTCACGGCTCCGGCACGGCCGAATCCCTGGAAATGGCAGGCATGATTAAAAAAAAATGGGGATCTCTGTAAAAAAAAAAAAAAAAAAAATCCCAAATTCCCAAATTGCCCCATCTTGGAATGAACCAACTCCTCCCCCCTTTTCCCCAATCAGCTCCCTCTGGAATTTCCGCCGCTAATCCAGGGAAAAAAAAAACCCAAACAAAAACCCCAAAACTTGGAAAATCCCCGTTTTTCCACCCAGAAAAGCCAGGAATTCCAGGAGAAATGCCTGAAATTCCATGAAAAATTGTATTTTCTTACCCTTGTGGGAGGCAAAAAAAAAAAAAACAAAAACCCCCAAAAACCCGGAAAATCCTTGGGGAATGTACAGATCCTGCGGGGGGAAAAAAAATCCCTTTGGAAGCGACTTGGATTTCCCGGGAAAAGCTTCCGTGTGTAGAAATCCAGCGGCTCCAGGGTTTTTTTTTTTTTTTTGGGAATTTGGGGGCCCCGGCAGAGCCACCTTTGGAGTTTTTGTCTGTTTGGCTTTGAGGAATTTCAATAAAAAGCTTTTGATACAAACCCCGCCTCTGGAATTCTTTTCCGGGGAAAAACGAGGGAAACGACGGCGGCCCTGGAAAAACGGGAATTCCTGGATTTTTTTAAAAAAAAACCACGAGGAATTGCAGCTCTGGAAAAGCGGGAATTCCCGGATTTTTTGGCACCTTTTGGCTCCCCAAAACCCCTTTGGGGGACGCCCAGGGAAGAGAGGTTGGGGTTGAGCAAAACTCCTGGAATGTTTTCCCTTGGGAACGGAGGGTTCCTGCGGGATTATCCCGGGAAAAACTCGGAGCCTTTCTCCTGGAAAATCCTCGCCTGGAAAATCCTCTCCTGGAATATCCTCTCCTGGTTTTGCCAGGCTGGGAGCAGGGAAGCTCCTCAGGGATGGGGAGCTCCATCCCTCTGGAATGCTCTGGATCCTAAACAGGAACGTTGGGATGAGCAGGGAATGCTGGGATGAGGATCCCACACCGGATTCCAGGATCCACCCCCGACCCCTCCCTGCTCCAGAGGAGCCCATCCCAGGAATTTCCCCTTGGAATTCCCCCCAAGCCCCTCCCACAAGGAGTCCCCCCCCGGATGAAGAAGGAAAAGCGGGAACGGCGGCTCCGGTATCCTGAAAAGGTTTTTATTCCATCGCTATCCCGTGGGAGCATAAATAATCGGGAATGACAGCACACGGAACGCAGCGGGGAACGCCGGGAACGCCGGGACACGGGACGGATCCGGTCCGGGAACGCCGGGACACGGGACGGATCCGGTCCAGGAACGCCGGGACACGGGACGGATCCGGTCCGGGAACGCCGGGAACGCCGGGACACGGGACAGATCCAGTCCGGGAACGCCGGGACACGGGACGGATCCGGTCCGGGAACGCCGGGAACTCCAGCAGCTCGGATCGAGTGGGAATTGGGATCTCCAAGGAAAACCAACAGGGATTTGGTGTCGTTCCCTCCGCTCCGGGCAAATCCATCAATCCTGGGATTGTCCAGCCCGGCCAACTCCGGCTGCCTCCCTCGGGATCCGTCCCTCGGGATCCGTCCCTGCGGCAGCGCCCCCAGGAATATCCTGGGCTCCCACTCCGGGAAGAATCCCGATTTCCCACCACAGGAATGATCCCGAGTTCCCGTCATGGGGATGGATCCCAGATTCCAACCGTGGGAAGGGGTCATGGGATGGATCCCAGTTTTCCAGCACAGGAGGGATCCTGTCCCGTTCCCATGGGAAGAATCCCAGTTTTCCAGCACAGAATGGATCCTGTCCCATTCCCATGGGAATGATCCCGGTTTCCCAGCACGGGAAGGATCCTGTCCTGTTCCCATAGGAAGAATCCCAGTTTCCCAGCACAGAATGGATCCCAGTTTTCCAGCATGGGATGGATCCCGTCCCGTTCCCATGGGAAGAATCCCAGTTTTCCAGCACGGGATGGATCCTGTCCCATTCCCATGGGAAGAATCCCAGTTTTCCAGCACGGGATGGATCCCAGTTTTCCAGCACAGAAAGGATCCTGTACATCTCCCATGGGATGGATCCCGGATTCCAACCATGGGAGGGGGTCATGGGATGGATCCCAGTTTTCCAGCATGGGATGGATCCTGTCCCGTTCCCATGGGAATGATCCCAGTTTTCCAGCACAGGAAGGATCCTGTCCATTCCCATGGGATGGATCCCAGTTTCCCAGCACAGAATGGATCCCAGTTTTCCAGCATGGGATGGATCCTGTCCCGTTCCCATGGGATGGATCCTGTCCTATTCCCATGGAAAGGATCCCAATTTTCCAGCACAGAATGGATCCTGTCCCATTCCCATGGGAATGATCCCGGTTTCCCAGCACGGGAAGGATCCCGGATTCCCACACATAAACCCCCTTTTGCCGATCAAGCCCTTCCCGCTTCCCGCCCCTTTTCCAGCTCCGTTCCCGCTGTCACATCTTTGCATAGGAAAAAAAAAAAACCAAAAAAACCAAAATTAACAGCGAGGGAAGCTTTCCCGGGAATCCGATCCCGACGGACGCGGGACGCGGCTCCCAGTCACCCGGGAGAGGCTCCAGGCTTTCCCAGGAATCGGGTTAGAGCGGGATTAGTGCCGGACGAGACGCGCGGGGACGCGATTCCAAGGCTCTCGGGGAGGGCCGCGGGTTCCGGAATCGCGTCCCTGGGTGAGCGGATCCGAGGGGGAATTCGGGGTGGAGGGAGTAGAAACGAAGGAATTCCGTTAGAAAACGTCCCCCGGAGTCAATTGTTCTTGGGGCTGTTCCGGAAGTTCTTTAATTCCAGCTGCAGCTGCCGGATCCGAATGTCCTTCTGCGAGAGCTCGTCCTTCAGCCGCCGGATCTCATCCTGCTGCCGGAAGAACATCCGGAGCAGCTGGAAAAAAACCAGGAGGGGAGATGGAGGGATGGAGCGGCTGGGATGGCGCCGGCTCATCCCAGGATCCTGCTTCCCGCTCTTCCCAGATCCGCGCTGGGAGCGGGCGCCGTGACCCGGCTGATTTTGGGGACGAAGGGTGGGTTTGAAGGGAAGGGTGGGAGATTTGGGTGGGATTTTGGGATGGAATTCCCAGAGAAGCTGTGGCCTGCCCCTGCATCCCTGGAAGTGCCCAAGACCAGGTTGGAGCAGCCTGGGATAGTGGGAGGTGTCCCTGGAAAAGGTGCCCACCGTGGGAAAGGGTCGTGGGATGGATCCCGGGATCCCACCATGGGAAAGGGTGATGGGATGGATCCCATAGTCCCACTGTGGGGAAGGGTCATGGGATGGATCCCATATTCCCACCATGGGGAAGGATCATGGGATCCCACCATGGGGAAGGATCATGGGATCCCACCGTGGGAAAGGGTTGTGGGATGGATCCCAGGATCCCACCATGGGAAAGGATCATGGGATGGATCCCAGGATCCAGCTGTGGGGAAGGATCATGGGATGGATCCCATATTCCCACTGTGGGGAAGGGTCATGGGATCCCACCGTGGGAAAGGGTCGTGGGATGGATCCCATATTCCCACCATGGAAAAGGGTCGTGGAATAGACCGTGGGATCCCACCATGGGAAAGGATCATGGAATGGATCCCATATTCCCAACGTGGGGAAGGGTCATGGGATGGATCCCAGGATCCAACCACGGGAAAGGATCATGGGATGGATCCCAGGATCCCACCATGGGGAAGGGTTGTGGAATGGACCCTGGGATCCCACCATGGGAAAGGATCATGGGATGGATCCCAGGATCCCACCATGGGGAAGGGTTGTGGAATGGACCCTGGGATCCCACCATGGGGAAGGATCATGGAATGGATCCCAGGATCCCACCATGGGGAAGGGTTGTGGAATGGACCCTGGGATCCCACCATGGGGAAGGATCATGGAATGGATCCCACATTCCCACTGTGGGGAAGGGTCATGGGATGGATCCCAGGCTCCTGTCCCTGGAGGGATCCCACGCTCCCACCTCCACTGGGATGCAGAACTGGTGCCTTTCCAGGTTCATCCCCGCCCAGATCCCGTTCCCGCCATTCCCATTCCCGCCCCACCTCGTTCTCCGTGCGGGGCGGGACGTTCTCCAGGAGGTCGATCCCGTTGACCACCACGCTCTTCTTCTCCCTCGCTGGCGCCTTGAAGACGATCTTGGAATTCCTCTTGTATCCCTCCTTCAGCGACATCAGGATGGGATCTGCGGGAGAGCCGGCGGGTCAGCGGGATGCGGTGGCCCTTCCCTACATCCCGGATATTTTTGGGATAACTCCCACCCCGGGGTGGTTTTACCTCTGTTGACCCCGCTGAGCCACTCGTCCGGGGTCAGGGCCGGCTCCGTGCCCGGAGTCATGGGATAAATGTCCTCCTGGTAGGTCTCCGACTGGGAAAACGGGAAAGGAAGAGCGATGGGATCTGGGAATTCTCTCCCTGGGCACAGGGGGATAATTCCCTCCCCCATGGAGGGAATGAACGCCCG
Organism: Phylloscopus trochilus trochilus; assembly: GCA_016584745.2. Classification (NCBI taxonomy): domain Eukaryota; kingdom Metazoa; phylum Chordata; class Aves; order Passeriformes; family Phylloscopidae; genus Phylloscopus; species Phylloscopus trochilus. The sequence goes on from WQNJ02000063.1 coordinate 1,256,964, forward strand.
GATAGTTGGGGAAGTCCGGGCACAGGGAGGAAATTTGGGAAGTGCTGGCTGGAGCAGAGGACCTGGGATGGTGTCCTCCACCCAGCCCTGGCCAGCAGCTGGATTTGCTTCCCAGAAAGAGACGTTTTCCCAAAAACTCCCAAACCTCGGGTGTTTTTTTTCCCTCGGAAAAACATTCCCTGAAAACATTCCCGTTAAACCCGTGGCTGAAATTCCCTGGGACGAGTAAGGATGGAGAGATCCAGGGGTGGTGGGAACGGAGCCGTGCGTGGGATTGGCCGGAAGCGGGGCCGCCACGTCCACGGCTCCGGACATTCCGGATCCCGCTCATCCCGGGACTCACCCGCCTGGGGACGATCATGGAGATGGGCTCGATCAGCCCCTTGAGGGTGATGAGTTTGTAGAAACGGAAAACTTCGCAGGCGGAGACGTCCAGGCCGTGCTTCGGCATCACCCCTGCGGAGAGAGCACCGGGATGGAAAATCCCAAACCGGAGAGCACCGGAATCAGCCACCCGGGCAATTCCCAGGATGGAAACCGGGATCAGCTATCCATGCAATTCCCAGGATGAAAAATCCCAAACCGGAGAGCACCGGGGTCAGCCCTCCGCGCAATTCCCAGGATGGAAACCGGGATCAGGCGTCCGTGCAATTCCCAGGATGCAAAATCCCAAACCCGAGAGCACCGGGATCAGCCATCCACGCCATTCCCGGAATGGAAAATCCAAACCGAAACCAAATCCAATCCCAACCCAATCCAACCGAAACCCAACCCAAACCCAATCCCAACCCAATCCAATCCCAATCCAGACCCAATCCCAACCCAATCCCAATCCCAATCCAACCCAATCCCAACCCAATCCCAACCCAATCCCAATCCAACCCAACCCAATCCCAATACAACCCAATCCCAAACCCAATCCAAACCCTTCTCCTTGTGCCATTTAATCCAGCACCTTCCCCATCCTCCTTTTCCGTGCTCCGGCTCCTTACCCAGCCCTTTCTGCGGAGCCGGGGAGCGGAATTCCATGAGATAACTCAGGTAGGGCTTTTCCGAGCCGATCTCGTAGTACCGGATGTTGCCGTCGCCCTGGAGCAGCAGGGAAGAGGGGTGGGAATGGATTGGGAAGTGAGGAGGTGGGAAAAAAACCCCAAAACCCCAGGATCAGGAGTATCAGGAAGGCAGGGATGGATGGGATGGAATTCCCAGAGAAGCTGTGGCTGCCCCCGGATCCCTGGAAGTGCCCCAGGCCAGGCTGAACCAGCCTGGGATGGTGGGAAGTGTCCCTGCCCATGGTTGGGATGGGATGGGATGGGATGGGATGGGATGGGATGGGATGAGTGGGATGGGATGGGATGGGATTTAAAGTCCCTTCCCACCCAAAACCCTTCCAGGATTCCATGGAATGCCGATCCCTCTCCCAGAGCAGTGAGTGGGGCAGGGAGCAGTGGCCAGGCAGGAGCTGGAGAAGCTGCGGCCACCCCTGGATCCCTGGAATATCCTGGATGGGACAGGACTTCGATCCCCTGGGATAACGGGACGTTTCCCACGGCAGGGACATCCATGGAACGGGGTGAGTTTTGAGCTCCCTTTCCAGACAAAACCATTCCCAGGATACAAATTCCAGCCCCGCTCCCTGGGCAGCGCCGGGGGGGGGGGGGGAGGATTTTCTGGGAATGCCGTATCCGGGTGCTCCGCGCATTCCCTACCTTCCCGGCCAGGTAGAGCATGTGGGTGTCGGCGTCGTAGAAGGGGAAGAGGAGCCCCGAGAGGCCGTCGATCTCCTCCTCGATCAGGGGCATGGATAAATCCTCCTGGAAAACGGGAAAACCCCGGGCGGCGCTGAGCGGGATCCCGGCAGGGATGGAGCAGGGGATGGAGCAGGAATTCCGGCAGGGATGGAGGGGAATCCTGGTGGGGATGGAGCAGGGGATGGAGCAGGGATCCTGGTGGGGTTGGAGCAGGGATCCTGGTGGGGTTGGAGCAGGAATTCCGGCAGGGATGGAGCAGGGATCCTGGTGGGGTTGGAGCAGGAATTACAGAGGATACGGAGCAGGAATTCCAGCAGGGATAGAGCAGGAATTCCAGCAGGAAAGGAGTGGAATCCTGGTGGGGATGGAGCAGGGATCCTGGTGGGGTTGGAGCAGGAATTCCAGCAGGGATGGAGCAGGGATCCTGGTGGGGTTGGAGCTGGAATTCCAGAGGATCCAGAGCAGGAATTCCAGCAGGGATAGAGCAGGATCCTGTTGGGGATGGAGCAGGAATTCCAGCAGGGATGGAGCAGAAATTGCAGGGGGAATGGAACGGGATCCTGGCAGGGATGGAGCGGGAATTCCAGCGGGAACAGAGCGGGATCCCAGCACCCACCTGGTCCCAGAGGGCGATCTGCCGGGTGTTCCAGCGGGACACGCCGGTGGTCAGGAGCCGCTTGGTGCTTCCCAGGAAAACCACGCGGTTGACGCGGTGGTTCTTGCAGCTGGCCTCCTGCAAGGCGGGAACGAGCTCTGGAATTCCCCTTGGAATTCCCAGCTCTCATCCCAGGAAAGCCTTTTCCTTCCTCCCCTCCCCTCATCCCGGGGAAATTCCAGCTCTGTCCTGCGGCACCTGCCCCTGGGAAAGCCCAAATTCCCATTTTCCCAAGTTACCAGGGAGAAGCCGCCGCCCTCCTCCGAAAGTTCCGGCACCTTCCCCGTCATTCCCACCGTTTTCCACAAATCCCTAAATTAACGAGGGAATCAAAGCCTCCAAGCCCTTCCCAGCATCTCCACCGCCAGGCTGGGAACCGGATTCCACCGCAGGGAAAACCATCCCACCCTGGGAATGTCTCATCCCGCAGGACCAGGGGTGGATCTCGATCTTCCCCGTGACAGGCGGGATTTTTCCCTCAGGATCCGGCCTTTGGGACGGATCACGGGATCGCTGAGGTGGGAAAAGAGCTTCCGAAACACGGAATCCAAACCGGGATGGATCAGCGACGGACACATCCAGGAATTCCTTGGGCAGCTCCCGGAATGGGGACTCCAAACCCCCCTGGGCAGCCCATTCCAACGTTCAAGAGCCTTTTCCATGGAGAAATTCCAGCCTCAGCCTTCCCTGAACTTCCCAACCTCCCTGGAATTCCAACCTGAACTTTCCCTGAAATTCCCAACCTCCCTGGAATTCCAACCTGAACTTTCCCTGAAATTCCCAACCTCCCTGGAATTCCAACCTGAACCTTCCCTGAACTTCTCCAACCTCCCTGGAATTCCAACCTGAACCTTCCCTGAACTTCCCAAACCTCCCTGGAATTCCAGCCCGACCCTTCTTCCCTGGACAAATTCCAGCCTTCCCTTGTCCCCACACCCCAAACCTGACCCTACCAACTCCACACTCCCAGATCCTTTAGGACAAAATCTCCCAGGTTTTCCAGGTGGCTGGAAAACTTCCTCTGAAAACCCCCCCAGGAATTCCCCCGGGGACTCAGCTCCTCTTTTCCATCATCTCCCTGGAGATTTCCAACCTGGACCTTCCCTGAACTTCCCAACCTCCCTGGAATTCCAACCCGAACCTTCCCTGAACTTCCCAACCTCCCTGAAATTCCAGCCTCAATCTTCCCTGAACTTCCCAACCTCTCTGGAATTCCAACCCGAACCTTCCCTGAACTTCCCAAACCTCCCTGGAATTCCAACCTGACCCTTCTTCCCTGGACAAATTCCAGCCACCCCAAACCTGACCCTACCAACTCCACATTCCCAAGATCCTTTAGGACAAAATCTCCCAGATTTTCCAGGTGGCTGGAAAACTTCCTCTAAAACCCCCCGCCACCAGCAATTCCCCCAGGGACTCAGCTCCTCTTTTCCATCATCTCCATGGAGATTTCCAACCTGGACCTTCCCTGAACTTCCCAACCTTCCCTGAACCTCCTGACCTCCCTGGAATTCCAACCTGAACCTTCTTCCCTGAACTTCCCAAACCTCCCTGAAATTCCAACCTGACCCTTCTTCCCTGGACAAATTCCAGCCTTCCCTTGTCCCCACACCCCAAACCTGACCCTACCAACTCCCCATTCCCGGGATCCTTTAGGACAAAATCTCCCAGATTTTCCAGGTGGCTGGAAAACTTCCTCTGAAAACCCCACCAGCAATTCCCCCAGGGACTCAGCTCCTCTTTTCCATCATCTCCATGGAGGTTTCCCGACATTCCTCAGGGATTCCTCCCCCGGGGATCCCGCTCCCACCTGCAGGACCCTGCCGGAGCGCGGCTCCACCACGCGCAGCCGCTTGTCCTTGCAGGTGGTGGCCACCAGGCTGCCGTCGGTGTTGAAGGACAGGCAGAGGATCACGTCCGTGTGGCAGTCGATCATCTTCACCGGCTCGCCCACCTCCAGGTTCCAGATCAGCACCTGCGGGAACGCCGGGAGATCCTCCTGCTCCGTGAAAGCTCTCCCTGGTCTTTGGGAGGGTTCCCTGGCCTATGGAAGCTGTTCCTGGTCTTTGGAAGTTGTTCCTGGCCTATGGAAGCCCTTCCTGGCCTATGGAAGCTGTTCCTGGTCTGTGAAAGCTCTTCCTGGTTTTTGGAAGCTGTTCCTGGTCTTTGGGAGCTCTCCCTGGCCTATGGAAGCTGTTCCTGGTCTTTGGAAGTTGTTCCTGGCCTATGGAAGCCCTTCCTGGCCTATGGAAGCTGTTCCTGGTCTTTGGGAGCTCTCCCTGGCCTTTGGAAGCTGTTCCTGGTTTTTGGAAGCTCTCCCTGGCCTATGGAAGCTGTTCCTGGGTTTTGGAAGTTGTTCCTGGCCTATGGAAGCCCTTCCTGGTCTATGGAAGCTGTTCCTGGTCTTTGGGAGCTCTCCCTGGCCTATGGAAGCTGTTCCTGGTCTGTGAAAGCTGTTCCTGGTCTGTGAAAGCTGTTCCTGGTCTGTGGAAGTTGTTCCTGGTCTGTGGAAGTTGTTCCTGGTCTGTGGAAGCTCTCCCTGATCCATGAAAGCTCTCCTTGATCCATGGAACATCTCCCAGATCCATGGAAGTTCTCCCTGATCCATAGACGCTCTCCTTGATCCATGGAAGCTCTCCTTGATCCATGGAAGCTCTCCCTGATCCATGGAAGCTCTCCCTGATCCATAGACGCTCTCCTTGATCCATGGAAGCTCTCCCTGATCCATGGAAGCTCTCCCTGATCCATAGACGCTCTCCTTGATCCATGGAAGCTCTCCCTGATCCATGGAACATCTCCCAGATCCATGGAAGCTCTCCCTGATCCATGGAAGCTCTCCCTGATCTATGGAAGTTCTCCTTGGCCTATGGAAGCTTTCCTCAATCCACGGAAGCTCTCCCTGATCCATGGAAGTTCTCCCCGATCCATAGACGCTCTCCCTGATCCATGGAAGCTCTCCCCGATCCATGGAACATCTCCCCAATCCACGGAAGCTCTCCCTGACCCCGCAGCAAGCCGGGAACCAGAGCAGCTCTGATCCCCTTCCCACCCAAACCACCCCCGGCGGCCTCCCACGATCCCAGCGAATCCCGGACAATCCCCCAGGAGGGGGGAAAAACGGCATTCCCGGGAATCCCGACCCACCTTGTAGTCGTATCCGGCGCTGAAGAGGATGTTGTTGGTGGTGGGGTGCCACTCCACCAGCCCGACGCGCCGGCTGTGCCCGTACAGCTCCAGCGCCGCCTCCGTCATGTTCCGCTTCAGCCCGCCCTCCGGGATCTCCCAGATCCGCACCTGCAACGCCATTCCCAACCCCAAAAAAAATCCCGAAGTTCTTCCTCCTTCCCCGGAGAATTCCGGGAAGATTTCGGGAGTTTCGGGGTCAGCCCCGCTGCTGGTGGCCCCTCGAGGAATCCTGGAAAAAATCCAGCTGGGATTTGGTGGAGTTATCCGGGCAGGGTGTTGGAATACTCGCCCCGGATTCCGGGATTTGCTGCTGGAGTCTTCCCAGCATCCCAGATCCCGCCCAGCCCCCTCTGCGCCCTGGCGTAGGGAAGGTTTTTTTGGGAAAGGGGAGATGGTTCCCCGTGGCTCAGGGAATTTTTCCCGCTCCGTTTTTTCCCGTCCAGCTGATAAAAAATTGCGGGATTTATCCGGGCGAGGATGAGGGAAAGCTGGGCTCGGGAGAGGCGGGATTGTATCCGGGAAAAAGCTGGAGCGTCCCAAACTCCCCGGCTCCCATCCTGCCAAGGATGGATCCCGATCTTCCCCGTGACAGGCGGGATTTTTCCCTCAGGATCCGGCCTTTGGGACGGATCACGGGATCGCTGAGGTGGGAAAAGAGCTCCCGAAACACGGAATCCAAACCGGGATGGATCAGCGACGGACACATCCAGGAATTCCTTGGGCACCTCCTGGAATGGGGACTCCAAACCCCCCTGGGCAGCCCATTCCAACGTTCAAGAGCCTTTTCCATGGAGAAATTCCAGCCTCAGCCTTCCCTGAACTTCCCAACCTCCCTGGAATTCCAGCCTCAGCCTTCCCTGAACTTCTCCAGCCTCCCTGGAATTCCCACCTGAACCTTCTTCCCTGAACTTCTCAACCTCCCTGGAATTCCAACCTGACCCTTCTTCCCTGGACAAATTCCAGCCTTCCCTTGTCCCCACACCCCAAACCTGACCCTACCAACTCCACATTCCCGGAATCCTTTGGGATGAAATCTCCCAGGTTTTCCAGGTGGCTGGAAAACTTCCTCTAAAAACCCCCCAGGAATTCCCGCAGGGACTCAGCTCCCCTTTTCCATCATCTCCATGGAGATTTCCAACCTGGACCTTCCCTGGGACCTCCCCCTCCAGCCGCCCCCTCCTGTCAGGGATTTCTGGAAAGCCTGGAATTCCTTCCCGATCCCGCTTTTCTCCAGGCTGAGCATTCCCTCAGCTGCTCCTCATGGACTAACTCTGGATTTGTGTCCGGAAAACCCAAGAACGGGAGGGAATTCCCGGATTTGGGATCTGGCCTTCGCTCTCCCGTCCCTCAGCATTCCCAAAAAAAACGTGGAAACAAACAGGGGAATCAGTCGATGGGGATGAGGGAACGCGGACGGATCCGGGAATTGCATCCCGGAATTCCCACTCACCGAGGTGTCCTCGGAGCAGGAGGCGATGACGTTCTCAATGAAGGGATTCCATTTGATGTCCAGCACGTTTCCCTGGTGCCCACAAACTTTGGGATAGTTCGGCTCGATCCGGCCGGTCTGCAGCGGGAAACCAAGGAAAACATCGGGAAAACCGTCAAAATCCCGGGAGAAATCGGGGTTTTCAGGGATGGGAAAGGGTCGGAGAAGGGAGATCCAGCTGGGGCTGGGATGGGCCAAGCCGGGGATTGGGTTTAGCCAACATTCCCAGCATTCCCAGCTGATCCCGTGGATCCAGGGGTTTCTCCAGGCTCCACGGAGCAGGGAGCCGAGCGGGAATTCAGGGAATCCTGGAATTTTGGGGTTGGAGAAGCGCTCCGAGATCACCGAGTCCAACCCTTCCCAGCACTTCCCAAGGGCCGCATCCGCAGGGATCCTCAATCCCGCTGGGAATGGGGACAGGCCCCCTGGAAATTCCATGAGGGAATTTCCCAAATATCCCAACCTCTCCTTTCAGGACCCAAATCCATGGGCAAAAGGACTGGGAGAGATTCCAGAGCCCCTCAGCCGTTGGATCCCGCCTGAATCCCAGAATCCCTGAAGGGTTTTGGGCGGGAAGATCTTCCAGGAGATCCCAATTCCCAACCCCTGGGGATTCCAATTCCCAATGCCAATTCCCAATGCCATGGCCCAGGAGCCCTTTTTCCTCCATCCCAGGTTGCTCCAAGCTCATCTGACCCAGCCTGGAGTTGGAGCATTTGGAATTTTCCTCCCAAAGTTTGGATTTCCCTCCCAAAGTTCGGATTTCCCTCCCAAATTTTGGATTTCCCTCCCAAATTTTGGATTTCCCTCCCAAATTTCGGATTTCCTTCCCAAATTTCGGATTTCCTTCCCAAATTTTGGATTTTCCTCCCAAATCTTGGATTTCCTTCCCAAATCTTGGATTTCCCTCCCAAATTTCAGATTTCCCTCCCAAATCTCGGATTTTCCTCCCAAATCTCGGATTTTCCTCCCAAATCTCGGATTTCCTTCCCAAATCTTGGATTTCCCTCCCAAATTTTGGATTTCCTTCCCAAATTTCGGATTTCCCTCCTGAACTTTGGACTCCCCGTTTTCCCAAGGTTCTCCTCCACGGATCAACCCCCCAAATCCCGGGATTGCGCCGCTCCCGCTAACCCCGCGCCAACGGGATCTTCCCAGGCGGAATTCCCGAAACTTTTCCGGAGCCTCCCGGGAAGATTCCCCGCCTTGGGAACCCTTCCCATTCCCCAGGAAGCTCCGTGTCCGGAGGCCACCCCGGTATCCTTCCCTGCTCCGGGCTGGCTCCGTGCCGGCGCCGCGCTCCCGGCGCTCGGAATAACTGGGTCAGCTCGGCACGGCCGCTGAATATTTCATGGATTTTCCCTTCCCGACTTTTCCCGGCTCTGCTTATCGGGAACAAAGGAAGGCGCCGGGAATTCTGCCCTCGGCAGCTCCGGGAAGCCGGATCAGGGCTGGGAACTGGTCGCTCCCAAGGTTTTTTCAGGATTCTTTTCCTCCCTCCAGCTGCAGGGAGGGATTTGGGAAGGGAAATTCCCGAAGGTGAGGGCGAGGAGGGGGAAGGAAAAAACGGGAATGTCGGCAATTCCGCAGTTTCTGCCTCCCGGCGAATTCCTGGGATGCAATTCCCGTTTTGGTCTTGGCTGGATGAAATATTCCAGCCGCCCCACGGCTTCTCCAAAGGCCTGGCTCATCCCGGTTTTTCCCTGATTTCCCGGATTCCTGGAGGGATTTTTTGGGGTTTTTTTTTAGGGATTTCTCCCCTTTTCCTTGCCTTTATTTTTCCCTTTTTTTTTTTTTTTTTTTCCCCCAGGGAATGGCGCATTCCTTGTTCTTTTTCCTTCCCCTGGTCCTAAAATTCAGGATTTCTTGGGAAGAAACGATCCCGAATAACCGGGCTCCCGGGTGTCGCCCCTCTTAAAATCCTGATGGATTTGGGAGGGAAATCCGAGGAATTCCCGCGGAATCCCCGGCGGACGGGAATTCCCGACGGCGCCAATTCCAATCCCACCGCCCTTGCTTTGAGGAATCGGCCCGGCCAATTCCTCTTCCCGAAAGATTCCATGGATTTCCCTCTCAAATCTCGGCTTTCCTTCCAAAATTTCAGATTTCCCTCCCAAATCTTGGATTTCCCTCCCAAATCTTGGATTTCCTTCCCAAATTTCAGATTTCCTTCCCAAATTTCGGATTTCCCTCCCAAATCCATCAGGATTTTAAGAGGGGCGACACCCGGGAGCCCGGTTATTCGGGATCGTTTCTTCCCAAGAAATCCCGAATTTTAGGACCAGGGGAAGGAAAAGGAACAAGGAATGCGCCATTCCCTGGAGGAAAAAAAAAAAAAAGGGAAAAATAAAGGCAAGGAAAAGGGGAGAAATCCCTAAAAAAAAAAAAAACCCAAAAAATCCCTCCAGGATTCCGGCGGCGTTTTTCCCGGTTTTTCAGCCAGCGGGACCTTGCCGGCAGCCGGGAGTTAATCCAAGGTGAATCCTAATCCCCGGATCCCTGATCCGCGGCCGAGGGAAGCTCGGTGACCCAGATTCCGGCCCCGCGGGGAAGAACAGCCCGGAGCTCTCCCGGCCGCTCGGCGGCTCCGAGCTTTTCCACGGAAAAAAGCTGGAAAGGGGGGGAAAAAAAAAAATCTTCCCGCCCCTCCCTTGGCCGGAGCGCTGGGAAAAGGGAAAATCCTTGGGGTTGTGTCGGGAAAAGGGGAGGATGTTTGGAAAAATTGGGGATTTTGGGGATGGGGGTTGGAAAAATGGTGAATTTTGGGGATGGGGGTTGGAAAAATTGTGGATTTTGGGGATGGGGGTTGGAAAAATCGTGGATTTTGGGGATGGAGGTTGGGAAAATTGTGGATTTTGGGGATGGGGGTGGAATAGTTGTGAATTTTGGGAATCAGGGTTGGAAAAATGGTGAATTTTGGGAATCAGGGTTGGAAAAATGGTGAATTTTGGGGATCGGGGTTGGAAAAATTGTGGATTTTGGGGATGGGGGTTGGGAAAATTGTGGATTTTGGGGATGGAGGTTGGGAAAATTGTGGATTTTGGGGATGGGGGTGGAATGGGGGGTGGGGAGGGAATTGTTTCCCCGGGAATGGCGGGAACAGCAGCAGGGAGAGGGAGGGAAACCCTCGGGATTCCGCAGTCGGGGAGCGGGAGGGCGGAAATCTCCCCGGGATCATCCGAATCCAGTCCTGAGCTGAGAATCCCGGGAATTCCAGCGCTGGGAGGAGAGGGATGGAATTTTCCCCCCCTCTGGTGGAAATCCGGGAGGAATTTTCCGTCGGATCCGGAGGGGATGGGAAAAATCCCTCGGTTCCCTCAGAGCAGCCCAGCCCCGCCCCGACCACGGCTGGATTCCCGCTTTTCCCAGAAATCCATCCAGCAGGAAATCCTGGATAAATTATTTCGACATCCAAGATTCCCCAAACCTCCTTTTCCCTGGGAAAACACAAACCAGGAACGCTTCCCAACCCTCCCAAGCCCTGGAAAGCTCCAGGAATGAGGGAAAAAAATCCCTTTGTTCAGCTCCATCCTCCAATCCCACACGGAAAACTTCAGGGAGGGATGCAGCATCCACCCTGCAGCCCCTCCGGATCCCATTCCCGGATGGAAAATCCCATTCCTGGGTGGAAAATCCCATTCCTGGATGGGAAATCCCATTCCCAGATGGAAAATCCCATTCCTGGATGGGAAATCCTAAGGGAATATGGAAGGGAACATGGGGACATTTGGGAATTCCATGTCCTGGCCCATCCCAAATCCACCTTTTTCTCCGTCCCAAATCCTGCCCTTTTCCCATCCCAAATTCGTTTTTTTTCCCATCCCAAATCCTGCCCTGTCCTATAATAAATCCAGCTCTTTTCCCATCCCAAATCCTGCCCTGGCCCATCCTAAATCCAGCTCTTTTCCCATCCCAAATCCATCTCTTTTCCCATCCCAAATCCAGCTCTTTTCCCATTCCCAAATCCACCTTTTCCCCGTCCCCAGCCCAGCCATTCCCCCAATCCCGGCGGTGACGGCAGCCGGAGTTTGGATTTCAGCTTCCTCCGGATAAACAGCGGCTCCACCCTCGGCCCCCTCTGGAAAACAATTCCCGGCGGGAACAGCCATCCCTCCGCTTCCACGGAAGTGATTCCCTGCCAAGGGATGCGCGGTGATCCCAACAAAAAAATCCCAAATCCCAAATCTCCGGCTTTCCCGGAGCTCCTTTGAGGCCTGGGAGGGGCTCTGAGGATTTTCCCTGGATTTTTCCTTCTCCAGGGGAACATTCCCAACATTCTCAGCCCAGCTCCAGGGGAACGGGATGAGCTTGGGATGGGATGGGATGGGATGGGATGGGATGGGATGGGATCCATGGGATGGGATGGGATGGGATGGGATGGGATGGGATGGGATGGGATGGGATGGGATGGGGTGGGATGGGATCCATGGGATGGGATGGGATGGGATGGGACGGCTCCCAGCTGCTTCCCGGCGGAATTGCAGCATCCAAGGGTTTTGTTCCCTGACTCAAAGGGAAGGAATCTTTCCCAAGGGGGTCTCCAGGAGCAAATCCCCAAGGCCGGGTTGGAGAGGGCTTGGAGCATCCTGGGATGGTGGGAATTGGCCCTGGCCCGTCCCAAATCCAGCCCGGTCCTATAACAAATCCAGAGTTTCCCCATCCCAAATCCGGCCCTGTCCCATCCCAAATCCAGCCTTTTCCCCATCCCAAATCCAGCCCTGCCCCATCCCAAATCCAGCCTGATCCTATCCCAAATCCAGCCTTTTCTCCATCCATGGAAAGGATCTTTAAGGTCCTTTCCAACCAGAACCACCCCAGCATTCCGGGATTCTCCCATCCCTACGGAGCCAATCCCGATCCTTCGCCCGCCCCCTTTGGGATATTTTTATCCCGGTGCTGGGGAAAAAGCTCCTTCCCAATCCCGAGGCTCCGGAATCCGGGAGGGAGGAGGAACAGAGCTGCCTCTTCCCAACCCACGCAGCCCTCGGGACGGCGAAAACCCCGGGATGTGGGTTTGGGATGAGGATCCAGGGATGCGGGTTTGGGATGAGGATCCCGGGATGTGGATTTGGGATGAGGATCCAGGGATGTGGGTTTGGGATGAGCAGGATGTGGGTTTGGGATGAGCGGGATGCGGGTTTGGGATGAGGATCCCGGGATGTGGGTTTGGGATGAGCGGGATGTGGATTTGGGATGAGGGGGGGATGTGGGTTTGGGATAAGCAGGATGCAGGTTTGGGATGAGGGGGATATGGATTTGGGATGAGCAGGGAATGTGGATTTGGGATGAGGGGATGTGGGTTTGGGATGAGGATCCAAGGATGTCGGTTTGGGATGAGCAGGATGTGGGTTTGGGATGAGGGGATGCGGGTTTGGGATGAGCGGGATGTGGATTTGGGATGAGGATCCAAGGATGTGGGTTTGGGATGAGCGGGATGCGGATTTGGGATGAGGATCCAGGGATGTGGGTTTGGGATGAGGATCCAGGGATGTGGGTTTGGGCTGAGGATCCAAGGATGTGGATTTGGGATGAGCGGGATGTGGGTTTGGGATGAGGGGGGGATGTGGGTTTGGGATGAGCAGGGAATGTGGGTTTGGGATGAGGATCCAGGGATGTGGGTTTGGGATGAGGGGATGTGGGTTTGGGATGAGGGGGATGTGCGTTTGGGATGAGCAGGGAATGTGGATTTGGGATGAGGATCCAAGGATGTGGGTTTGGGATGAGGGGGATGCGGATTTGGGATGAACGGGATATGGATTTGGGATGAGGATCCCGGGATGTGGGTTTGGGATGAGGATCCAAGGATATGGGTTTGGGATGAGGATCCAGGGATGTGGGTTTGGGATGAACGGGATATGGATTTGGGATGAGCAGGAGATGCAGATTTGGAGATTTGGGATGAGGATCCAGGGAATGCGGATTTGGGATGAGCAGGAGATGCAGATTTGGGATGAGGATCCAAGGATGTGGATTTGGGATGAGCAGGGGATGCAGGTTTGGGATGAGCAGGGATGTGGATTTGGGATGAGGATCCAGGGATGCGGATTTGGGATGAGGGGGAGGAGGAGCAGATGGCCCGGCCCAGATCCCGGGAGCTTTGCCGAGGGCAAAATCCAGGGAGGAAAAGAATCCAAAAATACGGCGGCAAATCCAGGGAGCGGCTCCGCCGTGTCCGGGTTACCTTCATTAGCTTCTAATTACGGATCCCGGTTAATTAGGGAGCCGCTGATTTCCCAGGAAAAAAAACGAGTTTCTCTTTAATGAGCTCATCAGGCTCCGGATTGAAAAAAATAAAAAATAATTTTAAAAAAATTAATTAAAAAATAAAAAAAATCGGGAATTTATTAACTCCTCCAGCATCCAGGGCCGCTCCAGCCGGGATTCATCCGCTGGAAATCCCGGGATTTCCGAGGATCCCTTGGGAGCAGGTGCAGAACAGCCCCTCCCTGCTTTGATCCCGCCGGGATTTTGCCAGGAGGAAAAAAAAAAAAAAAAAAAAAAAAAAAGTGGGATTTGCTGGGAATTTCGGGGTCGTTCCTCAGGACTGGGGAGGGAGGGGGCGTGGATGGAGATTCCAGGAGGAATCTTCCAGGAGGAAGGAGCCGGGATGAGGCCGGATGAGCCAGAGCGCTCCGGGTGCTCAGACAAAGCTCCCGGGGTTTTGTTGGTTTTTTTTATTATTATTTTATTTTGTATTTTTTCTTTTTTTTTTTTTCCCGGGAATATTAACGAGGCTCAAGCTGTGCTCTGCAATTAAATCCTGATTAGAATTCCTCCCATCTGGAGCTGCCTCCGGAAGGAGCCAGGAATTGGGGAGAGGCGGGAAAAGCTGCGCGGGGAAAGGGTGGAAAAGGGAAAAAAAAACCCCAAAAAAACCCAAAAAAACCCCCAAAAAACCCCCCAAAAAAACCCAAAAAAACCCCAAAAAACCCAAAAAAACCCCCCAAAAAACCCAGGGAGAGCTCCTCCCTCTCCCAGCTTCCCTTCCCAGCTGGAATTTGGGACCTGGGAATTTGGGAATGCAGCTCTTCCGCGGCAGAATTCCTCCTGGGGATGGGATGAGGATTCCCGCCGGGAATATCCCGGGGGAACATTGGGAATATTGCCCGAATTTTGGGAGCAGCTCAAGAATCCCAGAATCCTGGAACGGTTTGGGCGGGAAATCCAGGAAAACCATCAGGAATTTGAACGTTTTTTGGGGGAATTCCTGTCAGGAATCTGACCTGCTCCAGTGGGATGAGAAGGAAACCCCATGAAGACACCATCAGGGATCTGAACATTTTTTTTTGGGGAATTCCCATTGGGAATCTGACCTGCTCCAGCAGGATGATGAGGAAACTCCAGGAAAACCATCAGGGATTTGAACATCTTTTTGGGGGGGAATTCCCATGAGGAATCTGACCTGCTCCAGCGGGATCTTGAGGACAACCCAGGAAACCCATCGGGAATTTGAACACTTTGGGAATTCCCGTTGGGAATCTGACCTGCTCCAGCGGGATGAGAAGGAAACCCCATGAAGAAACCATCAGGGATCTGAACATTGTTTTTTGGGAATTCCCGTTGGGAATCTGACCTGCTCCAGCGGGATCTCAAGGACAACCCAGGAAAACCATCAGGAATTTGGACACTTTGGTAACTCCGGGATTTGAACATTTTGGGGAATTCCCGTGGGGAATCTGACCTGCTCCAGCAGGATGACGAGGAAACCCCAGGAAACCCATTGGGAATTTGAACACTTGGGGAATTCCGGTGGGGAATCTGACCTGCTCCAGCGGGATGACGAGGAAGGAGCCGCCGCCGGCGCTCTCGGTGACGATGGCCAGGAAGCGCGCGTTGACGGCGCAGAAGTGGTTGTCGTGGACGTTCTTGGTGATGGGGATCCCGTCGAAGCAGTGCTCCCGGCTGGCCGCCTTCCCGTAGACATTCCGGAACTTGGAGCTGCGGTACTGCGGCCGCCATGACATCTGTGGGGAGGAAAATCCGCCGGAGTCGGCATTCCCGAAAAAAAAATTAATTCCCACCACCGCGTTCCTCCCGGCTGTTCTCGGCGTTTTTTTTTTGCCGTGGGCGTGGCCCCGTTCCCACATGGATATTCCCAAAAATTAGAAAGCATTCTCCCAAAAGGCTCTAAAAGTGAGCTCAGCATTCCCAAAAAATCCCATTCTCAATCTGTTTTTCCTGCCATAAAATCTATAGGAAAATGGAGGGATTGGCATTCCCAAAAAACTCTCACGTTCCTGGTTATTCTCGTGTTTTTACTGGATGTGGAAGGGTTGGGATGGCTCCGTTCCCACATGGATGTTCCCAAAAAACCCAAAGCTTTTTCCCAATGCTCCCAAAAGGCTCTAAAAGCGAGCTCAGCATTCCCAAAAAAATCCCCATTCCCGGCTGCTCTCCCGTTCCCAATTTGTTTTTCCTGCCATAAAATCTATAGGAAAATGGAGGGATTGGCATTCCCAAAAAATCTGCCCACGTTCCTGGTTGTTCTCATGTTTTTACCGGACATGGAAAGGGTTGGGATGGCCCCGTTCCCACATGGATGTTCCCAAAAATTAGAAAGCGTTCTCCCAAAAGGCTCTAAAAGCGAGCTCAGCATTCCCAAAAAATTCCCATTCCCAATCTGTTGTTCCTGCCCTAACACCTGTAAGAAAATGGAATTCCCAAAAAACTCTCACGTTCCTCGTTATTCTCGTGTTTTTACTGGATGTGGAAGGGTTGGGATGGCTCCATTCCCACATGGATGTTCCCAAAAAATCAAAGGCATTCTCCCAGTGCTCCCAAAAGGCTCTAAAAGCAAGCTCAGCATTCCCAAAAAATCTCCATTCCCAATCTGTTTTTCCTGCCATAACATCTGTAGGAAAATGGAGGGATCAGCATTCCCAAAAAATCCACCCATGTTCCTGGTTTTTCTCATATTTCTACTGGATGTGGAAGGGTTGGGATGGCTCCATTCCCACATGGACATTCCCAAAAAATCAAAAGCATTCTCTTGGAGCGAGGAATGGTTCCCAAAAGGATCTAAAACAAGGTTCAGCATTCCCAAAAAATCCCCATTCCCGGCTGCTCTTCCGTTCCCTGGTGGGGCAGGGAAGCATTGGGATGGTCCCATCCCAACGGGAACATTCCCAAAAATCCAAGAATTGGCCAGGAGTCAACGCCCGGCTCTGCCCTCGTTCCTTGGGAAGAGCAACGCCTGGAAAACCGGAAAAAAATTATCCCAGGAGTAAAATTCCATCGGCTCTGCCCTCATTCCCTCATTCCCCGGGAATATCAATGCTTGGAAAACCAGGAAAAGGAATTCCAGGAGTAAATCCCCAGCTCTGCCCTCATTCCCTGGGAATATCAAGGCCTGGAAAAGTGGGAAAAGGAATTCCAGGAATAAAATTCCATCGGCTCTGCCCTCATTCCCTGGGAATAGAAATGCCTGGGAATTCCCTGCCCTGGGAAAACGAACCCCAGGAATAAAATTCTGTTGGTTCTGCCCTCATTCCCCGGGAATATCAATGTCTGGAAAAGTGGGAAAAAATTATCCCAGGAGTAAATCCCCAGCTCTGCCCTCATTCCCTGGGAATAGCAATGCCTGGAAAAGCGGGAAAATGAATTTCAGGAGTAAAATTCCATTGGCTCTGCCCTCATCCCCTCATTCCCTGGGAAGGGCAATGCCTGGAAAAGCGGGAAAAAGGATCCCAGGAATAAAATTCCATTGGCTCTGCCCTCATTCCTTGGGAATATTAATGCCTGGAAAACGAACCCCAGGAATAAAATTCCATTGGCTCTGCCCTCATTCCTTGGGAATATCAATGTCTGGAAAACTGGGAAAAATTATCCCAGGAATAAAATTCCATTGGCTCTGCCCTCATTCCCTCATTCCTTGGGAATAGCAACGCCTGGAAAACCGTGAAAAAGGATCCCAGGAATAAAATTCCATTGGCTCTGCCCTCATTCCCCGGGAATATTAATGCCTGGAAAATGAACCCCAGGAATAAAATTCCTTCGGCTCTGCCCTCATTCCCTGGGAATAGCAACGCCTGGAAAAACCGGGAAAAGAACCCCCCGAGCAGCTCTGCCCTCATTCCAAGCCTGGAAAAGCGGGAACAGACCCCGGGAGCAGCTCCCCCCCCCCACCATTCCCGGCCGTGCTTGGATCTTTTCCCGCTTCCCTGGCAGCTCCGGCCCTTCCCGGGAGCTCTGGCTCTCCTCTCCCAGTGTTTGGCTTCTCAAAGGATCCTTTCATCCCTCGGGAGCCTTGGAAACAGCCGGGGAAAAATCGGGAAAGGAGCTCCGGGCCACGGCAACAGGCGGAGCTCCGGCCCCTAATCCCAAAAAAACAATTAAAAAAACCTGGATATCCTAAAAATAGATCCCGGTAAATCCGCCCCGAGTGTCCGAGAAATCCCTTCCCGCCTCCTCCAGCACCTGGGATTTTTTTGGGAGGAAATTTTCCTCTCCCTGGGAATTTTTGGCTCCTTGGAATGGTGCCCGCCCAGCCTTCCCGGGGAGTTTTAATGGGAATAAAGGGAGCTGGCTACGGGATTTGCTGTGCTCCGGAGGGATTTGGGGGTGAGGGGGAAAAAAAAAAAAGAAAGGAAAAGAAAGAAAAAAAAGAAAAAGGAAAAAAAGAAAAAATAAAGAAAGAAAGAAAAGGAAAGAAAAGAAAAATAAAGAAAGAAACAAAGAAAGAAAAATAAAGAAAGAAAAAAGAAAAAGAAAGGAAAAAAAAGAAAGAAAAAAGAAAGAAGAAAAAAAAGAAAAAAGGAAAAAAGAAAAAAGTAAAAAAAAAGAAAGAAAAAAACCAAAAAATTAAAAAAAAATTAAAAAAAAAAGTGGGATTCACTTGGAAAAAAATCGTTGGGAAAAGGAAACCCAAGGCAAAAAAACCCCCCAAACTCCGGGGTTTTCAGGAGGGGGGATCCGGGAGCTTTTCCCAAATCCCGTCCTTCCCGGTTTTCCTGCTGCTGCAACAAAAAAATTCCCCGAGGCCCTGGGGGTTTTCCCGGATAAAATCAAGGCCGAGTTTTGTGGGGGATTTTGGGGAATTTTTTGCAGAAATCCCAAATCCCGGCCGTGGTTTTCCCTCCTCCCTGCCCCCGCATCCGGCGCATCCCGGGAAGGTTTTTTGGGGTTTTTTTGGGAGTTTTTTTTGGGATTTTTTTTGGTTTTTTCCATGGGAAAGGTCACGGAACGCCGGGGTTTGACATTTCCAGCATCAATGGCTCATTAATTCCAACGGGAGCCGCTTTTCCCGAGGGAAATCCAGGACCTGGAATGGCTGGGAAGGAGCTGGAGCCGCCCAATCCCACCCCACGGACATCCCAGAATTCCCTCGTGCGGGAAACGGGAGGGGGAAAATGTTAAAATTGGGAATTTTTTCCAGGAAAAATCCCCTCTGGGGTCGCTGCCGTGCCACATTCCTGGGTGGGATTCCCGGGAAAAATCCCAAATTTCCGGCGGGTTCCACAGGGAATCTGCACCTGGGAGCAGCAGGAGGGAGGGATTTGGGAGCCTCGGGGATGAAAAATCCCAAAGGATTCGCTCGGGTTCCGGGAACGGCTTTGGGATGATCCCAGATCCCGCCCCGCTGGACGGAGCCGGGAGATGTTTGGGGATGGATATTCCCGGAGTTTGTTGGGATCGATATCCGGAGGTGAAATCCCGGGGCTGGAAAACCTCGGGAGGCGCTGGGAGAGCCCCCTCCCCATCCCAGGGCAGGAATTGTTCTTCCATTGGGAGGGGAAAATTCGGGAGCGGGAGCTGCCTGGAATTCCCGATCCAGCCTCACCAAGGTTTGGAATTCCCAATCAAACCGCACCACAGGGTTGGAATTCCTGATCCAACCTCACCATGGGTTTGGAATTCCCAATCCAGCCTCACCAAGGTTTGGAATTCCCAATCCAGCCTCACCGTGGGGCTGGAATTCCCAATCCAGCGTCATCATGGGTTTGGAATTTCCAATCCAGCCTGGCCATGGGTTTGGAATTTCCAATCAAAACTCATCATGGAGCCGGAATTCCCGATCAAAACTCCTCATGGGTTTGGAATTCCCAATCCAGCCTCACCAAGGTTTGGAATTCCCAATCCAGCCTCATCATGGGTTTGGAATTCCCAATCCAGCCTGGCCATGGGTTTGGAATTTCCAATCAAAACTCATCATGGAGCCGGAATTCCTGATCAAAACTCATCATGGGTTTGGAATTCCCAATCCAGCCTCACCACAGGGCTGGAATTCCCAATCCAGCCTCACCACAGGGCTGGAATTCCCAATCCAGCCTCACCAAGGTTTGGAATTCCCAATCCAGCCTCACCAAGGTTTGGAATTCCCAATCCAGCCTCACCACGGGGCTGGAATTCCCAATCCAACCTTGACGCCTCCACCCCAAAGAGAAGGAAAACCCCAAAGCGACGCCAGAGTCGGGAATTCCGCCCGGGATTCCCCTTTTGTCCCACCCCAAGGGGCTCCGTGATGGCTCGGGAACGCCTTTTTTCCATGGATTTTGCCGCGTTCCGGGCGGGAATTCCCGGCCCGGGGCACTCACCAGGCCGCGCTTGCTCCCCAGCACCTCAGCCTTGTGCAGGTCCCGCATGGAGCTCTGTGCCAGAGGGAAAGGAAAACACAGATCCCGTTCATTTCCCGGGAATTCCAGGGAATTCCACCCAACACCCTCCTGACGCTCCGGAGGGCCGGGATCCGACCCCCCAAAGCCGGGAATTATTTTTTTGGGGGGGTGGGGGAGGTTCCCAATCCCGTTCCCTCCTCCCGGTTTTGGGGAATTCCGGAAGTTGAAGTCAGAGCTTTTCCGGAGGATGAAGTAATTCCATGAAAAAACATGGATTTCTGTTGGTAAAAAAAAAAAAAATTGGGATGGTGGGATGATGGGAATGAATTCTCCCCTAGGGTTGGAATTCCCAGAGATCCAAGGATGCCTGAATTCCACTGGAACGATTCTTGCCTATGGCTGGAATTCCCAGAGATCCAAGGATCCCTGAATTCCATTGGAATGATTCTCCCCTAGGGTTGGAATTCCCGGAGATCCAAGGATCCCTGAATTCCACTGGAACGATTCTTCCCTACGGGCTGGAATTCCCGGAGATCCAAGGATCCTTGGAATGTTCCAGGTGAGGTTGGATGGGGCTTGGAGCAGCCTGGGGTGGTGGCAGAATCCATGGAATGCGGCAGCTGGGACAATTCCAGCTGGGAATCTCCCAGCTGAGGGGTTTTTTTTTTCTCCCCCAGCCTGGGATTTCCCTGGAGTTGGGATTTTCCAAGGATTCCCACTTCCTGGAAATCCTGGGAACGGCCTCTCCTCTTCCCAAAAAGCTCCCAGGGAGGCCCGGATGGAGCTGAGCCATTCCCGGGAATCTTCATCCCTCTTGGATCGTGGAGCTGCTTCCCAAATTTCCACACGGAATTCTGGGAAAGGCGCCAAAAAACCCTTTCCTCGGGGCGAGCCGAGCTTGGATCGTTTTCCCTCCGGGAATTTTCCTGGAGGAGGGAAAAATCCCAAACTTTCCCAGGCCCCACGTGCCGAGAATCCCAAAATTCCAACCCCCCGCCTCGGGATAAAAATTCCGGAAGCGAGCCCGGCTGTTCTCCCGCTCAGTTTTCCGAGCCCTTCCCACCTCGGGAAGCTCCGGGATGGAGAATTCCCAGCCCCCCGGAGCAGCACCTCCCCCGGGAATTCTCCCTCCTCCAGCTCCTTGGAATTCCCTTTCCCTCGAGGGGGAAAAAATAAAATAAAATAAAATAAAATAAAATAAAATAAAATAAAATAAAATAAAATAAAATAAAATAAAATAAAATAAAATAAAATAAAATATAATAATAATAATAAAAAATTCTGGGATTTTTCCTGATTTTTCGGGAAGTCAGAGAGGGGGGAAAAAAAAAATTCCCTCTCCAGCTTTGCTCAGGGCAGGGAAATTTATTTCTCCTGGGAAATTTCCTTTTTTTTCCTGGGATTTCCTTTTTCCTGGGATTTTCCCAAAGCAGGGAACAACACGCGGGGTGGGGTGGGGGGGGAAGTTCCGAGCGCTCCCCCTTCCCGGAATCCTGGGATCCGGCGGGATTTTCCCGGCGGTTTGGATTTATCCCGAGGAAAAGCCGCCGGTGGGAAGATCCCATCGATCCAACCTTTCCCGAATCAGCTTTTTAATGGGATAAAAAAAGGGGAAAATCCTTTTTGGAGTGGGAATTAAAGGGATGGAATTGTCAGGGAAAAAGGGGAAAAAATTCCTCAGGGAGAGGATCAAACAAATTGCAGGAAAAAAAATCCCTTGGAAGCAGAAACATCGGGAAAAAAATTCCCTTTCCAAGCCCCAGCTTCGCACGGGGCAGAGAAATTTCCTTTTTTTTTCCTGGGAAATTTCCTTTTTTTCCTGGAAAATTCCCTTTTTCCTGGGATTTTCCCGAAGCAGGGAACAGCACTCAAGGTGGGGAATTTCCGACCGCTCCCCCTTTCCCTGCCAAAAAATCCCAAACATTCCCGGGAATCCCCCCATCCCCAGCTCCCGGATTCAGCTCCCAAACCTCCCAAAATCCCAAAAAAAAAAAAAAGGGATTTCGGG
Organism: Phylloscopus trochilus trochilus; assembly: GCA_016584745.2. Lineage (NCBI taxonomy): Eukaryota > Metazoa > Chordata > Aves > Passeriformes > Phylloscopidae > Phylloscopus > Phylloscopus trochilus. The sequence continues at coordinate 1,278,607 of WQNJ02000063.1, forward strand.
AAATTCCGAACTTTTCCAGGCGAAACGAAGGAACGGGAAGAACGGCCGGGCTGGATATTCCCGTCGGTATTCCCGGCTGAGCCTCCCCCGTTTCCCGGGAAGCGCCGGAGGAGGGCGAAGGTCGCGGGATGGCACCGACCCCTCCCCCACCCCCTCCGCTTCCCAACCTCGGGAATCCGAGCCGGGACAAACCGCTCCTTGTGCTCCGGGGTGAGCGGAACCCTCCGGAGCCTTGCCTTTCCCTCTTTTCCTTGTTTTCCTTGTTTTCCTTTTTTTCCTTGTTTTCCTTGTTCTCCCTGTTTTCCCTGTTTTCCTCGCCTTTCCTTGTCTTTCCCTGTTTTCCTTGTCTTTCCTTGTTTTCCCTGTTTTCCCTGTTTTCCTTGCTTTCCCTGTTTTCCTTGTCTTTCCTTGTTTTCCCTGTTTTCCCTGTTTTCCTTGTTTTCCCTGTTTTCCCTGTTTGTTTTCCTGGTTTTCCTTCTTTTCCTTCTTTTCCTTGTCCTTCCTTGTTTTTCCTGTTTTTCCCTGTTTTCCCTGGTTTTCCCTGTTCTCCTTGTTTTCCCTGTTTTCCATGGTTTTTTTCCCGGTTATTCCGGCACAAAGCCCCCACATCCCTCCCCTGCCCCCAAATCCCGCTTTTTTTTTTTCTTCCCCCTCCGGAATATTTTTTTGGGAATCTCCAGACCAAGGTTCCCCTTTTCCAGAGGAGAGGAAAAATCCTGAAGGATTCGCTCGGTTCCGGGAACGGCTTCGGGATGATCCCAGATCCCGCCCCGCTGGACGGAGCCGGGAGATGTTTGGGGATGGATATTCCCGGAGTTTGTTGGGATCGGTATCCGGAGGTGAAATCCCGGGGCTGGAAAACCTCGGGAGGCGCTGGGAGAGCCCCTGCAGAGCCCCCTCCCCATCCCAGGGCAGGAATTGTTCTTCCATTGGGAGGGGAAAACTCGGGAGCGGGAGCTGCCTGGAATTCCCGATCCAGCCTGGTCATGGAGCTGGAATTCCCAATCAAAACTCATCATGGAGCTGGAATTCCCGATCCAACCTCATCATGGGGCTGGAATTCCCAATCCAGCCTGGTCATGGAGCTGGAATTCCTGATCCAACCTCACCAAGGTTTGGAATTCCCAATCCAGCTTGGCCATGGGGTTGGAATTCCCAATCCAATCTCATAATGGAGCTGGAATTCCCGATCCAGCCTGGTCATGGGACTGGAATTCCCGATCCAATCTCATTATGGGGCTGGAATTCCCAATCAAACTTCATCATGGAGCTGGAATTCCTGATCCAGTCTCATCATGGGGCTGGAATTCCTGATCCAATCTCATCATGGAGCTGGAATTCCCAATCCAGCTGGCCATGGGGTTGGAATTCCCAATCAAACCTCACCAAGGTTTGGAATTCCCAATCCAGCCTGGTCATGGGGCTGGAATTCCTGATCCAGGCTGGTCATGGAGTTGGAATTCCCAATCCATCCTCACCACAGGGCTGGAATTCCCAATCCAGCCCAGCCACGGGTTTGGAATTCCCAATCCAGCCTCCCCCTGGAGCTGGGATCGCCCCGGATGAGCCAGCTGGGAACGCTCATCCCCGGCCGGGTTTTCCCGCCCATTCCGGCTCCTTTCCTGAATCGATTCCCCTCCATCCTCATTCCCAAACATTCCTCAGGGATTCCATCCGCTGAGATCGTTTTTTTTGGGATCGACGGGTCAGATTCCGGGAGGGAATCCACGGAAGCTGCCGCGATCCTAGGGATGAAAAAAACCCCGTGGAAAGGCATTCCCGGGGAAATTTGGGATGGGAGATTCCCAACCTGGGCACGGCTCCAAATCCCGGGAAAAACCCCATGGAAGGGCATTCCCAAGGAAATTTGGGATGGGAGATTCCCAGCTTGGGCACGGCTCCAAATCCCGGGAAAAACCCCATGGAAGGGCATTCCCAGGGAAATTCGGGATGGGAGATTCCCAGCTTGGGCACGGCTCCAAATCCCGGGAAAAACCCCATGGAAGGGCATTCCCGGGGAAATTTGGGATGGGAGATTCCCAGCCTGGACACGGCTCCAAATCCCAGGAAAAACCCCGTGGAAGGGCATTCCCGGGGAAATTCGGGATGGGAGATTCCCAACCTGGGCACGGCTCCAAATCCCGGGAACGTTCCCGACCCTCTCCGGGTCCCTCGGGATCCTCACCTGCCCCGCTCGGATCCTCGGGCGCCTCCGGATCCCCCGGGACGGACGCGGAGCTCAGGGAATCAGGGCTGCTCCAGGAGCCTGGAAAAAAGAAGGGGAAAAAAAATTCCTTCGGATCCCGAATTCCGAGCGGGATCCATCCAAACCCGGGGAGCGGGGATAGAACCGGGAGAACGATCCCGGGGATTTGGGGGTTGGCTGCAGGGGGGTCATTTATTGATCCCGATTTAATTATTGATCCCGATTTATTTATCGATCCCCATGGATCCCAATTTATTCCTTGATCCCGATTTATTCCTTGATCCCGATTTATTTATTGATCCCCATGGATCCCGATTTATTCCTGGATTCCGATTTATTCCTTGATCCCGATTTATTTATTGATCCCAATTTATTCCTTGATCCCGATTTATTTATCGATCCCCATGGATCCCAATTTATTCCTTGATCCCAATTTATTTCTTGATCCCCATGGATCCCGATTTATTCCTTGATCCCAATTTATTTATCGATCCCAATTTATTTATTGATCCCGATTTATTTACCAATCCCAATTTATTTCTTGATCTCCACTGATCCCGATTTATTTATTGTTTCCCATGGATCCCGATTTCTTTCTTGATCCCGATTCATTTATTGATCCCAATTAATTTATCAATCCCGATTTATTTCTTGATCCTGATTTATTTATAGATCCCCATTGATCCAAATTTTTCCACTCCCCACTGATCCCAATTTATTTATTGATCCCAATTTATTTATTGATCCCCACTGATCCCGATCTATTTATTGATGTCGATTTATTTGTTGATCCCCATGGATCCCAATTTATTTATTGATCCCGATTTATTTATAGATCCCCATTGATCCCCATTTTTCCACTCCCTATTGATCCCAATTTATTTATTGATCCCGATTTATTTCTTTATCCCGATTTATTTATCGATCCCAATTTAATTATTGATCCCAATTTATTTATTGTTCCCCATGGATCCCAATTTAATTCTTGATCCCCATTTATTTATAGATCCCCATTGATCCCAATTTATTTATTGATCCCAATTTATTTATTGATCCCCACTGATCCTGATTTACTTATAGATCCCCATTGTTCCCCATTTTTCCACTCCCCACCGATCCCGATTTATTTATTGATCCCCGTTTATCTATTGATCCCCGCCCATCCCGATTTTCCCCACTCCGACACCTCGACCTCTCCGGCCTTTCCCCGGCTGGGCCTTTCCTGGGAATTCCGCTCCCGGAGCTTTTCCAGCGGCGGATCTCGGCGCCCGGGAGCCTTTGCCACCGACAAAGGAGCTCGGGATTTTCTGGGAGCGGCCTTGGCGCAGCTCCGGGAAGGCCGGAATCCAGGGATTTGGGGGGCGCCGGAGCCGCCTCCCTCCCTCCTTCCCTCCCTCCTTCCCGAGGTTTTTATTTTTCCCAGCCGCTGCCGGATTTAGGGAATGACTCGGGGAGACAGGAATCCGGGATCGGGCTCCTCAGATGAATGGGACTATTCATGGTTTGATAAAATTCCAAGGAAAAAAAACAAAAACCAACCAGGGAAGGGCGGGGTTTGGGAATGAGCCTGCCCGGCCGGGCGTGAGTTACGGATCCCGTTAACGACCCCAATTAATTCCATTGAATCCCAATTAATTCGCGCCCGGAATCCCAATTAATTCGCACGCGGAATCCCAATTAAAACTCATTAAAAAGCCGAGGGCCGGGATGAGGGGAATTTTTTGTTGGGATCCCGACGGATCCTGATCCCTGTTCCCAACCCGCGGCGATCCCAAAGGTTGGTGACCCCCACCCGGGGTTTTCCCGGGTTTTGTGGAGAGTTTGGGATTCAGGGAAGGGAAAAAGGGGGAAAAAGGAAAAGGAAAAAGGGAAAGGGAAAGGGAAAAGGGAAAAGGGAAAAGGGAAAAGGAAAAGGAAAAAGGGAAAGGGAAAGGGAAAGGGAAAGGGAAAGGGAAAGGGAAAGGGAAAGGGAAAGGGAAAGGGAAAGGGAAAGGGAAAGGGAAAGGGAAAGGGAAAGGGAAAGGGAAAAGGGAAAAGGGAAAAGGGAAAAGGGAAAAGGGAAAAAGGAAAAGGAAAATATTTTAAGGGATAATGAGGCTGGAAATGTCCCATTTCCCACATTCCATGGATTCTCTGCCGATGTCCCAGGCTGCTCCCATTCCAGGGATCCAGGAGCAGCCACGGCTCCTCTGGGAATTCCATCCCAAATTCCCACCCCAATCTCCCCTTTCCCTGTGTCCCGTCCCCCCCTCATCCCAGATCCCTCTGCGGCTCTCCTGGAGCCCCTCGGGAATGTTTGGAATTCTCAAGGACAGGCTGCTCCAGCAAGTCCTTCAGCCTGCATTCCCGGGAAATCGATCCCTGCTCTCCAAATCCCAATTCCCTGCCGGCCCCAGCCGGCTCGGCGCGGATCGATCCGGCAGCAGCTTTTCCATGGATCAGCACTTCCCAGGGATCTGCCCTTCCAGGGCGGCAGAGGACACCGAGAATTCCCACCGGGGACATCCTGGCATTCCAACCTCCCAGCCACGGAGAACTTCCGCACGGCCAGGAACAGCGGGAATTTCCCTTCTGGAATCTGGGATTGGCTCCGAATCCTTTGGATGTTCCCAATCCTTTGGATGTTCCCATTTCCCTTGGATGTTCCCTTTTCCCTTTGGATGTTCCCGATCCTTTGGATGTTCCCATTTCCCTTGGATGTTCCTGATCCTTTGGATGTTCCTATCTCCCTTTGGATGTCCCCATTTCCCTTTGGATGCTCCCATTTCCCTTTGGATGCTCCCATTTCCCTTTGGATGTTCCCATTTCCCTGGATGTTCCCATTTCCCTGGATGCTCCCATTTCCCTTGGATGTTCCCATTTCCCTTGGATGTTCCCATTCCCTTTGGATGTTCCCATTTCCCTTTGGATGCTCCCATTTCCCTTTGGATGTTCCCATTCCCTTTGGATGCTCCCATTCCCTTCGGATCCCAGCTCCGCGATTTTTCCCGTTAAATCCAGAGGAGCCGTGGGATCACCCTGGGACCATCCTCCTTTTTTTTTCCGGGAAAAATTCCAACCATTTCCAATCCCTCTTCCCGAAATCAGCCCCCAGATCCCAGTAATTCCTTCAGTTGGGATTTGGGGGGGAGCAGCCTCTGGAATGGGTGGGAGTTGATCCAAGCTTCAGTTCCCCGGCCCCTCCCTGACCCCAGAATTCCCACCTGAATATTCCCACTTGGACATTCCCAGCTGGACATTCCCAAGGATTCCATTCCCATTCCCACGGCAAAGGAATCTCTTCCCTGCCCTTCCCCTTCCCATCCTGACTCAAATCCCTCAAATCCCTCGGATTCCTGCTCCTCCTGCTTCCCTGGGAGAGCTCCCCAGGCTGAGGGGATAAAAATTCCCAAAATTTGGGACGCTCTGCCCTTTCCAAGGCGCCGAGGCCAAACCGGGCTCGGCAGCGCAGAGGAATTTTATCCCAGATTCCGGAGGAATTTTATCCCAAATTCTGGAGGAATTGTCCCAGATTCTGGAGGAATTTTATCCCAGATTCCAGAGGAATTTTATCCCGGATTCTGGAGGAATTTTATCCCAAATTCCAGAAGAATTTTATCCCAGATTCCGGAGGAATTTTATCCCAAATTCTGGAGGAATTATCCCAGATTCTGGAGGAATTATCCCAGATTCTGGAGGAATTTTATCCCAAATTCTGGAGGAATTATCCCAGATTCTGGAGGAATTTTATCCCAAATTCCAGAGGAATTTTATCCCAAATTCTGGAGGAATTTTCCCAGATTCCAGAGGAATTTTATCCCTGATTCCAGAGGAATTATCCCAGATTCTGGAGGAATTTTATCCCAGATTCCAGAGGAATTTTATCCCAGATTCAGGAGGAATTTTATCCCAGATTCCAGAAGAATTTTATCCCAGATTCCAGAGGAATTTTATCCCTGATTCCGGACGAATTATCCCAGATTCCTACAGATCATCTGGGAGCTGGAGAACACAAAAAAACCCTGGAATTCCACGGCCTCCACGCCGCGATTCCAGGGAATCCGGGCAGCTCCCCCAGGCTCGGGCCCTCCCAGCATTCCCGTGGATCCAGCTCCATCCCTATTTTTAATTCCCCCGGTTCCAAACTCCCCCTTCCCCGGCAGCTGCGGCTCCGGCTGCTCCTTCCCGTGGGAAGGGAGGGGGTGGCTCAGGACAGATCCAGGAAATATTCCCAAGCCTTTTTCCCAGCCCCCCCCCCCATGCCCCAAATCCCAGGAAAACCTCTTTGTGCTCAGGAGGAATTGCTCGGGAATATTTTCCGGCTGTGGAAAAACCTTTCCCGGATTCCCAGCTCTGCTTGGCCCCGGCGTGGGAGGAGAATCCCGAATCCCTGTCCCGGATAAAGCCGGCAGCCGGGGCAGGATGCGGATCCGGGAATTCCCTGGGGGTTCTCCCCCCCTTTTCCTGCCCGGCTGTGGGAACCGTTCCCATTCCCTGATCCCACCGGAGCTTTTCCCGGAGCCGGGAACATCCCGGGAAAGTTCCTCTCCCAGCCTCGTCCCGTTTCCCTCCTCCCTCTCCACATCCCGGGAAAGGAATTCCCCGGGATCCTGGTCCCGGTTCTGCCTGGAAAAGCCCCGGGAATCTTTGCCGTGCCGGGTCAGGAAGCTGCTCCCGGGATTTCTCTGGATTTCGTGGAGGGAGATGAATTCCAGAGGGAGAGCCGGGGTGGAGCAGAGGGAATTTCGGGACGGAAGGCGGAAAACTTTTCCATTTGCTCGGCCATTCCCTGAAAATCTCACCCGAGAATTCCTCGTCCCTGGCGCCTTTTTCCCGGGATAAATCCATTCCCACTCCAAAAAAAAAAAAAAAACCAAAAACAAACAAACAAACAAAAAAAAAAAACCCAAAAAAATCCTGGGAATGAGCGCTCCAAATTCCCAGCCTGGCTTCCAGCTGCACCCCTGGGAATCTGGGGGCTCTTTGATCCCAGTTGTAGATTTTAGATCCCAAATTCCGGCCTGGGAATGGCAGCTGGGAATGCCCGGCCCCGGAGGCAGCGCTGCCGCCACCCCACGGGTTTTTTCCCAAAAAAACGGGAAAGAGGGATTCTCCCTGTTTTCAGTGGGGTTGTTTGGACATTCCCACATCCCATTCCGGGATCTGGAGAGGGATCAGCAGCACTCCCAGTGCGCCAAAGCGGCGTCATTCCCAAAATCCCAGCCCAGGCTGGTGTCATTCCCAAAATCCCGGCCGTTCCTGACCCATGTCACAGCCCAGGCCAGCGTCATTCCCAAATTCCCAGCCGTTCCCAAAATCCCAGCCATTCCCAAAATCCCAGCCATTCCCGATCCCTGTCCCTGCCCAGGCCAGTGTCATTCCCAAAATCCTGGCCATTCCCAAAATCCCAGCCGTTCCCAATCGGTGTCACAGCCCAGGTCGGCGTCATTCCCAAAAACCCAGCCGTTCCCAAAATCCCAGCCGTTCCCGATCCCTGTCCCAGCCCAGGCCGACGCCAGGGTTTTTATGGGATCGTCACTCCCAGAGCTCGCTGAGGTCATTCCAGACCCTTCCCAAGGCCGATTCCCGGGAATGTCCGGGCCACACCCCTGGGCTGGGACAGGCTTGGAGCTCCCGGATCCCAAATCCCGGAGCTCCTCTGGGATTGGCCCCTTTGCTCCAGGTCACCAAATCCAGCAGATCCAGCACCTCGGCCACGGGGTGGGAGAGCGGGATCGGGGTGGGAGAGCGGGATTGGGGATGGGATCAAGGGTGGGAGAGTGGGATGGGAGAGCGGGATCGGGGTGGGATCAGGGATGGGAGAGTGGGATTGAGGTGGGAGAGTGGGATCAGGGGTGGGATCAGGGGTGGGAGAGTGGGATCAAGCTGGGAGAGTGGGATCAGGGATGGGAGAGTGGGATCGGAGTGGGATCGGGGTGGGAGAGAGGGATCGGGGATGGAAGAGTGGGATTGGGGGCGGGATCAGGGGTAGGAGAGCAGGATGGGGTGGGGTTAGGAATGGGAAAGTGGGATCGGGGATGGCAGAGCGGGATCGGGGATGGGATCAGGGGTGGGTTCGGGGTGGGATCGGGGCTGGGAGAGCGGGATCAGAGGTGGGATCGGGGTGGGATCAGAGGTGGGATCGGGGTGGGATCAGGGGTGGGATCGGGGTGGGATCAGGGGTGGGATCAGGAGTGGGATCGGGGCTGGGAGAGCAGGATCAGAGGTGGGATCAGGGGTGGGATCGGAGCGGGATCAGGGCTGGGAGAGCGGGATCAGCTCCCAGGGATCCTGGGCTGGGAAGGGACGGGTCCAACCCTCAGGAAGCAAAACCCGGGAGCGGCTCCGGGATGGATTTGGGGCTCCCCCCGCCCCCCTCCTCCATCCCAGCGCCATTCCCGAGGTTTTCCCACGCCCTTCCAGCCACCTGTAGCGGGCGGGAAGCGGCTTCGGGAGGGGTCCCGGGGGATGCGCGACCCCCGGGAGGAGCCGGAGCCGCGGGCCGGGGGGGAGGCGCGGGCCGGGGAAGAGGCTGTGCTTAGGGGATGCGCGATTTGGGGGATGCTCGGTTTGGGGGATGCTCGGGTTAGGGGATGCGCGATTTGGGGGATGCTCAGTTTAGGGGATGCTCGGTGTAGGGGATGCTCGGTTTGGGGGATGCCCGGTTCGGGGGATGCTCAGTGTAGGGGATGCTCAGTTTAGGGGATGCTCGATTTAGGGGATGCTCGATTTAGGGGATGCTCGGTTCGGGGGATGCTCGGTTTGGGGGATGCTCGGTTTAGGGGATGCTCGGTTTGGGGGATGCTCCGTTTAGGGGGATGAGCGGTTTGGGGGATGCTCGGTTTGGGGGATGCTCGGTTTAGGGGATGCTGGGTTTAGGGGATGAGCGGTTTGGGGGATGCTCGGTTTGGGGGATGCTCGGTTCGGGGGATGCTCGGTTTGGGGGATGCTCGGTTTGGGGGATGCTCGGTTTAGGGGATGAGCGGTTCGGGGGATGCTCGGTTTAGGGGATGAGCAGTTCGGGGGATGCTCCAGCCGGCGGATGCTGCGTTTAGGGAAGAGGCTGTGCTTAGGGGATGCGCGATTTGGGGATGCTCGGTTTAGGGGAGGATGCTGGGTTTGGAGGATTCTCGATCCGGGGGATGCTGGGTTTAGGAAGGATGCTGGGTTTGGGGAGGATGTCAGTTTAGGGGATGCTCGGTTTAGGGGATGCTGGATTTAGGGGATGCTGGGTTTGGGGGATGCTCGATTTGGGGGATGCTCAGTGTAGGGGATCCCCGGTTTAGGGGATGCTCGATTTAGGGGACGCTCAGTGTAGGGGATGCCCGGTTTAGGGGATGCTGGGTTTAGGGGATGCCCGGTTTGGGGGATGCTGGGTTTAGGGGATGCTCGATTTAGGGGATGCTCAGTGTAGGGGATGCCCGGTTTAGGGGATGCTGGGTTTAGGGGATGCCCGGTTTGGGGGATGCTGGGTTTAGGGGATGCTCGGGTTAGGGGATGCTCAGTGTAGGAGATTGTATCCCCGGTTTGTGGGATGCTCCCTCCGGGAAATTCTCGCTCCGGCAGATTCTCTCCCCGGGCTCCCCGCGCCGCTGGCAGCGGCTCCGGGCCCGTCCCGCCCCCGCCCCCGCCCCGGGGGGGGGCTCCCCCGGGCCCGCCGCCCCCTCCAAGGGTTAAAACTGCAGCAGAGCTGCGGGGCCGGAGCGGCCGCGGCCGCGGGAGGGGCTGGGGCCGCCATCGAATCCCGGGAATCGGGGGCAGGAGGAGCGGGGAGGCTCGGCCGGGAGGGGCCGGGCCGGGGCGGGCCGGGCCCGCCGCACCTTGCGGGGCACCGGGGGGGCACCGGCGGCGGCTCCGTCCTTACCTCGGCGACGCTCATGCGGCTGGAGCGGCCGGAGAGCTCCGGGAGAAGCGGAGGAGACGGAGAACGAGCGAGGAGAAGGAGACGGAGAAGCGAGGAGGAGGAGGAGGAGGAGAGGAGGAGGAGGAGGAGGAGGAGGAGGAGGAGGAGGAGGAGGAGGAGGAGGAGGGTGGGCTGTGCCCGCTGCCCGCGGGGAGCGCTGCCCGCAGCTCGGCCGCTGCTCGGAGCGGCGGGGCCGTGATGTCAGCGCTGCCCGCACCGCCCCCGGGGGGAGCGGCCCCGCCGGGGGGGCCCGGCCCGGCCCCGGAGCCGCCTTAACCCTTCGGGGACCGCCGAACGGGTTCGGGTTCGGGTCCGGAGCCGCTTTAACCCTTCGGGAACCGCGGAACGGGTTCGGGTTCGGGTTCGGGTCCGAGCCGGTTTAACCCTTCGGGAGCCCCGGTTCGGGTTCGGGTTCGGGTCCGGAGCCGCTTTAACCCTTCGGGAACCGCGGAACGGGTTCGGGTTCGGGTTCGGGTTCGGAGCCGCCTTAACCCTTCGGGCACCGCGGAACGGGTTCGGGTTCGGGTTCGGAGCCGCCTTAACCCTTCGGGCACCGCGGAACGGGTTCGGGTTCGGGTTCGGAACCGCCTTAACCCTTCGGGGACCGCGGAACGGGTTCGGGTTCGGAGCCGCTTTAACCCTTCGGGAGCCGCGGTTCGGGTTCGGGTTCGGAGCCGCTTTAACCCTTCGGGAGCTCCGGTTTAACCCTTCGGGAACCGCGGTTCGGGTTCGGGTCCGGCCCCGGTTCCGCTTTAACCCTTCGGGAACCGCGGAACCGCCGGTTTAACCCTTTTGGAGCCCCGGTTCGGCTCCGGCTCCGGTTCAGCTCTAACCCTTCGGGAGCTCCGGAACCGCCTCTTTAACCCTTCGGGATCCTCGCTTCGGGTCCGGCCCCGGTGCCGGTTTAACCCTTTGGGAGCCCCGGTTCGGGTCCGGTCCCGGTCCCGGTTTAACCCTTTGGGAACCCAGGAACCGCCGCTTTAACCCTTTGGGAGCCGCGGTTCGGGTCCGGTCCCGGTTTAACCCTTTGTGAGCCGCGGTTCGGGTCCGGTCCCGGTCCCGGTTTAACCCTTTGGGAGCCGCGGTTCGGGTCCGGTCCCGGTCCCGGTTTAACCCTTTGTGAGCCGCGGTTCGGGTCCGGTCCCGGTTCCGGTTTAACCCTTTGGGAGCCGCGGTTCGGGTCCGGTCCCGGTCCCGGTTTAACCCTTTGGGAACCCCGGTTCGGGTCCGGTCCCGGTTTAACCCTTTGGGAACCGCGGTTCGGGTCCGGTCCCGGTTCTGGTTTAACCCTTTGGGAGCCGCGGTTCGGATCCGGTGCCGGTTTAACCCTTTGGGAGCCGCGGTTCGGGTCCGGCCCCGGTCCCGGTTTAACCCTTTGGGAACCCCGGTTCGGTTCCGGTGCCGGCAGCCCGGCCATGCTGGCAGCGGTCTCCCCCAGGCAGCGACAATCGCGCGGTGCCGGCGGCGATTCCCCGACACGGAACCGCTATCGCGACATGGCCCCGCCCCCTGCCACCGCCGACAGCGCCGGGAAATCCCGGAACGCGGAGCTGGACGGGAGCTGGAGCCGCTTCCACCCATCCCGGGGGGGCGGAAATCCCGGAAAAGGGAGAATCCAATCCCGGGAAATGGGGGAATCCAATCCGGGAAATGGAAGAATCCCGGGAAAGGGGAGAATCCAATCCCGGGAAAGGGGAGAATCCAGTCCGGGAAATGGGGGAATCCAATCCCGGGAAACGGGAGAATCCAATCCCGGGAAATGGGGGAATCCAGTCCCGGGAAACGGGAGAATCCAATCCCGGGAAATGGGAGAATCCAATCCCAGGGAATGGGAGAATCCAATCCGGGAAAGGGGAGAATCCAATCCCGGGAAATGGAAAATCCAGTCCCGGGGAATGGGGGAATCCAATCCCGGGAAAGGGGAGAATCCAATCCCGGGAAACGGGAGAATCCCGGGATATTTGGGGTTTCTGGGATGTCCCGGGCGGCCGCACTTCCCAAGGATCCCATTGCCCGGAAAAGGGGAAATTTTGGGAATTTTTTCCCGGTTTTTATGATCAGTGACAGCCGGAAGCGCCGGAGTTTGGGGTTTGTTGTTTAATTAAATAATTGAGTTATTTGGTCGTTAAATGATAATTATTAAATGATTGAATTATTGGGATGATCCAGGGCTTTCCCAAGGAAAAGAAAGGGAATTCCTCGGATTTGGGGATTTTTCTCCTGGATTTCAAGATTTCTGGGATGGCGGGTGAAGATTTGGGGATAAAGATTTAGGGGAAAGAAAATGGAAATAACGTTTTTGTCTCCTTGATTGCAGGGAGTGGAGCCAGGCCTGAATGAGAATAAGAAAAAAATAAGAATATATATATATATATAAAAAAATAAAAATAGATAAGAACAAAAATAAATAAAAATGAGAGTTAAAATAAGGGTAAAATTAAGAATAGTAAGAATAAAAATGAAAATAAAATAAGAATAAGAAGAAATAAGAATAAGAATAAAAATAAAAGAATAAGAATAAATAAGAATAAGAATAAATAAGAATAAAAATAAAAGAATAAAAATAAGAATAAAAATAAGAATAAAAATAAGAATAAGAATAAAAGAATAAGAATAAATAAGAATAAGAATAAAAGAGGAATATTAAAAAAACCCAAAAATAAATAAAAATAAGAACAAAAATAAATAAAAATAAGCATAAAAATAAACAAAAAGAAGAATTAAAAGAAGGATAAAAATAAGAATAATAGGAATAAAAACTTTAAAAAAAATATTAAAAATAAAAAAATGAATAAAAATAAAATCTCTTTCAGGAATCCCACAGAAGCTGAGCTCCATCCCGGGCCTGAGCTCCCCCGTAAAAACCCCGACGGATCTGAGGGCGAGGGCAGGAAAATTCCCGGATATTCCCTGCAAACCCCGCTATTTTTAGGGCTCAGCCACTTGGCCCAGCTTAATGCAATTAACAGGGAATTAATGACCTCAGCCGCCGAAGCCCCGCCCACCCCGCCCTGAGCTGCTCCCAAAAAAAACCCAAATTCCCGGGAGCTGGGCCGGCTCAGGGGGATCCCGGATTTCCCAAAGCCTGGGAGCAGCTCCGTGTCCCGCCTGCCTCATCCCGGAGCTGGAATTAATTAGCCCCGAGTAATTAATTAATTAAGCTCGGGAAAACTGGGGAAATTGGGGGAAAATCCCCCCCCAAAAAAAACCCTGGGAGCTGCCCTGGGATAGCTGGGAAAGGGAGGATGGGAAGGGAGAGGCGGAGCTGGGAGGATCCCGGGAATCTGAGGGATGGATCCCGGGAATCTGGGAGTAGATCATGGGAATCTGGGGGATGGATCCTGGGAATCTTAGGGATGGATCCCGGGAATCGGGGGGGGGGGGGGGTGGTGGTGGTGGTGGTGGATCCCACGAATCTCAGGGATGGATCCTGGGAGTCTGGGGGTGGATCCCAGGAACCTGGGGGGTGGATCCCTGGAATCAGGGGGATGGATCCCAGGAATTTGGGGGGTGGATCCTGGGGATCTGAGGGGTGGGTCCTGGGAGTCTGGGGGATGGATCCCGGGAATCTCAGGGATGGATCCCGGGAATCTGGGCCGTGGATCCCAAATCTGGGGCGTGGATCCTGGGAATCTTGGGGATGGATCCCAGGAATCTGGGGGGTGGATCCCAGGAATGTGGGGGATGGATCCTGGGAATCGGAGGGTGGATCCCAAAACGGGGGGGGATCCCGGGAATCTGGGGGCTGGATCCCAAACCTTGGGGGTGGATCCCGGGAAGGGGGGGTGGGGGGGTGGGGTGTGGATCCCGGGAATCTGAGGGGTGGGTCCTGGGAATCTCGGGGGTGGATCCCAAATCTGGGGGATGGATCCCAGGAATCTCAGGGGACCCCAGGAATCTCAGGGGTGGATCCCAGGAATGTTTGTTTGGAGGGATCCCAGGAATGTTTGGTGGGATCCACGCGCTCCGGCTTGGAGCCGCTCCCGGGGATCCAGACGGGAAAACCCCCAATCCCAAATCCAGCTCTGGGGCAGGGTTTGCTCTTCCCGAGCATCCATCTCTCCCTGGAAAAAGGGGAAAAGCCTCCGGAGCGGGATAAAACCCCGGCTGAGCCCTCTCCCGGCTGGAAAAATCCAGGAATTTTTTTGGGAGGGGGATTTGTTGTCATTCCCGGGCCTGTGTTTACATTCCTGGTTTCCAGCCTGGCTCTTCCCAAACTCCCGAGGCGGCCGCGGCCGGGGTCATCCAGGAGCAACAGCTGGAGCCTGGAAAAACTGAAATAAAAACAAAAAAAACCTGGAAAACCTCCCGGGATGATCCCGAAAAAAAATAAAATTTTGGGAAGTGAAGGCACCAAACTCCGCTGGGATTTTTGGAGGAGCTGGGGTTGGGATCCAGGGATGCGTGGAGAGGGATCGGGGATGGGATCAGCTCCACATTCCAGGATTCCATGGGAATTCCCGAGGGTTTTTTTTCCTCCTCCTCCCGGGTTTTTCAGGAGTCATCCAAGGATTTTCGAGCTGGGAAAAGCCACGGGATCTTCCCTCTGGAATGGTTGATGTTCATTCCCGGCTCCTCATCCAGCTGAACTCCTGCCCCGGGATGGAACATTCCCTGTTTTCTCCTGCCCTCCCCCAGTTTTCCCCCCCCTCTCTCCCAATTTCTCCCCCTTTTCTTCCCAGGTTTTTCCCCCCTTTCTTCCCAGTTTTCCCTTTTTTTTTTTTTTTCCTTCCCAGTTTCCTCCCCTTTTCTTCCCAGGTTTTCCCCCCTTTTTCTCCCCTTCCCCCCGCCCAGTTTTTCCCTCTCTCCCAGTTTTTCCCCCTTTTTTCCCCTCAGTTTTTCCCTTTTTTTCTTCCCAGTTTCCTCCCCTTTTCTTCCAGGTTTTTCCCCCTTTTTTTCTTCCCTTTTCCCCCAGTTTTTCCCTCTCTTCTCTCCCAGTTTTCCTGCCTTTCTTTTCCAGTTTTTCCCTTTTCTCCCTCCCCAGTATCTCCCCTTTTTCTCCCTTTTTTCCCCCAGTTTTCCCCCCCTCTCTCCCAGGTTTCCCCCCCTTTTCTTCCCAGTTTTTTCCCTTTTTTTTCTTCCCATTTCCCTTCCCTTTTCTTCCCAGGTTTCCCCCCCTTTTCCCTCATTTTTTCTTCTCTTCTCTCCCAGTTTTTCCCCTTTTCTTTTCCCAGTTTTTCCCTTTTCTTCCCTGGTGTTTCCCCAGTATTTCCCCCTTTTCTCCCTTTCTTCCCCAGTTTCTCTCTCCAAGTTTTCCCTCCTTTTCTTCCCAATTTTTCCCCTTTTTTCTTCCCAGTTTCTCCCCTTTCTCCCCAGTTTTTATCTCTCTTCTCTCCAGTTTTTCCCCCCTTTTTCCCCTCAGGTTTTCCCTTTTTTCCTGGTTTTTCCCCTTTTCTTCCCAGTTTTTCCTTTTTTTTTTTCTTCCCAGTTTTTCCCTTTTTTTTCTTCCCAGTTTCCTCCCCTTTTCTTCCCAGGTTTTTTCCCCCTTTTTTCCCAGTTCCCCCCCTTTTTCCCTCATTTTTTTCTTCCCTTTTCCCCCAGTTTTTCCCCCTTTCTTTTTCCAGTTTTTCCCTTTTTCCCCCTCAGTGTTTCCCCGGTATTTTCTCCCAGGTTTTTTTTTTTTCCCAGTTTCCCTCCTCATCCCAGTTTTTTCTCTCCCCTCTCTCCCAGCCTTTCCCCTCTTTTCCTGGCAGAGGTGACACCTGGGCCGGGGTGGGGATCCCAGTGGGATTCAGTGGGAATTCCCGGCTGGAATCTGCTCTCTAAACACGGCCTGGAGGAGGCTGTGCCCATTCCCATCCTTTCCTATGGAACTTCAGTTCAGGATTCCAAGTGGGAATTCCCAGCTCCCTAAAGGGTGCCAGGCTGGAAAAGGTGTCCCCATTCCCATCTTTTCCTATGGGACTTCATCCCAGGATTCCAGGCGGGAATTCCCACTCCCCAAGGGGTGCCACAGCTGGAAAATTTTGTGTCCATTCCCATCTTTTCCTGGGGGATTTCATCCCAGGATTCCAGGCGGGAATTCCCAGCCGGCACAGCTGATTCCCAGTGGGAATTCCCACTCCCTAAAGGCTGCCACAGCTGGAAATGTTTGTCCCCATTCCCATCTTTTCCTGGGGGGTTTCATCCCAGGATTCCAAGTTGGAATTCCCAGCCGACACAGCTGATTCCAGGCTGGAATTCCCACCTGGAATCCGCTCCCCAAAAGGCTGCTACAGCTGGAAAATTTGTGTCCACTCCCATCTTTTCCTGGGGGATTTCATCCCAGGATTCCAGGCTGGAATTCCCGGCTGGCACAGCTGATTCCCGGTCAGAATTCCCAGCTGGTACAGCTGATTCCAGGCTGGAATTCCCACCTGGAATCCACTCCCTAAAAGCTCCCACAGCCAGGAGGAGGCCGTGCCCATTCCCATCCTTTCCTTCAGGGCTCAATCCCAGGATTCCCGGCTGGAATTCCCGGCTGGCACAGCTGATTCCAGGTGGGAATTCCCGGCTGGAATCCGCTCCCTAAAGGCTGCCATGGCTGGAAAAAGTTTGTGCCCATTCCCACCCTTTCCTTCAGTGCTTAATCCCAGGATTCCAGGTCAGAATTCCCGGCCGGCACAGCTGATTCCCAGTGGGAATTCCCACTCCCTAAAGGCTGCCACAGCTGGAAATGTTTGTCCCTATTCCCATCTTTTCTTATGGGACTTCATCCCAGGATTCCAAGCTGGAATTCCCAGCCGACACAGCTGATTCCAGGCTGGAATTCCCAGCTGGAATCCACTCCCCAAAGGCTGCTACAGCTGGAAAATTTTGTGCCCATTCCCATCTTTTCCTCCAGGGCTCGGATTCCCAGCTGGAATTCCCGGCTGGCACAGCTGATTCCAGGTGGGAATTCCTAGCTGGAATCCGCTCCCTCAAGGCTCCCACAGCCAGGAGGAGGCTGTGCCCGTTCCCATCCTTCCCTGCAGGAGCTCATCCCAGGATTCCAAGTTGGAATTCCCAGCTGGCACAGCTGATTCCAGATCAGAATTCCCGGCTGGCACAGCTGATTCCAGATCAGAATTCCCGGCTGGCACAGCTGATTCCAGGTGGGAATTCCTAGCTGGAATCCGCTCCCTCAAGGCTCCCACAGCCAGGAGGAGGCTGTGCCCGTTCCCATCCTTTCCTGGGGGATTTCATCCCAGGATTCCAGGCTGGAATTCCCGGCCGGCACAGCTGATTCCCGGTCAGAATTCCCGGCTGGAACCCGCTCCCCAAAGGGTGCCGGCCAAGCCCGTCCCCATTCCCATCCCATTTTTCCCTCCTCCCCGTTGCCCTCGGTCCCTCCCACTCCCTTTTCCCAGCGCTCTCCCGCTGTCAGGGAGCCGGGAAAAAAGTTTGGGATCGGGGGCCGGGATCCGGGCTGGGATCCGGCGGCGCCGCCGATGCTCGGGGCTGGGGGGCGGCCGGCGCTTCCATGGCCATTCCCGGCGGGATTTTCCTGGCCGGCTCCCTCTGCCTCCTCCTCCTCCTGCCCGGTGAGTGCCCATCCCAAAAAAAAAAAAACAAATCCCAAAAAAAAAAAAACCGGGAATGGTTTGGGTGGAAAAAAGCGCCGGAGGAACATTTTTGGGGAAAATCCTACCGGGAGCTGGAGAGGGATGGAGATTTTGGGAATGGAGGTTTTGGGATTGCCGGGAATTTTGGGGGATGGAGATTTTTGGGGGGATGGAGATTTTTTGGGGGATGGAGGTCTTGGGATTGCCGGGAATTCCCCGATTCCCCTGCTGGGCCCGGAGCGGGATTGATCGGGAGAATCCCAAAGGATCTCGGAGCCTTTTCCCCCCCAAAATTCCAGTTGTTTTTGGTTTTTTTTTTTTTTTTCCGGGGCTGAAAATTCCCTGTGGAATGCTCGGGGTTAAGTTCGGGAGAAGCTTTAGGCGGAGTTTTAATTCCAGGAGCTGATCCCGCGGCTTCTGCTGCGGGGAGGCTGGGATGGAGGTTTTGGGGAGGTTTTGGGGTTTTTGGGGTTTTTTGGGGGTTTTTTTGGGGGGGGAGGTTTTTCCTTGGAAAGAAAAAGCGACTCCGAAGCAGCGCTGATTCCCGGTTGGATCGCACCTGGAATCCAGGGGGCAAAGCGAGGGGGAAAAATGGGAAAAATGGGGAAAAATGGGAAAAATGGGGAAAAACCGGGGAAAAATGGGAAAGAATGGGGAAAAAATGGGAAAGAATGGGGGAAAATGGGAAAGAATAGGGGGAAAAGGGGGGGAAAACCGGGAAAGAATGGGGAAAAACCGGGAAAGAATGGGGGAAAAATGGGGGAAAACCGGGAAAAATCGGGGGGGAAAATCGGGGGGAAAAAATGGGGGGAAACCGGGAAAGAATGGGGGGAAAAAAAAAAAAAAAAAAAAGGGAAAGATTGAAGGTTAAAAAAGGGTAAAAAAAATGGGATGAAAATGGAAAAAAAATGGAAAAAATGGGGAAAAAAAGGGAAAAAATATGGAAAAAAGGAGGATTTTCCCCAGCGCCAGCAGCTCGGCCACCGGCTCGCGCCCTCTCCAGCTGCAAACATTCCCGAACTTCCTGCTGGAAAAGGCGCCAGGCTCCTCGGGGTTTTTATGGGAGCTTTTTTTGGGATTTTTATTTTTTTTTTCCCTTTTTTTTTCCTTTCAAGGGAGCCGCGCGCGGCGGCCGCGCTGCTTTTCCTGGGATAATTGGATCCATGTGTGGGGATGGAGGGAGGGAGGGAGGGAGGGATGTGGCCGAGCCTCCGGGATGGGAATGTTGGAAAAAAAAAAAAACAACGGGAAATTCCCGCCTGGAATGAGCGGTGCTGCTGCGGGAAGAAGGAAAAAATCAATCAAATCAAATGGAATAAAATTAAACGTAAAATAAATATATATTTATATATTTATGTATCTATTTACTCTGTATATAAATATATAAATATGATATAAAATATAATAAACTAAATACAAAGTAAATATGTATATATTTATATATTATATATTATTTATAAATATATAAATCTAATATAAAATATCATAAAATAAATATAAAATAAATATATGTTTACATATATTTATTCTATACATAAATACATAAATATGATATAAAATATAATAAAATAAATATAAAATATGTATATATTTATATATTTTTATATATCTATTATAGGTGTAAATATACAAATAGAATATGAAATATATAAAGTAAATATAAAATGAATATACATTTATATTTATATATATTTATTCTATGTGTAAATATACAAATACAATACGAAATATAACAAAATAAACATAAAATGAATATATATTTATGTTTATTTTTATATATTCTATATATAAACATATAAATCGATTATAAAATATAATAAAATAAACATAAAACCAATATTTATTTATTTATTCTAGATAGAAATATACAAATAGAATATAAAACATAATAAAAATATTAAATAACTATTTATGTTTACATATATTTACTCTATAGATAAATATATAAATAGAATATAAAATATAATAAAACAAAAAAAAATTTAAAAATTAAAAATAATCATTAAAAAAAAAAAAAAAAAAAAAAAAAGGGATTTGGGGATGTGGGAATTCCGCCTTGGGAGGTGCGGAAATGATCCCTGGGTTTGAGACATTCCCTGGATTTCTCTCCTCTCTCCCATTTTTTCCCCCCCCCCTCACCCACCCACGGGTGTTTCTGGCCGTGTGGATTTCCACCCTCGGGAATTTCCACCCTCGGGAATTTCCACCCCCCCTTTTCCCCAATTTTCCCCCCAATTTTCCCCCCAATTTTTCCCCCTTTTTTTCCCCTTTTTTTCCCCTTTTTTTCCCCTTTTTTTCCCTTTTTTCCTCCCTTTTCCCCCTCTTTTCCCCATTTTGTCTCAATTTTTTCCAATTTTTCCCCAATTTCCACCCTTGGGAATTTCCTCCCTCGGGAATTTCCACCCCCTTTTTTCCCCCTTTTCCCCCATTTTTCCCCAATTTTCCCAATTTCTCCCCAATTTCCACCCTCAGGAATTTTCTCCCTCCAGAGTTTTTCCCTGTGCCCATCCCTGGGGGGGTCCCGGGGTGGCTTTTGCGGGAATTCCGGAAGCACAAGGCCCTGCTGTCCCCTCCCCCCCCCCACTCCGCAGGCCTTCCCAGGGATTTTGTGGGAAAGCAGGAATGTCCCGGGATGACTGAGCTTCTGTTCATTCCCATCCCAAAAAAAAAAAAAAAAATCCTGGGAGTTTTTGGTTTATTTTTTTTCTTTCCCAAACTCTGGCTCGGAGATGAAAAGCGGGAGCTGTCAGCATTCCCGGCGATCCGAGCCCACCCAGCTTCCCGGGCTTTTTATCCCAAAAAAAAAAATCCTTTGGAGGCTTTTCCCTTCTTCAGCTCAACATTCCCTCTCCAGGAATTCCATCCCCAGCTCCGGCAGCTCAGGGAAAAAATAAAATAAAATAAAATAAAATAAAATAAAATAAAATAAAATAAAATAAAATAAAATAATCTGAATTTTCCTGCCATTCCAAGAAAAAAAAAACAAACAAACCCGGGATCTTCTCTTCCCGGGGAATCAGAAAACTTCGAAGCAAAGGCAGCAAAACCCAGCCTGGAAATTTTCCTGGAAGCGGAACCCGGGTTGGGAATCGTGGGGAAAGCTTCCAGGCAATTCCCAGAGTTTCCTTTTCCAGCTGGGAATCCCAAAGGATTCAGGCAGGGCAGTTTGGCCCCTTTTCCCCCCTTTTCCCCCCCTTTTCCCCCTTTTTCCCCCCCTTTTCCCCATTTTCTCTCAGTTTTTCCAATTTTTCCCCATTTCCCCCCCATTTTCCCAGCTTTTCCCCCTTTTATCTCCAGCTCTTCCCTTTCTTTTCCCCCTTTTCCCCCCCTTTTTTTTCCCTTTTTTTCCCTTTTTTTTTCCCTTTTTCCCCCTTTTTCCCCCTTTTTCCCCCTTTTTCCCCCTTTTTCCCCCTTTTTCCCCCCTTTTTTCCCCCTTTTTTCCCCCTTTTCCCCCCTTTTTTCCCCCTTTTTTTCCCCCTTTTTTCCCCCCTTTTTTCCCCCTTTTTTCCCCCCTTTTTTCCCCCTTTTTCCCCCTTCCCCCTGAATTCCCCCAATATCCCCAATAAATTCTCCGAATTCCCCAAATATCCTGGATTCCTTGAATCCCCCAAATCCCCCAAATCTTCCCCAAATCCCCCACATTCCCCACATTCCCCACATTCCCCACATTCCCCGTACCCTTCCCCCTTTCCCTTTCCCATCATTCCAGGGCCATTCCCGGCTTCCCTCTCTCCGGAGCTTTTTCCGTTTCTCCGGGATGTGAAATGTGCAAAATCCGGGAAAATCCGGAGGGAAAAGCCCCTCCCACCCTCCCCCACCCCTCCTCTGCATCCAAGAGGTTCCTGGATCTTGGAATTTCTTGCTGGGAATACGAATTTCCCCCCAAATTCCCCTGAATTCCCCAAATATCCCCAAATACCCCAAATATCCCAAATATCCCAAATTCCCTGAATTCCCCAAATTCCCTGAATTCTCCAAAATATCCCAAATATTCCCCAAATATCCCAAATTCCCTGAATTCCCCAAATTCCCTGAATTCCCCAAAATATCCCAAATATTCCCCAAATATCCCCAATTCCCTGAATTCCCCAAATTCCCTGAATTCCCCAAAATATCCCAAATATTCCCCAAATACCGCAAATACCCCAAATATCCCAAATACCTCAAATATCCCAAAAATTCCCCAAATTTTTTTTTTTTTGTTTCCCCCCCCCTCCCCAGGATTCGGGAATTCCTTCAACATCAACACCAGGAGCCCCCAGGTCATCGCGGGATCCCGGGAATCTTTTTTTGGATACACGGTGCAGCAGCACGACATCGGCGGCAAGAAATGGTGAGCGGGAATTCCGGAAAACCGGGAATCGCGGCGGGAATTGCGCCGGGAACCGCCCCAATCCACCCCAAATCCCCGGAATTCCCGGTCCGGGGCGGGAATTGCTGTGCCGGGCTGAGGGTGCTCCCGGAGGGGCTGAAGGAAGGGAAAGTTTTCCATAAAAAAAGGAAAAAAAAGGAATTTTGGGTGGGATTAGGGAATGCTGGGAGTTTGGGAAGGGCGGGTGTGGAGGGCGTGTCCTGGCCGGGTCACGATTCCTTGGAGCAGCTGGAATGGAATTCCATCGGGAATTTGGGGTTTAGGGTTTCCACGGAGCAGGCAGGGCCTGGAGACGCGATCCATGGGGAATGTCCGTTGGGAATGCGGGATGAGCCCGGGGCTGGCTCCGGTTTGGGATTTGGTGGCGGGTTTGGCTGATCCCAAAGGGATCTCAGGGATGGATCCAGGACTGATCCCAGGGATCAATCCCAGGGCTGATCCTTGGGGGATCCCAAGGATGGATCCAGAGCCAATCCCGGGAGAATCCCAGGATGAATCCCAGGGCTGATATCAGGGATGGATCCAGGACTGATCCCAAGGCTGATCCCAGGGGATCCCAAGGATGCATCCAGAGCCAATCCCAGGGATGAATCCAGGGACAATCCAAAGCTGATCCCAAGGCTGATCCAAGGGATCAACCCCAGGGTTGAATCCAGGGCTGATCTTAGGGAGATCCCAAGGATGGATCCAGAGCAGGGTAAAAATTCCAGGAGCCAGATAAAAATTCCAGGAGCCAGATAAAAATTCCAGGAGCTGGATAATAATTCCAGGACACGGAAGGAATGGGGATCTCCCGAGACCCCAATTCCCGCTGAGCATTTCCCAACCCCGTCCCAAAGGATTCCACAAATTCCGCGGGAGCCGATCTCCCAGCATCCCGGCCCCGGAGGCGCCAAATTCCGAGCATGGAATCCGCGGATTTTTTGGCTCCTCTCCTTCAGCCTGAGCCTTTTAATGCTGCCTTTGGCTGCCGGGAATTGTTTGGGAAGGGATTCCAAGAATTCCGTGTTTATTGGGGTTTTTTGGTTGGTTTTTTGGGGTTTTTTTTGTGGTTTTTTTGTTTTTTTTTTTTTCCATATATTTCTGAGGGAATATTGGGGTTTGAATTCCCAGGTATTCCTGAAAGCCGGGAATTTTTTCCCCCCCTTTCCCAAAATTTTCCAAAGACTGACGGAGGCGCATCCCGGAGAGCGGAAAATCCGTGAGGGGGGAAAAAATTCCGGGTGGTTAAACCTGAGGTGGGAAGAGGGGGAGGGGAGGATGAAAAATTCCACTTGGATATTTGAGGCTGGAAAAGCTCATCCCTGCGGGATCCCATTTTTCGCTCCGGCCTTTTCCAGACCTCCCTTTCAGGCTTTTTTCCATCTTTTTTTTTTTTTTTTTTTTTTTCCCGTGGAGCTGCCAAGTGGGAATGGAAAAGATGAACAGCAGGTGCCTGGAATTCATCCAAAAAAAAAAAAAACAAAAACCAACCTCCCTGGAATGGCAGGAGCAGGCAGGGAAAGGGATTGTGGGAATTGCCTGGAATTACGGGGGCTGAGCATTCCCAGTGCTCAAATCGGGGAATTTTTTTGGGAAAAAGCAGGAAAAATGGGAATTCCCTCTGCCCATGGGACCAAAATGACCCAGAAGGAATTTTGGGATAAGGAGAGGGAATTCCTGGGAGGTGGGAAGGGATTTTGGACCTGGAAGGAATTTTGGGATAAGGAGAGGGAATTCCTGGAAGAGATTTTGGGATAAGGAGAGGGAATTCCTGGGAGGAATTTTGGAAAAGGAGAGGGAATTCCTGGGAGGTCAGAGGGGATTTTGGACCTGGAAGGAATTTTGGGATAAGGAGAGGGAATTCCTGGAAGGAATTTTGGGAAAAGGAGAGGGAATTCCTGGAAGAGATTTTGGGATAAGGAGAGGGAATTCCTGGGAGGAATTTTGGGAAAAGGAGAGGGAATTCCTGGGAGGTCAGAGGGGATTTTGGACCTGGAAGGAATTTTGGGATAAGGAGAGGGAATTCCTGGGAAGCCACAGGGGATTTTGGACCTGGAAAGAATTTTGGGATAAGGAGAGGGAATTCCTGGGAATATTTGGGGAATTCCCCCCCCCCCCCCAAAAAAAAAACCAACACAAAAAAAACAAAAAAAACCCCAAAAAACCTCAAAAAACCCAACCAAACAAAAAAAAAAACCCAAACAAAAAAAAAAAACCCACAAAAAAGCCAAAAAAAACCCCAAACAAACAAAAATTAAAAACCCCAAACAAACAAACAAAAAACCCAGCACAAAAAAAACCCCAAAAAAACCCAAACAAAACAAAAAAAAAAGAAAAGAAAAAGAAAAAAAAGAAAAAAAAAAAATAAAACCCCAAAAAACAACCAACCAAACAAAAAAACCCAACACAAAAAAAACCAAAAAACCCAAACAAAACAAAAAAAAATTTAAAAAAAAGAAAAAAAGAAAAAAAAAACACAAAAAAAAAACCCCAAAAAACCAAAAAAAACAAACAGAAAAGAAGAAAAAAAAAAAAAAAACCAAACCCCAAAAAAACCCCAAAAACCCCAAAAACCGCGGTCGGGCTGCTCGGGATCCCAACATCCCAGGGCCGGGAGGGAGGAGGGAGAGCCGGGAGCCGACGCCGCCGGAATTCTCTCTGCGCTCCCAAGGAAAACGTTCCGGAGCCAAGAGCCCCGCCGGAGAATTCCGGCCAAGAGAGCCTCTGGCAGGAGCCCGGAAAACAGAAACCCCTGGAAGTGTTTTTCCAGATCAGCACAATCCTGGCTTCCCACCCGGCCAGAGGAATTTGTTTTCCATTTTTTTCCCTCTTTTTATTCCTGGGATTTTTTGGGGTTTTTTGGGGTTTTTTTTTCCCTATTTTCTCCTCCCTTTTTCCCGGTTTTTTTTTCGGCCGGGAATGTTCAGGATCCGGGCTTGGAATGGGATGAGCTGGGAGGTCTCTCCCGGCCGAATGGTTCCGGAATTCCCGGGTTTTGCTGGTTGGGAAGCCTTTCCCAGGTGTGGGCGCATCCCGTTCCCAGCCTGGCCAGAGAATTGGGAATGGGCACCCAGAAAATTGGGAATCAGCACCCAGAAAATTGGGAATTGGTGCACAGGAAGTTGGGAATCAGCACCCAGAAAATTGGGAATTGGTGCACAGAAAGTTGGGAATCAACACCCAGAAATTGGGAATTGATGCACAGAAAGTTGGGAATTATCAGCACCCAGAAAGTTGGGAATCAGCACCCAGAAAATTGGGAATTGGCACCCAGGAAATTGGGACTGGGCACCCAAAAAATTGGAAATTGGAACCCAAAAAATTGGGAATCATCAGCACCTGGAAAAAGTTGGGAATGGACACCCAGAAAATTGTGAATCCCACTCCAAAGAAATCCCAAAGGGATGATCCCACCCCAAATCCCACCCCCAAAAGGTTTCTCGGGAATGTTCATTAACGTGGGTGGTGTTAATTGATATCCGTTAATTAATGGGAAAGCCTCCTAGAGGATTTCCTGCGGGATGGAGGGGGGAGGCACATCCAGCCCAGAAGTTCATGGAATTCCGTTGATCCTAAATCCTTCAGGAATTGGGAATGGCACCGGGAGATCCCGGTTTTCCCAGGAGCCTCCAGCTCAGTTCCTCCTCATCCTCGAGGTTTTTCCCGTTCCCCTTCCCGCTCTTCCAGCTTTTCCCTCCTCCCCACCCCCCACACGGAGACGAGGGCTGTGGGAGAGCCCCGGGAAAAGGAGCGAATTCCCAAATTCCCGAAAAAAAATCCCCGATTCCCCTGTGGATGCTGTCGGGGACAGCTCCAGCCGGAGATGATTTTTTCCCATTGTGAATTGGGAATGGATTTATTTGGGAATAAGGAGCAGAATTCCCAAAAAAAAACCCAAAACCTGGAAGTTGTCATGGGAATGGGAGCTCCTGGTGGCGAACACACCCAGGAATCTTGGGATGTGTTTTGGGGGGATTTTGGGATTTTGGGGGAATTTTGGGGGAAGAATCTTCCTGGAGATCCAACGGGAAGCGTTTCCATGAGAATCCTTGGAATTTTCTGGGAGCTTTTTTCCCTCGGGCGAGCCGCTCCGGTCGGGGATGTTTGTCTCCCAGAGCGGCGGCATTTTTCAGGAATGACAATTCCCGGTTCCCTAACGGGGAACATCTGGGCCGGTGGCTTTTCCAGCTGCTGGGAACAAAAGAGCTCCTGTTTATCGGGAGATCCAGACCGGGACGGTCGCATCCGTAGGATTCTTGGGAAGCTAAAAAAAGTAAAATTTGATTTTTTTTTTAATTATTTTTTTTTTTTGGGAGCGGGGAGTTGCCGGCAGCTGGTGGCGCCGAGAATTTTTGGGATAGCCCGGGAAGAAGGGATGGATTCCTCCGGCTCCTTGCGCTCTTCCTGCTTCAGGGGTTGGAATGTTGTGGTGGAAGAAAAAAAAAAGGGGGGGAAGTGTTTGTTTGGGTGTCCCAAAAATATCCCAGCTGGAAGTTGGTATCCGTGCCGGGGGGATGGGATTGAGCAGCTGTCCGATTGTGGAGAAAAATTCCCGATGTCCACTGGAGATCCCAGAGAATTCCCTCCTCCAGGGTTTTCCTGGGGAAAATTCCTTCCCACCCCTGGAGATCCCGATGTTCGGCTCCCAATGTTTGGAGGGAATTCCTTCCTCCAGGATTTTCCTGGGGAAAATTCCTCCCCATCCCTGGAGATCCCGATGTTCAGCTCCCGATGTTTGGAGAGAATTCCCTCCTCCAAGGTTTTCCTGGGGAAAATTCCTTCCTAGCCCTGGAGATCCCGATGTTCAGCTCCCAATGTTTGGAACATCTCCAGCTTGGAGAGAATTCCCTCCTCCAGGGTTTTCCTGGTGAAAATTCCTCCCCATCCCTGGAGATCCCGATGTTCGGCTCCCGATGTTTGGAGGGAATTCCCTCCTCCAGGGTTTTCCTGGGGAAAATTCCTTCCCACCCCTGGAGATCCCGATGTTTGGCTCCCAGTGTTTGGAGGGAATTCCCTTCTCCAAGATTTTCCTGGGGAAAATTCCTCCCCACCCCTGGAGATCCCGATGTTCGGCTCCCGATGTTTGGAGGGAATTCCCTCCTCCAGGGTTTTCCTGGGGAAAATTCCTTCCCACCCCTGGAGATCCCGATGTTTGGCTCCCAGTGTTTGGAGGGAATTCCCTTCTCCAAGATTTTCCTGGGGAAAATTCCTCCCCACCCCTGGAGATCCCGATGTTCGGCTCCCGATGTTTGGAGGGAATTCCCTCCTCCAGGGTTTTCCTGGGGAAAATTCCTTCCCACCCCTGGAGATCCCGATGTTTGGCTCCCAGTGTTTGGAGGGAATTCCCTCCTCCAGGGTTTTCCTGGGGAAAATTCCTTCCCACCCCTGGAGATCCCGATGTTCAGCTCCCGATGTTTGGAACATCTCCAGCTTGGAGGGAATTCCCTCTTCCAAGGTTTTCCTGGGGAAAATTCCTTCCCACCCCTGGAGATCCCGATGTTTGGCTCCCAGTGTTTGGAGGGAATTCCCTCCTCCAGGGTTTTCCTGGGGAAAATTCCTTCTCACCCCTGGAGATCCCGATGTTTGGCTCCCAGTGTTTGGAGGGAATTCCCTCCTCCAGGGTTTTCCTGGGGAAAATTCCTTCCCACCCCTGGAGATCCCGATGTTCAGCTCCCGATGTTTGGAACATCTCCAGCTTGGAGGGAATTCCCTCCTCCAAGGTTTTCCTGGGGAAAATTCCTCCCCACCCCTGGAGATCCCAATGTTCAGCTCCTGCCGCTCCCAACCCTCGGAGCCGTGCCTGAGGAATCCTTTTTCCCGGGGGGGGGGATGGGGTGGAATTCCCGTCCTCCCGGTGCTGACGGATCCGCCTTTTCCGCAGGCTGGTGGTGGGAGCTCCCTACGAATCCAACGGGCAGCAGAAGACCGGAGACGTCTACAAGTGCCCGGTGCCGAGCGAGGGCCACGGGAACTGCACCAAGCTCAACCTGGGTACGGCCCCTTCCCCACGGGATCATCCCATCCCAAAAAAAAAACCAAAACGGGATACGGGGGAGGAATTGCTCCAAGGATCCAGGGGCTTCCCTGGGAATTCCGCCTTCCCAGGGAGGAATTCCACCCTGGGAAGGGGATTCCTCCCTGGGAAGGTGGAATTCCTCCCTGGGAAGGGGATTCCTCCCTGGGAAGGTGGAATTCCTCCCTGGGAAGGTGGAATTCCTCCCTGGGAAGGTGGAATTCCCAGGGAAGTCCCTGGATCCTGGGAGGAATTCCTCCCTGGGAAGGGGATTCCTCCCCGGGAAGGTGGAATTCCCAGGGAAGCTCTTGGATCCTTGGAGGAATTCATCCCTGGGAACATGGAATTCCCAGGGAAGCCCCTGGATCCTTGGAGGAATTGCTCCCCGGGAAGGTGGAATTCCCTGGGAAGCCCCTGGATCCTTGGAGGAATTCCTCCCTAGGAAGGTGGAATTCCCAGGGAAGCTCTTGGATCCTTGGAGCAATTCCTCCCCAGGAAGGCGGAATTCCCAGGGAAGCCTCTGGATCCTTGGAGGAATTCCTCCCTGGGAACATGGAATTCCCTGGGAAGCCCCTGGATCCTTGGAGGAATTCCTCCCCAGGAAGGAGGAATTCCCAGGGAAGCCCCTGGATCCTTGGAGGAATTCCTCCCCGGGAAGGTGGAATTCCCAGGGAAGCTCTTGGATCCTTGGAGGAATTCCTCCCCGGGAAGATGGAATTCCCAGGGAAGCCCCTGGATCCTTGGAGGAATTGCTCCCCAGGAAGGCGGAATTCCCAGGGAAGCCCCTGGATCCTTGGAGGAATTCCTCCCTGGGAAGGTGGAATTCCTAGGGAAGTCCCTGGATGCTTGGAAGTGTCCGGGTTGGAGCAGCCTGGGGTGGTGGTGGAAGGCGGCCTTGGGTGGGCTGGGAATTCCTTCCATCCCGGGTTATTCCGTGTCCTTGGGATGTTCTGGGAATGGGATGGAGTGATTCCCGGTTTGCTTCCCAAAGGGAGAGGGAGCTCTGCCCCACGGGGAGCAGCGTTTTCCAGAGGAACGGTTGGATCGGGATTTGGGATCAGCTGTTGGATCAGCTCAGGGACGTTCGGGATTGGCAGGGCTGCCCTGGGGGGCTGTTCCCAAATTTCTGGGCTGTGCCATGGAAAAAACAGGGATTCCCTGGCCTGGGAATCTGGGATGCGGAGCTGAGCTCTCCGAGGGGTTTCCTCCTCTCCAACTCCCAACCTCATTCCCAAAAAAATTTCCCTTCCTCCCTTGTCCATCTGGGAAAAATCCCAACCTTCCCAGATTTTTTTCTGGCCTTCCAAAAAATCCCCCAAACCCGGAATTACACCAGTAGCCTCATTCCCAAAGAAATTCCCTTCCTTGCTTGTTCCTCTGGGAAAAACCACAACGTTCCCAGATTTTTTATGGCCTTCCAAAAAAAAAACCCAAAACCCGGAGTTTTCGTTCCCAAAAAATTTCCTTTCCTTGCTTGTCCATCTGGGAAAAATCCCAACCTTCCCAGATTTTTTCTGGCCTTCCAAAAATCCCAAAAACCCGGAGTTTTCATTCCCAAAAAATTTCCCTTCCTCGCTCGTTCATCTGGGAAAAATCCCAATCTTCCCAGATTTTTTATGGCCTTCCAAAAAAAAAACCCCAAAACCCGGAGTTTTTATTCCCAAAAAAATTCCCTTCCTCGCTTGTTCCTCTGGGAAAAATCCCAATGTTTCCAAACTTTTTCTCGCCCTCCAAAAAATCCCCAAAACCCGGAATTACACCAGTAGCCTCATTCCCAAAGAAATTCCCTTCCTTGCTTGTTCCTCTGAGAAAAACCACAACGTTCCCGGATTTTTTCTGGCCATCCAAAAATCCCCAAAACCCAGAATTACACCGGCAGCCTCATTCCCGAAAAATTTCCCTTCCTTGCTTGCTTCTCTGGGAAAAATTCCAATGTTTCCAAACTTTTTCTTGCCCTCCAAAAAATTCCCAGAAAATTTCTCTTCCTCGCTCATTTATCTGGGAAAAATCCCAGTCTTCCCAGATTTTTTTTCTGGCCTTCCAAAAACCCCCAAAACCTGGAGTTTTCATTCCCAAAAAATTTTCCTTCCTTGCTTGTTTGTCTGGGAAAAATCCCAACGTTCCCAAACTTTTTCTGGCCTTCCAAAAACCCCCAAACCCGGAGTTACGCCGGCAGAAGCTCCGATCCCCGGTTGCTCCGGGGTTTCCCGGGAATGCGGCCGATCCCATGCCGGGCTCTCTCCGCAGGGCGGGTGACGCTCTCCAACGTCTCGGAGCGCAAGGAGAACATGCGGCTGGGCCTGAGCCTGGCGGCCAACCCGCGGGACAGCAGCGTGCTGGTGAGCGGGAATTCGGGAATGTGGGCTGGGAATGCGGGAATGCAGGCCAGGAACTTGGGAATTCAGGCTGAGAATTTGGGAATTCGGGCCGAGAATGTGGGAATGCGGGCTGGGAATTTGGGAATTCGGGCTGGGAATGTGGGAATGGGGGCCAGGAATCTGGGAATGCAGGCCAGGAATGCAGGAATGCAGGCTGGGAATCTGGGAATGTGCCACAGGAATCTGGAAATGGGGCCCAGAATCTGGGAATGTGAGCTGGGAATTTGGGAATGCACCATGGGAATCTGGAAATGGGGCCCAGGATCTGGGAATGCGGGCTGGGAATGTGGGAATGCAGGCAGGGAATCTGGGAATGCGGGCCGGGAACTTGGAAATGCACCATGGGAGTCTGGGGATGTGCCACAGGAATCTGGGAATGTGCCATGGGAATTTGGGAATGTGGGCTGGGAATTTGGGAATGCACCACAGGAATCTGGGAATGGGGGCCAGAATCTGGAAATGCACCACAGGAATCTGGGAATACGGGCCAGAATCTGGGAATGCGGGCCAGGAACTTGGGAATGCACCATGGGAGTCTGGGAATGCGCCATATAATATAATACAAGTTAAATATAATGTAATATAATGTAATGTAATATAATACAAAATATATTATATTATATTATATTATATTATATTATATTATATTATATGGCATTACAAAGGTCTATTACATATAATTTTATTTATTTATTTATTTATTTATTATTTGATTCCTTTTATCGATTCATCCGTTTATTCATTTATTTATTATGAAATCTCCATCCCTGGAAGAGCCCAATAGCCGAGTGGACAAATCTTGGAATAACCTGCCCAGTTATGGAATTCCAGAATGATGGAATTCCGGCATTCCGGAAATCTGGAATTATGGAATTTCGGAAATCTGGAATTATGAAATTCTGAAATTATAGAATTCTGGAATTCTGGAAATCTGGAATTATGGAATTCTGAAATTCTGGAATTATAGAATTCCAGAATTATGGAATTCTGGAAATCTGGAATGACGAAATTCTGAAATTATAGAATTCTGGAATTCTGGAAGTATAGAATTCCGAAATTATGGAATTCCAGAATTCTGGAAATCTGGAATGATGAAATCCTGGAATTACAGCCTCCCACGGAGGAGGGATCCCTTGGGACAAATCCGGCTCTTTCCCTCCCGCCAGGCCTGCAGCCCCCTCTGGGCCCACGAGTGCGGCAGCTCCTACTACACCACGGGAATGTGCTCCCGCCTCAACGCCAACTTCCGCTTCTCCAGGACCGTGGCTCCGGCTCTGCAGAGTGAGCGCCCAGAGCCCGGCTCCCATCCCTGCTCCGATCCCTGCTCCGATCCCGGCTCCGATCCCAGCTCCAATCCCTGTTCCAATCCCGGCTCCAATCCTTGTTCCGATCCCGGCTCCACTCCCGGCTCCGGTCCCTGTTCCAATCCCGGCTCCGATCCCAGCTCCAATCCCGGTTCTGATCCCGGCTCCAATCCCGGCTCCGATCCCAGCTCCAATCCCGGCTCCACTCCCGGCTCCACTCCTGGCTCCAATCCCGGCTCCAATCCCTGCTCCGCTCCCAGCTCCAATCCCGGTTCCGATCCCGGCTCCGCTCCCGGCTCCAATCCCTGCTCCAATCCCGGTTCCAATCCCTGTTCCAGTCCAGCTCCGATCCCGGCTCTGATCCTGGCTCCGATCCCTGCTCCAATCCCTCTTCCAATCCAGCTCTGATCCCTGTTCCAATCCCTGTTCCAATCCTGGCTCCGATCCCAGCTCTGATCCCAGCTCTGATCCTGGCTCCAATTGATCCCAGCTCAGATCCCAGCTCTGATCCCAACTCGAATCCCTGTTCCAGTGCCATCCCCAGTCCCGGCTCCAATCCCTATTCCAATCCAGCTCCGATCCCAGCTCTGATCCCAGGGCATAGAGAGGGGCTTGGAAAAATGGGATTTTTTGGGATCAAGGCAGTGAAGGCATCATCAAATTCCCGGTGTCGCTTCCCTCGTTACGTTCCAACTGCGAAGGATAATCGGGATTTCAGGGAGTTTTGGGAAGGTTTTGTTTGGTGGGATGCAGGGTCTGCTCCTCCCCCTGATTCCTGGGATGGGATGGAGATGGAGGCACACGGAGGATCCCAGTGATCCATGGGCGACTCCAATCCGTGGATCCCTTCA
This sequence comes from Phylloscopus trochilus trochilus, assembly GCA_016584745.2. Taxonomy (NCBI): domain Eukaryota; kingdom Metazoa; phylum Chordata; class Aves; order Passeriformes; family Phylloscopidae; genus Phylloscopus; species Phylloscopus trochilus. The sequence goes on from WQNJ02000063.1 coordinate 1,311,118, forward strand.
TCCATCAGCCGCGTAGGGCGAAAGAGCAGCTGGTCAATCCCTCAAGCCCAGGATCATCCAGGACTTTTCCAAGGAATGCTGTGAAACATCGGCGAGACTGAGATGATCCCGAGCAATTTTCCCCACTGGGAAAAAAAAAAAAATAAAAATAAAAATAAAAAATTCCTTAAATCCTTCCCGCTCCGGCTGCGGAGCCGAGCCCTGGGGTCCCCTCCGGGGTTTTTGGCTGCCTGGGAGCCGAGGATTTCATGGGAAGGGAGGAAATGCCTGCCTTGTGTTCCATGGCAGGGCTGGGAATGACTCAGGGATCAGGAACGGCTCTGCGGGAGGAACGGAGCCGGATCCTGCTCCTCTTTGAAGTCTGGAATGACATTAGGCGGGATCGAATTCCAAATTTAAATCCAAAGCGGTGCCGCTGGGTGTTATTCCTAGGAAGCGATCCCATCTTTTCTCAGCAGAGAGAATTCCTGTGGCCTCTCCCCACCTTGCCCAAAGCTCTTTCCCAAATGATCAAAATCCGATTTATTTTTTTTTTTCCCCCCCCCCTCTCCAAATAAATCCCAAGAGGAAGCACCTGGCTGGAAACGAAGCCATAAATCTGCCCCCTTTGCAAGAGGACTTCCAATAAATCCCGGGATTTTTTTTTTTCCCTGCAGGATGCCAGACCTACATGGACATCATCATCGTTCTGGATGGATCCAACAGCATTTATCCCTGGGTTGAGGTCCAGCACTTCCTGATAAACATCCTGAAGAAGTTTTACATCGGTCCTGGGCAGATCCAGGTGAGGCTCCGAACCCTTTGTGTCATCCCAGGGCCCTTCCCAACGTCCCTTTTCCCTCCAGATGTTGGAATTCCTCAAAATTTTGGGATTATTTAACTCATCCCTTTGGGGATAAGAACCTGCTCCCGTTAACGTCCCTAAGAGAGCTACGGGGGGGATCCCACATCCCAATGGGAACAGGGAGGATGAATTGTGGAATTGTGGAATTATGGAATTATGGAATTATGGAGCTCCGATGGGAAGGAGCTCTCCGAGTGATCATGGATTGATTCATGGCAGGGATTTGGGCCGGGATTTGAGCAGGAATATCCCGGATTTTCCCAAATAACCCAGTCTGGTCCAACGGGAAGGAGCTCTCCGAGTAATCACGGATTGATTCAGGCAGGGATTTGGGCAGGGATTTGAGCAGGAATATCCCAGATTTTCCCAAATAACCCAGTCTGGTCCAACGGGAAGGAGCTCTCCGAGTGATCATGGATTGATTCAGGCAGGAATTTGGGCCGGGATTTGAGCAGGAATATCCCAGATTTTCCCAAATAACCCAGTCTGGTTCAACGGGAAGGAGCTCTCCCAGTAATCATGGATTGATTCAGGCAGGAATTTGGGCCGGGATTTGAGCAGGAATATCCCAGATTTTCCTGAATAACCCCGTCTGGTCCAACGGGAAGGAGCTCTCCGAGTAATCACAGCTTGATTCAGGCAGGGATTTGGGCCGGAATATCCCAGATTTTCCCAAATAACCCAGTCTGGTCCAACGGGAAGGAGCTTTCTGAGTAATCATGGATTGATTCAGGCAGGGATTTGGGCTGGGATTTGAGCAGGAATATCCCAGATTTTCCCAAATAACCCAGTCTGGTCCAACCCGGCGACTCCGCGGGTCCAAACTGAGACAGCAGGGGCGCAGCACACCCAGATCCCACCCCCCAGGGCCATAAAACCGGGAATTCTTAACGACCCCAACGGAGGGAAAACCGGGAACGAGCGACGCAACTCCGAGAGGGGAATTGATTCCCGCGCGGCGGGCGGGGCCGCGCTTCTCCATCGGGTTTTTTTGGCGACATTCCCGCCCTTTCCCAGGTGGGAGTGGTGCAGTACGGAGAGGACGTGGTCCACGAGTTCCACCTGAACGACTACAGGTCGGTGCAGGAGGTGGTGGCGGCCGCCAGCCACATCGAGCAGCGCGGCGGCACCGAGACCAGGACCGCCTACGGCATCGAGTTCGCCCGGTAAAATAACCCTAAAAAACCCCTTCCCGCTCCTGCTCCTCTTCCCGGGAAAACCTCCCCATCCCGCCCCCCTCCGGTGCTGGTTTGGAAGCAAAACCGGCGGGAACTCCCAGTCAGAGATGGGATTTAATAGGAGAAGAAGGGGGGGGAAATAAAAGGTAAAATAATAAATAAAATAAAATAAAATAAATGGAATGATACAACCTGACACCCTGTGGGTAAGGGGGTGGGAGCAGTTCAGGAGTCCTCATGGAGTGGCAGATGTGGTTCTGGTGGGGCAGAGATGATCCTGAGAGAGAAGGGTCCAGGGATGGTGAGAAGGGCCCAGGGATGGTGAGAAGGGTCCAGTGATGGTGAGAAGGGTCCAGGGACGGTGAGAAGGGTCCAGGGATGGTGAGAAGGGCCCAACCAAATAAACAAAAACAAGCAAAAAAACCCAAACCAAAAAACAAACAAACAAACAAAAAAACCCAAACAAACAAAAAAAACCAACCAACCAAAAAAACCCCAAAACAAACAAAAAAAAAACCCCAAAAATCCCAAACCAAACCAAAAATTGAAAAAAATCCCAAAACCAATGATCAAAAAAAACCAAAAACCAAAAAAAAAAAACCCAAAAAAACCCCAAAAACAAAACAAAACAAAACCAAAACAAAAATAAACAAACAAAAAACCCACAAAAACCAAAAACAAAAACAAACAAAAAAAACCCAAAAAAACCAAAAAAAAAAACAAAAAACCCGAGAAAAACCCCAGAACTTTAATGAGAGCAACCAACCAACCAATCAAAAAAAAAAAAAAAAAAAACAAAAACCCCAAAAAAACCACAAAACCAAACACAAACCAAAACAAACCCCCAAAACAAGAAGAAGCCCCCCAGCAGTTCACCGGGGCGGGCCGGGCGGGGCGGCGCGGCCCCCGCGTTTCCGGCGGCGCTGAGCAGCCCAGGACGTCTCTTCACTTGCAGCTCGGAAGCGTTTCGGAAAGGTGGCCGGAAAGGGGCAAAGAGAGTAATGATTGTCATCACAGATGGAGAGTCCCACGACAGCCCAGACCTGGAGAAGGTGATCGAGGACAGCGAGAGGGACAACGTCACCCGATACGCCGTGGCGGTGAGTCGGGGCGGCGGTGGGAGGGCTGGAGGAGCTCGGTGGTGCTCCGGGAAATCCCAAAGAACCAGGATGGCCCATCCCCATTGCTCCTGGAGCATTCCAGGAGGTTCTCATGGTCTCCTTGTGTCCATTCCCACTGCTCCTAGAGCATTCCAGGAGGTCCTGTCCATCCCCACTACTCCCAGATCATTCCAGGAGGTCCTGTCCATCCCAACCCGACTGCTCCCAGAACATTCCAAGAGCTCCTCGTGGTTTCCTCATGTCCATTCCTACTGCTCCTGGAGCGTTCCAGGAGGTCCTGTCCATCCCCACTGCTCCTGGAGCATTCCAGGAGTTCCCTGTGTGCTCCAGGAATCCCAAAGCACCAGGATGGCCCATCCCCACTGCTCCCAGAGCATTCCAGAAGGTCCTCACGGTCTCCTTGTGTCCATCCCCATTGCTCCCAGAGCATTCCAGGAGGTCCTCACGGTCTCCTTGTGTCCATCCCCATTGCTCCTGGAGCGTTCCAGGAGGTCCTTGTGTGCTCCAGGAATCCCAAAGCACCAGGATGGCCCATCCCCACTGCTCCTGGAGTGTTCCAGGAGGTCCTGTCCATCCCGACCCGACTGCTCCCAGAACATTCCAAGAGCTCCTCGTGGTTTCCTCATGTCCATTCCCACTGCTCCTGGAGCATTCCAGGAGGTCCTCACAGTCTCCTTGTGTCCATCCCCACTGCTCCCAGAACATTCCAAGAGCTCCTCGTGGTTTCCTCATGTCCATTCCTATTGCTCCCGGAGCATTCCAGGAAGTCCTGTCCATCCCACTGCTCCTGGAGCATTCCAGGAGGTCCTGTCTATCCCCACTGCTCCTGGAGCATTCCAAGAGGTCCTCGTGGTCTCCTTGTGTCCATCCCCATTGCTCCCAGAACATTCCAAGAGCTCCTTGTGGTTTCCTCACGTCCATCCCCACTGCTCCCAGATCATTCCAGGAGGTCCTGTCCATCCCAACCCGACTGCTCCCAGAACATTCCAAGAGCTGCTCGTGGTTTCCTCATGTCCATCCCCACCGCTCCTGGAGTGTTCCAAGAGGTCCTGTCCATCCCCACTGCTCCAGGAGCATTCCAGGAGGTCCTCACGGTCTCCTTGTGTCCATCCCCACTGCTCCTGGAGCATTCCAGGAGGTCCTCATGGTCTCCTTGTGTCCATCCCCATTGCTCCTGGAGCGTTCCAGGAGGTCCTCACGGTCTCCTTGTGTCCATCCCCACTGCTCCTGGAGCATTCCAGGAGGTCCTCATGGTCTCCTTGTGTCCATCCCCATTGCTCCCAGAACATTCCAAGAGCTCCTCGTGGTTTCCTCATGTCCATCCCCACTGCTCCTGGAGCGTTCCAGGAGGTCCTTGTGTGCTCCAGGAAATCCCAAAGCCCCAGGATGGCCCATCTCCGCTGCTCCTGGAGCATTCCAGGAGGTCCTGTCCATCCCCACAGCTCCCGGAGCATTCCAGGAGTTCCCTGTGTGCTCCAGGAATCCCAAAGCACCAGGATAGCCCATCCCCACAGCTCCTGGAGCATTCCATGAGGTCTTTGTGTGCTCCAAGAATCCCAAAGCACCAGGATAGCCCATTCCCACCGCTCCTGGAGCATTCCAGGAGGTCCTCATGGTCTTCTTGTGTCCATCCCCACTGCTCCTGGAGCGTTCCAGGAGGTGCTGTCCATCCTGACCTGACTGCTCCCAGAACAATCCAAGAGCTGCTCATGGTTTCCTCATGTCCATCCCCACTGCTCCTGGAGCATTCCAAGACGTCCTCATGGTCTCCTCGTGTCCATCCCTACTGCTCCTGGAGCATTCCAGGAGGTCCTGTCCCTGCCCCACGGAATGGGACGAGCTTTAAGATCCCTCCCAACCCCGAACCCGCCCGGGAATTCCGGTTCCATGGAATTCCTGCCTCTCGTTCCCCACCAGGTCCTGGGCTATTACAACCGGAGAGGGATCAACCCCGAGGCCTTCCTGAAGGAGATCAAGTTCATCGCCAGCGACCCCGACGACAAACACTTCTTCAACGTCACCGACGAGGCGGCGCTCAAGGACATCGTGGATGCCCTGGGAGAGAGGATCTTCAGCCTGGAAGGTGAGGGGTGCTCCTCCCTGGAATGTGAGGGATGGTCCTCCCTGGAATGTGAGGCTGATCCCAGGTTTTTCCCCAAATTTGGATGTGGGTTCCATGTCTGAGACTTGCTTGGAATACCTTTGGATTTAAGGAAATGTCTTTATTTTTCTTTTCTGGGAGAAAGGATCTTCAGCCTGGAAGGTGAGGGATGCTCCTCCCTGGCTCATCCCACCCCAGGAATGCGAGGCTGATCCCATTTTTTTTTTTCCCTAAATTTGGACGTGGCTTCCACAGCCTCTGAGCCCTTCTTGGAATGTCCTGAGATTTATCCTTTATCTTCAGAATATCTTCAGAAATCTTTATTTATCTTTTCTGGGAGAAAGGATCTTCAGCCTGGAAGGTGAGGGATGCTCCAAAATGGCTCATCCCAAACTGGGAATGTGAGGCTGATCCCGTTTTTTTTTTTTCCCCCAAATTTGGATGTGGCTTCCACAGCATCTGAGCCCTGCTTGGAATATCCTGAGATTTAAGGAAATGTCTTTATTTTTCCTTTCTGGGAGAAAGGATCCTCAGCCTGGAAGGTGAGGGATGCTCCTCCCTGGCTCATCCCACCCCAGGAATGCGAGGCTGATCCCATTTATTTTTTTTTTTTTCCCTAAATTTGGACGTGGCTTCCACAACCTCTGAGCCCCGCTTGGAATGTCCTGAGATTTTAAGGGAATGTCTTTATTTGGAGTGCTCGCACCCCCTCAGACACCGGCAGCACCGGTCCCTTTTCCAAAGGACACACCTCCTTCCAGCCACCGGAATTCCAGCGGCTTGGGGGTTTTTTTTTTCCCTTTTTATAGAAAACCTTGGAGACGTGGTATGGGGGGAATTCAGGCCTCGGTGTCTTCCTCATCCATCAAATTCCATCCTCACAAACAGGAAAAAAAAAAAACCCAAAAAAACCCTGGGATGCCAGGCATCCAGGGGAGATGATGGGGATAACGCCGGGATTTCGGGTTTGGTTGGCACGAAACCGAACACCAGGAAATATTTCTGCCTTAAAAACCTCGGCTCCCGTGACGACTCTGTCGCTCTCCCAAACTAAATTTATCCGGATCTCCGAGGGGAAAAACAACGCTGCCTGGAATGAACGATTGGAGCAGGAGGCGGAGGGGCTGGCGCTGGGAAGGAGACCTCTGGAATTTTGGGGGGTTTTTTTGCTGGAATTTTGGGGGTTTTTTTGTTTATTTTTTTGCTCAGAGCAGCTCACGGGCTCCCCACGAGTTTCCCAGTTTTCTCCCTCCTTCCCTGCGGAAATTGCCCTGGATGAGGAATTCCCCCCCACTGGAATTATGAAGGAAAAAAAAAAACCCCAAACCTCCAAATCCCCGTTTTTTTGGGGGGTGATCTCACAGCTCCGCAGGGGGAGAAGCTGCACCCCCAGCAGGGCCCCCAGACCTCGAGGTTGTGGAATTTTGGGGGATTTGGGGGAAAATCGGGATCGCCAGAGGGACCTGGAGCTGCTGGAGCAACTCCAGAGGAATTTCTGGAAGCCAGGCTGGGAGAGCTGGGAATGTTCACCTGGAGAGGAGAAGGATCCAGGGAGAACTCAGAGCCCCTTGCAGGGCCCAAAGGGGCTCCAGGAGAGCTGGAGAGGGATTTGGGATGAGGGATGGAGGGACAGGACACAGGGAATGGCTTCAGAGTGGGAAATGGGAGATGGGGATGGGATATTGGGAAGGAATTCCCGGCTGGGAGGGTGGGGAGAGGCTGGGGTGGAATTCCCAGAGCTGCTGTGGCTGCCCCTGGATCCCTGGAAGTGTCCAGGGTTGGACCTTGGGGCTTGGAGCAGCCTGGGACAGGGAAAAGTGTCCCTGTCCATGGAAGGGCTGGAATGGGATGGGAACCCAGCAGGGCTCAGCCCCTCCAGGGGGAAAAAACCAAAAAAACTCCATTGAAGACAAATTCCCTTTTTTTGGTTTTTTTTTGTTTTGTTTTGGTTTTTTTTTTTGTTTTTTGGTTGGTTGGTTGGTTTGGGGGCTTTTTTGTTTGTTTGTTTGGGGTTTTTTGGGTGTTTTTTTTTTGTTTTGTTTCATTTTGTTTGGGGTTTTTTTTTTGTTTTTTTGTTTGTTTGTTGCTGTTGTTGCAGGGGTTGCTGTTGTTTTTGTTGGTTTTTTTGGTTGGGTTTGTGGTTTTTTGTGATTTTTGTTTTTAGTTGGGGGGTTTTTTGTGTTTTTGTGGGATTGTTTGTTTGTTTGTGGGTTTTTTGTTTTGGTTTTTGGGGGGTTTTTTTGTGGGTTTTTTTTTTTTGTTGTTGGTTTTGTTTTGTTTTGTTTTTTGGTTTTTGGGGTTTTTTTTTGGTTTTGGTTTTGGGTTTTTTTGTGGTTTTTTGTTGTTTTTGTTTGTTTGTTTGTTTTGGGGGTTTTTGTTTTATTTTGTTTTATTTTCGGGGGTTTTTTGTTTTGTTTTGTTTTTGTTTCCAGGAACCAACAAGAACGAGATCTCCTTTGGGCTGGAGATGTCCCAGACTGGATTTTCATCCCACGTTGTGGAAGTAAGAGAGGGAAACGTGGGATTCCTGCCTTGTCCCGTTTATCCCCCTCCCGCTCCAGGTGGGGGGATTGGGATTTGGGAGGAATCATTAATTACTGAGTTCAGTCATTAACACGAGGATCAGGACACGCTGCTGGATGATCCCGTGGGAAAAGGGAAGTGTTGGGAGACCCCAGGATCCCTTGGGATCTGAGCAGATCATCCCAATGCCGGGGCCTCTCTGGAAGGGTGCACCGGGATTTCCATGGAAAAAGTGTTGGGGAACTTCCTGGGGAGGAAAAAAAAATACCCTTGGAAAAACAGGAATAGGGCGGAAATGTCATTCCAGGGTTTTTGAAACCCTCCAGCGCTCCAGGTGCTTTTGGAAGAATGGTTTCCGTGTGGGATCGGAGGGGTGGGATCGCCTCCACTTGGGAAGACCATCCCATCCCACCGCACCCCATCCCATCCCAGCCCATCCCATCCCATCCCATCCCATCCCATGGATCCCATCCCATCCCATGGATCCCATCCCATGGATCCCATCCCATGGATCCCATCCCATCCCATGGATCCCATCCCATCCCATGGATCCCATCCCATCCCATGGATCCCATCCCATTCCATCCCATGGATCCCATCCCATTCCATGGATCCCACCCCATCCCATCCCATCCCATCCCATCCCATCCCATCCCATCCCATCCCATCCCTGTTTTCCCGCAGGACGGGATCCTGCTGGGAGCGGTGGGAGCCTACGACTGGAACGGAGCCGTCCTGAAGGAAACTAGCGGCGGGAAGGTGATCCCTCTGCGGGAATCCTACCTGCAGGAATTCCCCGAGGAGCTGAAGAACCACGGAGCCTACTTAGGTGGGGGAATCCGGGGCTTTGTTCCCAAAACCGGGAAGCTGGGGACATTCCTCATGGGATGGAGCGCAGGAGCGCGGGCTCGGCTGGGAAGAGCCCGGCTCCGACCTCGGGGCGGGGCACGGACGGGATTTAAATCCAAATGGGAATGTCAAGGGAATATCTGGGAATATGAAGGGAATATCTGGGAATATGAAGGGAATATTTGGGAATGTTAAGGGAATATCAAGGGAATATCAAGGGAATATCTGGGAATATCAAGGGAATATCCAGGAATATTAAGGGAATATCAAGGGAATATCTGGGAATGTTAAGGGAATATCTGGGAATATCAAGGGAATATCCAGGAATATTAAGGGAAAATCTGGGAATGTTAAGGGAATATCCAGGAATATTAAGGGAATATCTGGGAATATTAAGGGAATATTAAGGGAATATTAAGAGAATATTAAGGGAATATCAAGGGAATATCTGGAAATACCAAGGGAATATCCAGGAATATTAAGGGAATATCAATGGAATATCTGGGAATATCAAGGCAATATTTGGGAATGTTAAGGGAATATTTGGGAATGTTAAGGGAATATTTGGGAATGTTAAGGGAATATCTGGGAATATCAAGGCAATATCCAGGAATATCAAGGGAATATCCAGGAATATTAAGGGAATATCCGGGAATATCAAGGGAATATCCAGGTTTTTAGGATTCCCTTTCCGGGAAGCAACCAGAGCCGTGCCGGCAGCCGGGGCGCTGATGGGAAGCAGATCCCGGGAGCAGCCAGGGAATTCCCAATTCCATGGTGTCCATCCCTCCCTCCCTCCCTGCCCAGGTTACACCGTCTCCTCCGTCGTCTCCACCCGGCGCCAGCGGATCTACGTGGCGGGAGCGCCGCGCTTCAACCACACCGGCAAGGCCATCCTCTTCAGCATGCACAGCAACAGGAGCCTGACCATCCACCAGGCCCTCAGGGGGGAGCAGGTAATTCCAGCCTGGGAATGCCTGCCCGGGAACGCCTGCACCCGTTTTTGTTTGTTTATTGTGAACAAACACAATTTACGCTGACTGGATGTTGCTGTGGGACGCAATGAATGAGAGGCGGACTCGGGAGTTCAGAAAGGCTGATGTTCCCAAAAAGGGGATGGTTTATTCTCAGAGGTTATTGACCCCTGGGGCTCCCACCCTTTGGAACCTTGAGGTGTCCCCCATGGGGCTCCCACCCTTTTTGAAACCCCAACTGTGGGGTTCCCACCCTTTGAAACCCCAACTGTGGGGCTCCACCCTTTGAGACCTTGACCCGTGGGGCTCCCACCCTTTCAAACCCTGACCCGTGGGGCTCCCACCCTTTGAAACCCCAACTGTGGGGCTCCCACCCTTTGAGACCTTGAGGTGTCCCCCGTGGGGCTCCCACCCTTTGAAACCCTGACCTGTGGGGCTCCCACCCTTTGAAACCTTGACCTGTGGGGTTCCCATCCTTTGAAACCTTGAGGTGTCCCCCGTGGGGCTCCCACCCTTTGAAACCTTGAGGGTTCCCATACTTTGAAACCTGCACCTGTGGGGCTCCAACCCTTTTTGAAACCTTGAGGTGTCCCCCATGGGTCTCCCACCCTTTGAAACCTTGAGGTGTCCCCCATGGGGCTCCCACCCTTTGAGACCTTGACCCGTGGGGCTCCCACCCTTTGAGACCTTGAGGTGTCCCCCATGGGGCTCCCACCCTTTGAAACCCTGACCCGTGGGGCTCCCCCCTTTGAAACCCTGACCTGTGGGGCTCCCACCCATTGAAACCCTGACCCGTGGGGCTCCCACCCTTTGAAACCTTGACCCCTGGGGCTCCCACCCTTTGAAACCCTGACCTGTGGGGCTCCCACCCTTTTATAAACCTTGAGGTGTCCCCTGTGGGGCTCCCACCCTTTGAGACCTTGACCCGTGGGGCTCCCACCCTTTTATAAACCTTGACCCGTGGGGCTCCCACCCTTTGAAACCCTGACCCGTGGGGCTCCCACCCTTTGAAACCCTGACCTGTGGAGCTCCCACCCTTTGAAACCTTGAGGTGGCCCCGTGGGGCTCCCACCTTTGAAACCTTGACCTGTGGGGCTCCCACCCTTTTTGGAATCCTGACCCGTGGGGCTCCACCCTTTGAAACCCTGACCCGTGGCGCTCCCAGGGGGTGGTGGCGTCGCTCCCAGCCCGCCCTGGGATGTCTCTCCCCCCCTCAGATCGGCTCCTACTACGGCAGCGAGATCGGCTCCCTGGACGTGGACGGCGACGGCGTCACCGACCTGCTGCTGGTGGGAGCGCCCATGTTCTTCAGCGAGGGCAGGGAGAGGGGCAAGGTCTACGTCTACAGCCTGCAGGGGGTGAGTGGCGCCTGGGGACACCGCGGGGACCCCCGGGTGCTGCCGTGGGACGGGGGGTTTGGTTCATCTTCCTCTCTTCCCTTAGAGCCGGGATTAAACGCTCCAGGGAACAAGTTCTCTGAGTTCGGACTCGGACGTTTGTTAATTCTTACTGTTTTCTATAGAGAAAGTATAGTCTCTTTTTATTTTATTTCTGTGTGTTCTGTGTGTTATAAATTTATTTTATAATTTTATAATTTTATAATTTTATAATTTTATAATTTCTTTCTATTTCATCATTTTATAATTTTAAAATTTTTTCTAATTTTCTAATTTTATAATTTCATAATTTTTAATTTTTAAATATTTAAATATTTAAATATTTTATAATTCTATAATTTTATAATTTTATAATTTTTAATATTTTATAATTTTAATATCTTATAATTTTATATATTTCTGTATTTTATATAGAAAATATGGAAAACATAGAAAAAATGCAGTCTCACAGGCTGTGAGTTCTAGCTAGAGAAGTAGAAAATGGCTCTGTCTCCATCTCTCTCTCCAAGGTTCTTTTAAGCACAAATTGTCCAATTATGAAAGGACACCTAAATTATTTTTGCTTTCAACCCAGTGACCAATGACTATTACTACGGATTTCCTTATTAATGTGGAATATTCATTGTCATTTAATTTATATTTATTACAGAATTTTTAAGTGATATAGGATATTATTATTGACGTAGAATATTGTTATTGATATAGAATATTATTATTGTCGATTATTATTATTGACAATTATTATTATTGTTTTATAATTATAATTATAATTATTTCACCCATAGTTCAGAAGTTCGTTTGTGGGGATTTGCCCAGGCTCCTTCCGGTCTGATTTAATTAGAGCAATATTTAATATAATAATTTATGATCACAATTACATATAGATAATAGATAATAGATTAGATTTTACATATTACATATTACATATTACATATTATATAGAAGATATTAGATATTAGATATTATATTATGTGTTATGTGTTATATGTCATATGTTATTATATTACTATATTACTATATATTTATAACTATATATCATATTTATAGTTATGTTATTATATATTATTTTATATTATAACATATAATATATTTTATGTATTATATGAATATGTAATATATAATATATATTATTATATATTATAATTATTATAATAATTATAATATATTAATATTATAAATAAATATATAAAAATAAATATAATAAATAAATAAAAAAATATGTATAAGTAAATAAATAAAATATATTATAATATATATTATATTATAAAATTATTATAATGATTATAATTATAATTATAATTATAATTAGTGACGAATTCTTTATGTAGGGTGCAAAGCAAAAGTGGGGCTGGCTGGTGGCTCAGGGCTCATCATTCCCCAGGGACGTGCTCGAAATTCCCACATCCCTGGGAACGCTCCCGCCTCCTTCCTCGGAGAATCCCTCCCACATCGCTGCCCCGTTTTTCCAAGGCTCTCTCCTCTTTCCAGCCTTGCTGCTGACGCTTTGGGAATTGCTTTCCCTCCTTTTCTTTTTTTCTTTTTTTCCCCCTGGGCAGAACCTCTTCGTTCCCAGCGGAGCCCTCCTGGACCTCCCGAGTTACCAGAATTCCCGTTTCGGCTCCTGCATCGCCGCCGTCCCCGACCTCAACCAGGACTCCTACAACGACCTGGTGGTGGGGGCCCCTCTGGAGGACGAGCACCAAGGGGCCATTTACATTTTCCTGGGATTCCAGGAGACCATCCTGAAGAAGTACAAGCAGGTGGGGCTTCCCTGCCTTTGGTTTCCCTCCTCCTTCCTGGGGGGAAATGTCATTTTTCCCCATTTTAAGAGCTGATGGAACAGCACAAATCCACACCCGGGGTTTAATTGTTAATTATTTGGGCCTAGATATTCCCTCTTTTGGGGGCATCCGAGACAAAACGTTGGAATTGGAGCATTGGAAGAGCAGTGGTGGAGCCCCCATCCCTGCTGGGATTTAGGATGTGTGGATGTGGCCCTTTGGGGACGTGGGTGGTGGCCTTGGCGGTGCCAGGGGATGGTTTATCCACTCCAAAGTCTTGGGGGGCTTTTCCAACCTCAGTTATTCCGTGGAATAGCAGGGGGGGAAAGGCTGGGAATCAGAGGCAGTGTTCAGCATTAAGGGATTGCTACAGATAAATCAATTCATTATAAATAAATTCTATTTATTTGTTCATTATGCTTTCGATAAATATGAAACTCGCAGGGGTAAACCCAGTAGAAATCTTGGATGGCGCCCTCCTAAGAGAAATCGTTTTCATTCCCTGGAAAAGCCATGTCTAGTCCAACCCCTTGGAACGGGGAATTGCCAGCGGCGAGCCGGAGCCCGCCGGGCAAACCCTTGGCAGGCAGGGAAGCTCCTGCTGGAATCCAGCCTGGATTCCCTGGATTCCCTGGATTCCCGTTCCCTTCCAGCGGATCGCCGCCGCCGGCCTCGCCCCGGGCCTGATGTACTTCGGCTGCAGCATCCACGGGCAGCTGGATCTGAACGAGGACGGGCTGGTGGACCTGGCCGTGGGCTCGCTGGGGAACGCCGTGGTGCTGTGGTGAGCCCCCTCCCCGTTTCCTCTGCCCCCGGCCGCGCCGACGTTTTTCCAGGAAAAACGGATCTCCCGACAATCCCATTCCTGGATAGCCAGCCCCGGCCCAGCTGTGGGCTCTGTGGGATCTCAGTGCCCTCAGACCCTAAGAAGGTGCCAGAGTTGGTTTTTCCACTGAGTTTCATCCGTAGTTCTCCAGAAGTTCGTTTGTGGGGATTTACCCGGGCTCCTTCCGCTCTGATTTAATTAGAGCGATATTTAATATAATAATTTATGATCATATTTACATATAGATAATAGATAATAGATAACAGATAATAGATTACATATTACATATTACATATTACATATTACACATTACATATTACAATATAGAAGATATTAGATATTATATAGAAGATATTAGATATTAGATATTATATTATGTGTTATGTGTTATATGTCATGTTATTATATTACTATATAATTATAACTATATATCATATATATAGAAATGTTATTATATATTATGACATACAATATATTTTATGTATTATATTAATATGTCATATATAATAAATTATATTATCATACCTTATATGTATTATTATATATAATATTATATATATTACATAATATATAATACATAACATATAACATAATATAATACAATAGAAGAGAATAGAATATCATAAATATCTGTATCTAAAATGTATATTTTATTAATGATTAATAATAATCATCATCGTCAAATATTAATTAACTATTGGATGAGCCCCTTGAAGCTCTCTGCCCCCAGCCGAGATGGGTCACCCCGGGCTCCGCTTGGAGAGGGCCTCCACTTCTTCCCAACCAAAAAAGAGGGAAAAGGAGTGGAAAAAAGGCAAACCTGGAGCTGTGGGATTCTCCAGGAGGTGCAGAGCCCATCCCACGGCCCGTGCCCACCCCGCAGGTCCCGCAGCGTGGTCCAGGTCAACGCCAGCCTCCGCTTCGAGCCCCCCAAGATCAACATCTTCACCAAGGACTGCCGGCGCAACGGGAAGGAGGCCACCTGCCTGCGGGCCCTGGTCTGCTTCACCGCCCGCTTCCTCTCCGCCCGCTTCCAGGCTGCCAGCGTGGGTAAGGACACAATCCCAGCTCCTGCCCTGCTCAGCTCTCCAGACCCGTTGGGAAAACCCAACTTTCGGGATGGAAACCAGCCCAGGAGCTGGGAGGAACTCATCCGCCCGTCTGCTGCTTCCGTGCCGCTCGCGTTCGTCCCTCTCCCGGCCGAGTCCCCGGGTTCTGCCGAAGGACAAATCCCACCTCAGCCCCCTCACCTGTTCCCTGGGCTGGGCTCTCCCGGGATTTGCCTTTCCGTGCTCCGTGTGGCGGGAATGCCACCCCAGCGGGTCAGGAGAGGACGTGCCCGGCCGGCGTTCCGCGGGGCTCAGCCCTCCCTCCCTCCCACCCGCCGCCGCGGCGCGACACATCTGCCGGCCAGATGTGCCTTTTCCATAATATCCCAGGGAATCTGAGGAGCTGGCCGGCTCTCCCACTAAACCCTGGGAGGGTGCCGTGACCCCGAGCCTCTCCGGGCGGATTCCCGGGAGCCAGCGGAGCAGGGAAGCGACGGCGGCTCAGCAAACACTGTCCAGGGAAAAATCAGGATCCAGAGCCAAAGGAAAAACTCCCGCTGCCCAGAGCGAGAGTTTTGTTTCGTGCTGTCGAACCCAGAGCTTTTCCCCCTGCTGCTGCCCCTGTGGGATAAAATCCGAGCGGGATTTCCTTGTTTGTTTTGATTTTAGCTTTATTTCCAAATGGAGGAGTCGCCCCACCCCTGGATGAGCCCCTCTGCTCTGGAGCCAGGCTGGGAGAGCTGGGGGTGTCCAGCCGGGAAAAGAGAGGAATCCAGAGGAACCTCAGAGCCCCTGGCAGGGCCTGAAGGGGCTCCAGGAGAGCTGGAGAGGGACTGGGGACAAGGGATGGAGGGACAGGACATGGGGAATGGCTGTAAGCTGAAGATGGGATTTTGGGAAAGAATTGTTCCCCGTGTGGTTGGTGAGGGGCTGGGCTGGAATTCCCAGAGCAGCTGTGGCTGCCCCTGGATCCCTGCAAGTGCCCAAGGCCAGGTTGGACAGGGCTTGGAGCAGCCTGGGGCAGTGGAAGGTGTCCCTGCCCATGGCAGGGGCTGGAATGGGATGGGATTTAAGGTCCCTTCCATCCCAAACCATCCTGAGATTTCTCTGTGGTTCCCTGGAATCCCGCTTGGTTGAGAATCTCC
This sequence comes from Phylloscopus trochilus trochilus, assembly GCA_016584745.2. Lineage (NCBI taxonomy): Eukaryota > Metazoa > Chordata > Aves > Passeriformes > Phylloscopidae > Phylloscopus > Phylloscopus trochilus. Next base: position 1,326,906 of record WQNJ02000063.1, read on the forward strand.
AGTTTCTTACCAACAGCAGCGCAGGAAGCAAAAAAAAAAATCTCCCAGTAAATCATCCAGGTGAGGGGCAAACTCCTCCAGAACAGGGAACATTTGAGAGGCAGATAACTCCAAAAATCATCCAGGTGAGAGGCGTGCTCCTCCAGAGCAGCACGGGAACATTTGAGAGGCAGATAACTCCAAAAATCAGCCAGGTGAGGGGTGTGCCCCAATTCCTCTGGAGCAGCAGCAGAGCAGGGAACATTTGAGGGGCAGATAACTCCAAAAATTGTCTGGGTGAGGGGCGTGCTCCTCCAGACCAGGGAATGTTTGAGGGTCAGATAACTCCAAAAATCATCCAGGTGAGGGGCAAACTCCTCCAGAGCAGGGAACATTTGAGAGGCAGATAACTCCAAAAATTGTCTGGGTGAGGGGCGTGCTCCTTCAGAGCAGGGAACGTTTGAGCGTCAGATAACTCCAAAAATCATCTGGGTGAGGGGCGTGCCCCAATTCCTCTGGAGCAGCAGCAGAGCAGGGAACGTTTGAGAGGCAGATAACTCCAAAAACCATCCAGGTGAGGGGCAAACTCCTTCAGAGCAGGGAACGTTTGAGGGTCAGATAACTCCAAAAATCATCCAGGTGAGGGCCATGGTCCAATTCCTCTGGAGCAGCAGCAGCAGAGCAGGGAACGTTTGAGGGGTAAAAAACTCCACACCTGCACGGATTTTAACGCAGCCTCTCGCAATAATCGCTTTCCAAATCCCCTCATTTTCCCCAGAACTGTCTGGGATTCCCCGCAGCAGGGAAGGGGCCCCGGGGCTGGGCTCTTTGCCCAGGGTTTGGGGTGGAAGCTGAGCTGGGCTGCTCCTCGCAGGGCTCAGGTACAACACGACCATCGACGAGCGCCGCTACTCGCCCCGGGCACACCTGGACGAGGGCGGGGACCGGACGGCGCCCAGGGGGCTGGAGCTGCCCGCCGGGCAGGAGCTCTGCCACAGCCTCCCCTTCCACGTCCTGGTGAGTGCAAGTTCTCCCCAGCCAGCCCTGGGGCAGGGACGCATCCCTGGGTGGCTTCCCGGGGTGGGAATGAGCCTTGCCCCGCTGGATTTTGTCCCACCGGATCCATCCTGCTGGGATTTTGTCCCGCTGGATCCCTTCCCGCTGGATTTTGTCCCGCCGGATCCATCCTGCTGGGATTTTGTCCCGCTGGATCCCTTCCCGCTGGATTTTGTCCCGCCGGATCCATCCCGCTGGGATTTTGTCCCGCTGGATCCATCCTGCTGGGATTTTGTCCCGCCGGATCCATCCCGCTGGGATTTTGTCCCACTGGATCCATCCTGCTGGGATTTTGTCCCGCTGGATCCCTTCCCGCTGGATTTTGTCCCGCTGGATCCCTTCCTGCTGGGATTTTGTCCCGCCGGATCCATCCTGCTGGGATTTTGTCCCGCTGGATCCCTTCCTGCTGGATTTTTTCCCGCTGGATCCCTTCCTGCTGGGATTTTGTCCCGCTGGATCCCTTCCTGCTGGGATTTTGTCCTGCTGGATCCATCCCCCTGGGATTTTGTCCTGCTGGATCCCTTCCCGCTGGGATTTTGTCCCGCTGGATCCCTTCCTGCTGGATTTTGTCCCGCTGGATCCATCCTGCTGGGATTTTGTCCCGCTGGATCCCTTCCCGCTGGATTTTGTCCCGCTGGATCCCTTCCTGCTGGGATTTTGTCCCGCTGGATCCCTTCCTGCTGGATTTTGTCCCGCTGGATCCATCCTGCTGGGATTTTGTCCCGCTGGATCCCTTCCTGCTGGGATTTTGTCCCGCTGGATCCCTTCCTGCTGGGATTTTGTCCCGCTGGATCCATCCCGCTGGGATTTTGTCCCGCTGGATCCCTTCCCGCCAGTTTGATGCGGTCAGGGATGGAGCTGCCAGCACGTGGCAGCTGCTGGGGTCCCCAGGCGGTGACATCACTGCAGCTTCCACGTGCTCCTCATCCTCCTGGTCCCAGGGTCGGGCTGCTTCTCCTGCTCCAGAATTGGGGAATACGCTGATTTTTGGGGTTTTTGTTTTTGGGTTTTTTTTTTCCCCATGGGGAATGGAGCGTCCCCGTGCCAGCCCCTGGTGGTGTCCCCACCCCGGGGTGCAGAGCTGGTGGATCCCTCGCTGGCAGGGAACGGCTGATGCACAAGCCTGGCCAAGCCCAAACATTCCCCGGGAATGAGCAGAATCTCATGGAAGCCAGGCCGGCCCGAGCTGCCAGACTGGCCCAGCCCCAAGCCCCGGCCTGAACTGCCGTGAACTTTTGGGAAATTTGTGGCTGGAGCTGGAGCTGGAGCTCGTGATTTAGCCTGGAAAACGTCTCCCTTCAGAGTGTCCCTCCGCACCCCGGGGCCAGGCACGGGAGGAGCTCCCAGGGGCTTCCAGAGGGCAGGGTCAGGTGGGATACTGGGAAGGAATTCCTGGCTGGGATGGAATTCCCAGAGGAGCTGTGGCTGCTCTATCCCTGGAATGTCCAAAGCCAGGTTGGATGGGGCTTGGAGCAACCTTGGAGCACAGGATCTGGGTTTTGGAGGAACCTTGGAGCACAGGATCTGGGTTTTGGAGGAACCTTGGAGCACAGGATCTGGGTTTTGGAGGAACTTTGGAGCCTGGGATCTGGGTTTTGGAGCGACCTTGGAGCACAGGATCTGAGTTTTGGAAGAATCTTGGAGCACAGGATCTGGGTTTTGGAGCGAGCTTGGAACACGGGATCTGGGTTTTGGAGGAACCTTGGAGCACAGGATCTGGGTTTTGGAGGAACCTTGGAGCACAGGATCTGGGTTTTGGAGCAACCTTGGAGCACAGGATCTGGGTTTTGGAGGGACCTTGGAGCACAGGATCTGGGTTTTGGAGGAATCTTGGAGCACAGGATCTGGGTTTTGGAGGGACTTTGGAGCACAGGATCTGGGTTTTGGATTGACCTTGGAGCACAGGATCTGGGTTTTGGAGGAACCTTGGAGCACAGGATCTGGGTTTTGGAGGAACCTTGGAGCACAGGATCTGTTTTTTGGTTGCATCCCAGCTCTGGGACAGGTGTGTGGCCTGTGAGGGACACCCCGAGGTGCCCTGGGCTCCTCCCCGACGCTCTCGCTGTGCCGCAGGACACGGCGGATTACGTGAAGCCGGTGACCTTCTCCATCGACTACGAGCTGGAGCATCCTGAGCACGGCCCCATGCTGGATGACGGGTGGCCCACCTCGCTCAGGGTCTCTGTAGGTAGCAGCTGCCACCTCCCTGGTGACACCTCCCAAAGTTCTACCTCCCAAAGTGCCACCTCCCTGGTGCCAGCTCCCAAAGTGTCACCTCCCGAAGTGTCACCTCCCAAAGTTCTACCTCCCAAAGTGTCACCTCCCAAAGTTCTACCTCCCAAAGTGTCACCTCCAGAAGTGTCACCTCCCAAAGTTCTACCTCCCAGGTGCCACCTCCCAAAGGGCCACCTCCCAGGTGTCACCTCCTTGGTGCCACCTCCCAAAGTATCAACTCTGAGGTGTCACCTCCCAAAGTGTCACCTCCCAGGTGACACATCCCAAAGTGCCACCTCCCAGGTGTCACCTCCCAAAGTGTCACCTCCCAAAGTGTCACCTCCCAGGTGACACCTTCCAAAGGGCCAACTCCCAAAGAGTCACCTCCTTGGTGCCACTTCCCAAAGTATCAACTTTGAGGTGCCACCTCCCCAAGTGCCACCTCCCAGGTGTCACCTTCCTAAGTTCTACCTCTCAGGTGCCACCTCCCAAAGTGTCACCTCCCAGGTGTCACCTCCCAAAGTGCCACCTCCCAAGTGCCACCTCCCAGGTGTCACCTTCCTAAGTTCTACCTCTCAGGTGCCACCTCCCAAAGTGTCACCTCCCAGGTGTCACCTCCCAAAGTGCCACCTCCCAAGTGCCACCTCCCAGGTGTCACCTTCCTAAGTTCTACCTCTCAGGTGCCACCTCCCAAAGTTCTACCTCCCAGGTGTCACCTCCCCAAGTGCCACCTCCCAAAGTGCCAGCTCCCCAAGTGTCACCTCCTTGGTGCCACCTCCCCAGGTGTCACCTCCCCAAGTGTCACCTCCCAGGTATCACCTCCCAAAGTGCCGCCTCCCCAGGCCCCGGGGCAGATTCCCCTCCGGGACAATTGTCACCGAGCTCTCTCGTTGTCCCCTCAGGTCCCTTTCTGGAACGGCTGCAACGAGGACGAGCACTGCGTCCCCGACCTGGTGCTGGACGCCAGAAGTGACGTCCCCAGTGCCCTGTGAGTTGGTGACCTCCAGAGCCGGGGGTGGCTCCAAAATCCAGCCCCAATAAATTGTTTATTTATTTTTATTATCTATATTTTATTTTATTTTATTTTATTTTATTTTATTTTATTTTATTTTATTTTATTTTTATTTATTATTTTTATTTTATTTATTTTATTTTTATTTATTTCATTTTATTTTATTTTTCTTATTTTATTTTATTTTATTTTTCTTATTTTATTTTATTTTTCTTATTTTTTTAATTATTATTTATTATTATTATCTATTTATTATCTATTATTTATAAAAAAGAAAACACTTGTGGAAGGAAAAAAAAAACACAAAACACCTTAAAAGTTTCATTTTTTTTTTCTTCTTCAAGTGTTAAATAAATCTATTTATTTATCTGTAAATTTAAACCTTTTAATTCTCCTAATCCTATCTGACAAAAAAAAAAAAGTAAACACTTGAGGAAGAAAAAAAATAAAAATCTTAAAAGTTTCTTTTTTTTTTTTCTTCTTCAAGTGTGGGTTAATTAAATCTATTTATTTATCTTTAAATTTAAACCTGCTTCTCCTAATCCTATCTGACAAAAAAAAAAAAAGAGTAAACACTTGTGGAAGAAAAAAAAAAAACAAAACACAAAAACTTAAAAGTTTCTTTTTTTTTTTCTTCTTCAAGTGTGTTTTAAATAAATTTATTTATCTTTAAATTTAAACCTGCTTCTCCTAATCCCATCTGACAAAAAAAAAGGTAAACACTTTTTTGTCCCCTCCCAAAGTGTCACCTCCCAGGTGCCACCTCCCAAAGTGTCACCTCCCAAAGTGTCACCTCCCAGGTGCCACCTCCCAAATTTCTGCCTCCCAGGTGTCACCTTCCAAAATCCTACTTCCCAAAGTGTCACCTCCCAAAATTCTGCCTCCCAAAGTGTCGCCTCCCAAAGTGTCACCTCCCAAAGTGTCACCTCCCAGGTGTCACCTCCCAAAATTCTGCCTCCCAAAGTGTCACCTCCCAAAGTGTCACCTCCCCAAAATTCTGCCTCCCAAAGTGTCACCTCCCAAAGTGTCACCTCCCAGGTGTCACCTCCCAAAGTGTCACCTCCTCAAGTTCTGCCTCCCAAAGTGCCACCTCCCAAAGTGTCACCTCCCCAAGTTCTGCCTCCCAAAGTGTCACCTCCCAAAATGTCACCTCCCAGGTGTCACCTCCCCAAGTTCTGCCTCCCAAAGTGTCACCTCCCAAAATTCTGCCTCCCAAAGTGTCACCTTCCAGGTGTCACCTCCCAAAATCCTACTTCCCAAAGTGTCACCTCCCAAAGTGTCACCTCCCAAAGTGTCACCTCCCAAAATTCTGCCTCCCAAAGTGTCACCTCCCAAAGTTCCAACTCCCAAATGTCCCCTCCCAGGTGCCACCTCCCAAAATCCCTGTGGACACCCCTGGGCTGGTGTGAACCCTCAGGGCGATCCCCACCCGGACCCACCATCGCCCCAAGGCTCATCCCAGCCCTCCACGAGGTTCTTGGAGGTTCTTGGAGGTTCTCCCTGGCGCTCCCCAGCCTCTCCCTGCTCCCTGCCTGGAAGGAATCCGTGGTTTTTCGGGCAGCCCCAGGGATAGGGATCAGGAAATAACGGGATAACCGCGAGGCTGGCGCTACCCACCTGGCAATTACGGGATTGACTCATGGAAAGAAAAAAAAATAAATAAAAATCCCGGGCTGCAGCTCCGTGGTTAAGGAGCTATTAAAGGTTATCCCTGGATCCAGAGGAGGCCCCAGAGCTGCTCCAAGGGTTGGAGCTCCTCTGGAGCTGGGATGGGAGAGCTGGGAATGTTCACCTGGAGGAAGGAAGGAGCCAGGGAATCCTCAGAGCCCCTCAGGGGCAGATCTGTAGGATTCGGATTTGGATTCGGATTTGGATTTGGATCTGGGTTTGGATCTGGGTTTGGATTTGGATTTGGATTTGGATCTGGGTTTGGATTTGGATTTGGATCTGGATCTGGATTTGGATTTGGATCTGGGTTTGGATTTGGGTTTGGATTTGGGTCTGGATTTGGATCTGGATCTGGATTTGGATCTGGGTCTGGATTTAGATCTGGGTTTGGATTTGGATCTGGATTTGGATTTGGATTTGGATTTAGCTCCTCTGCCTCGACATGAGCTGAAACCACAAAAATGACTTCTCCAACCTGGAGATGCTCCGTTCTCCGACAGTGAGAAGGAAAAAGATGCTCTGAGGGCTGGAGAACCTCTGGAAAGTTAGGATTGTCCAGCCTGGAGAGGAGAAGGATGCAGGGAGAGCTCAGAGCCCCTGGCAGGGCCTGAAGGGGCTCCAGGAGGGAGCCTTGGGGACAAAGGATGCAGGAACAGGACACAGGGAATGGCTTTAGGAGAAGGAGGGACGGATGGGATATTGGGAAGGGATTGTTCCCTGTGAGGATGATGAGGGGCTGGGATGGAATTCCCAGAGAAGCTGTGGCTGCCCCTGGATCCCTGGAATGTCTAAGGTGGGCCAGGTGGGACAATGGGGCTTGGAGCCACCTCTGCATGGGATCTCTTTTCTCCCGACATCCCAGCTGTCCCGAGCATCCCTAACCACCTCCGAGGAAGCGCCACAGCGTTGCCCAAAAATCCCGAAATTACGGACGATGGGAGGAATCCATAATTCCTCTTTCAGCACAGCGGGACGGAGCGGGAGCGGGAATTTCCGTGCTCCACCCGCGAATCCGGTGGGAATTCCCTGGGAACGCCCCTTTCTCGCAGGGAATTCTGCCGGAGGGCGCTGCGCAGGGGCGACTGCTCGGCCTTCAGCCTCTCCTTCGACGCCTCCGTCTTCGTCGTGGAGAGCAGCCGCAGGAGGGTGGCCGTGGAGGCGACGCTGGAGAACCGCGGGGAGAACGCCTACAGCACCGTCCTCAACATCTCCTTCTCCAGGAACCTCCAGCTGGCCAGCTTGATCCTCAAGGTGAGCTCCCCGGGGTGGGGAAGATCCAGGCTCTTCCAGAGGCAGCGCTAATCCCGGCTGGATGTGAGGGAATCACATCCCAAAGCAGGGCCCGAATCTGTCTCCCTTCCCTCAATAAATCAGAGCTGTTTATTGGGCTCCGTCTCCAAGCGTTTCCAGCTCTTTATTTTGGAAACGCAAAAGCGTTTTTTGAGTTTGAAGAGCCTGAGCGGAGGTCAAAGACAAGAGGAAATTTATTTCCCTGCAGTTTCGCTCCTGCAGTTGTTTAAAAGCACTGCCCGCCCCGTGGCCAAGTTCCCGTCAGGGAGGAGGTTTTTTTTTGCAGCTGAGAAAGAACTCCTGGAAGTCGGGGCTGATGGTGGGAATGTGGCCACAGCTCAGCGCCGAGCCGGGCGATGCCACCTCTCCATGGCTTTCCCTGGACAATCCCAGAGCGTCCCAAAAATCTCGCTGATCTTGGAGCAATTCCTCCCTGCTCCCAGCGAGGTTTGGGAATGTGCTGATGCTGCTGAGCCTTCCCTCACCACCCCCCCGCCATGACTTCATCCCCGCCCGCAGATCCCATCCCCTTTTGTTTTTCTCCGAGCCGTGCCAAGGGAAAATTGTGGGGCTCGCTGCCCACAAAATGAGAAAAGCGCATTTTTTTGGGAGATTTGTTCCGAGCCAAGTGAGGGGAGCAGGGAAAATCCCCCGGGATGGTGGGGAACAGAAAGCACCGGGCAGCCGTGGTTGTAGGGAATATTTGCAGCTGGTCGTGGGGGAATCGCCGATAACGGCACCCTGTGGCTGTCCCTCCCCATAAAGGAAGATCCAGAGGGGATGGATATCTGTGTCTTAGAAACAAAAAGTGGCTGTGGCCCCAAAAACTCCGTGGTTTCAGCAGATGAGTGGGAGGAAGCTCCAGGCTGTTGCTGGTGGCTGGCACCGGGATATTCCAGCTCCTGGGTAGGATTTTTCCAGTGGCAGCAGCTCGAACTGATCCCTTGTGGGATAAAAGCTGGAATAGCTCATCCTCTCGTGGTGAGGATGGACACCTGCTTACAAGCAGGCTACAACCTCTGGAAGGGTTGTGGAGGAGACAGAGCAAGGTTGGTGTCCAACCTCCCCATCCCACCCCATCCCACCCCATCCCCATCCCATCCCCATCCCATCCCCATCCCATCCCATCCCATTCCCATCCCATTCCCATCCCATTCCCATCCCATCCCATCCCATCCCATTCCCATCCCATTCCCATCCCATTCCCATCCCATCCCATCCCATCCCATCCCATCCCATCCCATCCCAGTCTCTGCAATGGGCAGGAGCTTCTCCAGCCTGGCTGGACAGATGAAAGGTGTCCCAGCAGCAGGAATGTAGGCGTTGAGTTGAGGGAATTCCAGCTTAGCTGGTGGCCATGCAGGATAAACAGCTCCTGTTGTCTCTCAGTGCTTCCCAAAGCCTCCTCATGGCAGGAAAACCAGGAATGCCAGGAATAATCAGGCTCGTTCATACACAGTTAAATGTGTTGAATTAAATTCATTCGCTGCTGGTAATGAAATTCACAAAGAGGATTTAAATCGGGAAACTGGAAGCTGCTTCCTGGAGGTGCCCCTTTCCAGGAGCATCAATGAATGCACGGGAAGGATTCCCAGCTGAGGCCAGGATCACCAGCTGGTTGGTTGCATGGTCCTCTGGTTGGGTTCTGGTTGGTGGTTGGTTGGTTGCTGGTTGGTTTTTGGTTTGTGGTTGGCTGTTGGTTGTATCCTTCCTTCATTCATTGGTTTGTTGGCCTTTGCTTGGTTGTTGGTTGGGTTTTGGTTGTTCGTTGGTTGTTGGTTGGGTTTTGGCCATTGGTTGGTCGGTTTTTTGTTGGGTTTTGGTCATTGATTGGTTGGTCCTTGGTTGGTTGACTGGTCATTGGTTCTTGTTGTTGGTTGGTCATTGGCTGGTTGGTCATTGGTTGGTTGGTTTTTGGTTGGCTGGTGGTTGGTTGGTTTTTGGTTGGTTGGTCATTGGCTGATTGTCGATTGGTTGGCCATTGGTTGGCCTTTGGTTGATCATTGGTTGGCTTTTGGTTAGTCATTGACTGGCCATTTGTTGGTTGGTCATTATTTGGCCTTTGGTTGGCCATTGGTTGCTTGGTCATTGCTTGGTCATTGTTTGGCCATTGGTTGGTTGATCATTGGTTGGCCGTTGGTTGGCCATTGGTTGGCCGTTGGTTGGCCATTGGTTCCTTGGTCATTGTTTGGCCATTGGTTGGTTGGCTGTTGGTTGGCCATTGGTTCCTTGGTCATTGGTTGGCCATTGGTTGGTTGGTCATTGGTTGCTTGGTCATTGGTTGGCCATTGGTTGGTTGGCTGTTGGTTGGTTGGTCATTGGTTGGTTGGTCATTGGTTGGCCATTGGCTGGCCATTGGTTGGTTGGTCATTGGTTGCCTGGCCATTGGTTGGTTGGCCATTGGTTGGTTGGCCATTGGTTGGTTGGCCATTGGTTGGTTGGCCATTGGTTGGTCCTTGGTTGGCCATTGGTTGGTTGGCCATTGGTTGGCCGTTGGTTGGCCATTGGTTGGTTGGCCATTGGTTGGTCATTGGTTGGTTGGTCATTGGTTGGTCATTGGTTGGTCATTGGTTGGCCATTGGTTGGCCATTGGTTGGTTGATTGTTTCCCCAAAGCCAAGGCCCATTCTGAGCCCCTCGGGTGTTCCCAGTTTCCCGAGGAGCCGGCTCCCGGGGCTCGTTCCCGGCATTCCGGACACTCTGCGTCCCGTTTCAGGACGACACCGACATCAACATCGACTGCGCCAGCGACGACCGGCACCCCACCAGAAGGGTGTGCAACGTCAGCTACCCCTTCTTCCGAGCCAAGGCCAAGGTAGGACATCCCCAAATTCCAGCTTGCGTTCTCACATGGACCTTCTGCCCCCAGGGTCACATCTGGGCAACATCTGGGCAACATCTGATCAGGATTTGAAAGATGAACTTCTGGGTCCTTCCCTTTTGGAGTTTGAAAGGCAATCCTAGAGAAGCTGGGATGGGTGGGATCTTGCCCTGGTGCTCAGGAGAGCCCCAGAATCCAACCCGGGCTCCTCCAGGTGACAGAATTCACCTCCAATCCTTTGGAAAAATTTTAATGTTGGCTTCAAACCACGGATGGGAACTTCCCTGAGCTCATTCCCTGCAGGATGAGGCTCCTTCCCTGCCTGAGAGGTTCTCCTTGCTCCGAGGTGCCTCTGGATCCCGTTTGGAGCCAGTCTGATCCCCCCTGGCTGGTGGCATCCTCCCAACCGGTGTTCCCGGTGTTTGGGATGAGCCCAAACCCAGTGAGAACCATTTCAATGAGCCATAAACCCTTGGGAAACATCAAATTCAGGGATAAGGTGGGGGAAGGAAAAGCGGGGAGCTGCGGCCTCTCAGGATCCGTGGGGAATTCCACTGGCCCACCCCATGCTCCTGTGGGAAAAGGGACCAACACAAGCAGGATCCGGAGAGAAAATCTCCCCAGCTCCCGTGTCTGTCTGAAACCTTTGGATTTCATGGATAACCATGGAATATCAGGGCCTGAGAGGTTTTCCTTGCTCTGAGGGGCCTCTGGATCCTGCTCAGAGCCCGCCCGAGCCCCCCCCTGGGTGGTGGCATCTTCCAAACCGGTGTTCCCAATATTTGGGATGAGCCCAGATCCCAGTTTATCATTTTGATAAGCCATAAACCCCTGGGGAAGCATTAAATTCAGGGTTAAGTGAGGAAAGGGATAGTGAGGAGATCCACTCAGGATCCACGTGGAATCCCACCCCTGGGAAAAGGGACCAGCAGGAGCAGGATCTGGAGATAAAATCTCCCCGCCTCCCCTTATCCATCTGAAACCTTTCCCTGATTACAATGGATGAGCCTCAGGCACGGATAGTGAGGAGATCCACTCAGGATCCAAAAGGGACCAGCACGAGCAGGATCCAGAGATAAAATCTCCCCGCCTCCCTTTATCCGTCTGAAACCTTTCCCTGATTATGATGGATGAGTCTCAGGCACGGATAGTGAGGAGATCCACTCAGGATCCAAAAGGGACCAGCAGGAGCAGGATCTGGAGATAAAACCTCCCCGCCTCCCCTTATCCGCCTGAAACCTTTCCCTGATTATGATGGATGAGCCTCAGGCACCAGGCTGGGCTTTAAAGCTCCCGAAATTCCCGGGCGGGATGCCTGTGGCTGCACCAGGAGCCGGCTCCCCATGACCTACGGGGGCCGGGAATGCGTCCGTGGGCCCTCAGGTAGCGCCGCTCCTGCCAAAACAAAGACGGGCCGGGAATGGAATTTTGGCTCCGGAGCCACGGGGAGCTTTAACATTCCAGTCAGCTGCGGCGGCCCAGACGGTCTGAGGTCACGGCAGATGTGACATTTATCACTTTCATCCCCTTTTAATTGGGGCTGGCTCTCTCCAGCTGCTTCCCCTCCCCGCCGATCCCGGGCCTCCGGAGGGATCTGCTTCCGAAGGGAGCCTGGGGCTGAGAGAATTCCTGCAAACCCTGGGAAGGCTCTGCTGGGATCGGGAATTGCGTGTCTGCCCTGGCCCTGGGATCGGGAATTGCGTGTCTGCCCTGGCCCTGGGATCGGGAATTGCGTGTCTGCCCTGGCCCTGGGATCGGGAATTGCGTGTCTGCCCTGGCCCTGGGATCGGGAATTGCGTGTCTGCCCTGGCCCTGGGATCAGGAATTGCGTGTCTGCCCTGGCCCTGGGATCGGGAATTGCGTGTCTGCCCTGGCCCTGGGATCGGGAATTGCGTGTCTGCCTTGGCCCTGGGATCGGGAATTGCGTGTCTGCCCTGGCTCTGGGATCGGGAATTGCGTGTCTGCCCTGGCCCTGGGATCGGGAATTGCGTGTCTGCCCTGGCCCTGGGATCGGGAATTGCGTGTCTGCCCTGGCCCTGCTCGGCACTCGGGATTTCCTGCCCTCGGGTGGTTTTTTCCCGATTTTTTTTATCCTTTCTCCGCAGGTGGCTTTCCGCCTGGATTTTGAGTTCAGCAAGTCGGTCTTCCTGCAGAGCATGGAGGTCTACATGGTGGCCAGCAGGTCTGGGGGGGCTTCCTTCCTTCTGGAATCAGGGAATCGTGGAATGGGTTGGGCTGGGGGAAAAAAAACAAACAAAACATCCAGTCTCACCCCTTTCCTGATCCCAGACTGGTTCCATCCGTTCTCCTTCTGGAATCATGGAATGGGTTGGGCTGGAAAAAAAAAAACCAAAACCATCTGGTCTCACCCCTTTCTCGATCCCAGACTGGTCCCATCCAGTCTCACCCCGTTCTCTTTATGGAATCATGGAATGGGTTGGGCTGGGAAAAACAAACACAAAACAAACATCCAATCTCACCCCTTTCCTGATCCCAGACTGGTCCCATCCAGTCTCACTCCATTCTTCTGGAATCAGGGAATCGTGGAATGGGTTGGACTGGAAAAAAAAACAAAACCCCATCCAATCCCACCCCTTTCCCAATTCCAGACTGGTCCCATCCAGTCTCACTCTGTTCTTCTGGAATCACGGAATCATGGAATGGGTTGGGCTGGGAAAAAAAACCCCAAAACAAACAAACAAACACAAAAACAAAACAAAACAAACCCCAAAAAAAACCAAAAAAAGAGACACACCAAAAAAAAAACCAAAAACAAAACAAAACAAAACAAAACAAAAAAAAACAAACAAAAAAAACCAAAAAAACAAACAAACAAAAAAAAAAAAACAAAAAACAAACAACAAAAAAAAAAACCCACAAAAAAACCCCACAAAAAAATAAAATTAAATAAAAATTTGGGCATTCCCCCAAAAAATAAAAAATTCCCGAGGGGATTTTGGCTCCTGGCTGAGCCCTGCTGCCCTTCCAGTGACAGCGAGGAGCAGGAGAGCACCAAGGAGGACAACGTCGCCCACCTCAACCTCCAGCTCAAGTACGAGGCCGACCTGCTCTTCACCAGGTGAGGGCTTTGGGGTTTTGGGGGTTTTTTTTGGGGGATGGGAGGTGAAGGATTGGGAAAAAAAAAACCAAAAAAAACCAGCTGGGAGCAACCTTCACACCCAGCTTGGATTTTGGGGGGATTTATGGAAAATCCAGGAGCTGTAAAATGGGGATTTTTGATAAAATCGCCGAGCCGCAGGGAGCTGGAGGTTTTAAAACCATAAATTTTATTAAAGAGGTGCGAGGGTGAGTTTTTATGGAAGGAAAAAACGGGAATTCTTGGAGGTAATGATGGCCCTAACAGGTGTTCCCAGAGCCTGGGCCGGCGGCCATCCCACAAAACCATCGGAGTGAAAGTCTGGGAGAGCCAGGGATGAAGGCAGGGATAATTTAGGAAGCTGCCTGATGGGAAAACCAGGGATCCCAAAGCAGCACATTCCCTGGCGCCGCCGGCTGGAATTTTTTTTTTAGGGGATTTTTCGGCCCTTCGGTCATTTTTTTTTTTTTTTTTAATTTTTTTTTTATTTTTTTTTTTAAATTTTTTTTTTAATTTTTTTTTTTTTTTTTTTTTTTTTTTTTTTTTTTTAAAACTCAGACGCCGTGGAATGAGAAATTCCTTTAAGGTTTTTAGGATTTATGGGGAGCGAGGGGATTCTCCGGTTCGGGGTGAAGGGAAAAGCAGGAGGGAAAGAGGAGCGCAGAGAAAAAAACAACAAAAAAAATCAGATTTGGGAAATTTTGGAGGGAGAGAGAGTTTTAAGGGATGTGGGGATTTGGGGCCGTGGCAGGTGCTCCCGAATGGGTTCCCACAGGAGATTCCTGGCTCTTCTCCCGCCTCTCCAGCTGCAAACAGGGATTGATTTACCTCCTGTGACATCCAGACCTCAGCCAGGGCCGGGGGGGGCTCTGCCTTATTAAAGAGGGAAGAAAATCCTACAAAGAAAGGGAAAATCCTACAAAGAAAGGGGAAAATTCTGCAAAGAATGGGGAAATCCTACAAATAAACGGGGAAATCCTGCAAGGAAAGGGGAAATCCTGAAAAGAAAGGGGAAATCCTGCAAGGAAAGGGAAAATCCTACAAAGAAAGGGGAAAATCCTGAAAAGAAAGGGGAAATCCTACAAAGAAAGGGGAAAATTCTGCAAGGAAAGGAAAAATCCTACAAAGAAAGGGAAAATCCTGCAAGGAAAGGGAAAATCCTACAAAGAAAGGGAAAATCCTACAAAGAAAGGGGAAATCCTGCAAATAAAGGAGAAAACCCTACAAAAAAGGGGGGAAATCCTGAAAAGAAAGGGGAAACCCTGCAAGGAAAGGGGAAAATTCTGCAAATAATGGGGAAATCCTGCAAATAAAGGGGAAAATTCTGCAAGGAAAGGGAAAATCCTGCAAGGAAAGGGAAAATCCTAAAAATAATGCGGAAATCCTGCAAATAAAGGAGAAAACCCTACAAAAAAGGGGGGAAATCCTGCAAAGCAAGGGGAAATGATACAAAAAAGGGGTAAATCCTACAAAAAGAACAGGGGAATACTGCAAAGAAAGGGAAAATGATACAAAGAAAGGGAAAATCCTAAAAAAAAAAAAAAAAAAAGGGGGAAAACCTACAAAGGAAGGGAAAATCCTACAAAGAAAGGGCAAATCCTACAAAGGAAAGGAAAATCCCACAAAGGAAGGGAAAATCCTACAAAGAAAGGGCAAATCCTACAAAGGAAAGGAAAATCCCACAAAGGAAGGGAAAATCCTACAAAGGAAGGGAAAATCCTACAAAGGAAGGGCAAATCCTACAAAGGAAGGGAAAATCCCACAAACCCCTTTGTCACCCTCTGTCCCACAGGACGTCGAGCCTGGACTATTTCGAGATCAGATCCAACAATTCCCTGGATGGATCCAACCCCATCGGGCCCCCCTTCCACTGCACCTTCACGGTGAGGGGGAATGGGGTCCCCGAGTTTTCCCGGATTTGGGATCAGCCCCGGGAGCCGGGATGCCCCATTCCCATGATCCCGACACATCCCTGCGCTCTTTCCCTGGCAGCTGCAGAACCTGGGATTCTTCCCGGTGCAAGGGGTGGCCCTGAGGATCACCGTGCCCGTGGCCACGCGGGCCGGCAACCGGCTCCTGCTGCCCGCGGAATTCCGGGCGGATCAGGTAGGATGGGATGGGATTCCAGTTTGGGATGGGATTCCGCTTTGGGATGGGATTCTGCTTTGGGATGGGATTCCAGTTTGGGATGGGATTACGCTTTGGGATGGGATTGCACTTCGGGATGGGATTCCGCTTTGGGATGGGATTCCAGTTTGGGATGGGATTCCAGTTTGGGATGGGATTCCGCTTTGGGATGGGATACCAGTTTGGGATGGGATTCCACATTGGGATGGGATTCCGCTTTGGGATGGGATTCCCGTTTGGGATAGGATTCTGCTTTGGGATGGGATTCCGCTTTGGGATGGGGTTCCGCTTTGGGATGGGATTCCAGTTTGGGATGGGATTCTGCTTTGAGATGGGATTCCGCTTTGGGATGGGATTCCAGTTTGGGATGGGATTCCGCTTTGGGATGGGATTCCGCTTTGGGATGGGATTCCACTTTGGGATGGGATTCCAGTTTGGGATGGGATTCCGCTTTGGGATGGGATTCCAGTTTGGGATGGGATTCCGCTTTGGGATGGGATTCCAGTTTGGGATGGGATTCCGCTTTGGGATGGGACTCCAGTTTGGGATGGGATTCCAGTTTGGGATGGGATTCCGCTTTGGGATGGGATTCCGCTTTGGGATGGGATTCCGCTTTGGGATGGGATTCCAGTTTGGGATGGGATTCCAGTTTGGGATGGGATTCTGCTTTGAGATGGGATTCCAGTTTGGGATGGGATTCCAGTTTGGGATGGGATTCCAGTTTGGGATGGGATTCCGCTTTGGGATGGGATTCTGCTTTGGGATGGGATTCCAGTTTGGGATGGGATTCCAGTTTGGGATGGGATCCCATCCCCATTTAGGATGGGATTCCAGAATGGTTTAGGATGGGATTCCAGAAGAGTTCAGGGTGGGATTCTGTCCTGGTTTATGACGGGATTCTGTCCCACTTTTGGATGGGATTCCACCCCGGTTTAGGATGGGATTCCAGCCCCGTTTAGGATGTGATTCCAGCCCTGTTTGGGATGGGATTTCAACCTGGTTTTGGATGTGATTCCAGTAGAGTTCAGGATGGGATTCCAGCCTGATTTAGGATGGGATTCCAGCCCGGTTTAGAATGTGATTCCAGCCCAGTTTAGGATGTGATTCCAGCCCAATTTGGGATGGGATTTCAGCCAGGTTTAGGATGGGATTCTGTCCTGGTTTCGGACGGGATTCCGGAAGAGCTCAGGATGGGATTCCAACAAGAGTTTAGGATGGAATTCCAGCCTGGTTTAGGATAAAATTCCAGCCCCTCCAGCCACATCCCACTGCGAGCCAACCTCAACCCCAGCTCCAGCAAATCCTTGGGGGGTGCTGGAGATCCCCAATTCCAGCGGGATGGGAGCACAGGGAAGCGACCACCACCCATCCCCGGGGTGATCCAGGCTGGAATTCCATCGGCTTCTCCCACAGGAAAACACCAGCTGCACCATCTCGGGGAACAGCACCGACTACCGGAGAACCCCGGCGGAGGAGGACCTGTCCCGCACCCCACACCTGGTACTCACCTCCACGGGGCTGATCCCGGCTCCAGGGTATCCCAAAACTGGGAAAAAAAACGGAAAAGGGATGGTCCATGGACATGGGAGGGGCACATGGAAGCAGGAATTTTTAGGAGGTTTTTAAGCCCTTCGGTTGTTATTTTTATTTCTGTTTTTGTTTGATTTTATTTTATTTTTGCGGTGGGGTTTTTTTGGTTGTTGTTGTTGTTTTTGTTATTTTTATTTTTATTTTTAATTTTTATTTATTTATTTATTTATTATTTTATTTATTTTAATTTTATTTTTTGTTTTGTTTTTGTTTCTTTTAATTTTATTTATTTATAATCTTATTATTTCTTATTTTATTTTTATTTCTTTTAATTTTATTTATTGTTTTGGGTTTTTTATTTTTATTATTTTTATTTCTTCTAATCTTATTTATTGGTTTTGGTTTGGGTTTTTATTTATTTACTTCAGGGTTTTTTTTTAATTTTTTTTTAAATTTATTTCTTTTTTGTTTGGTTTTTGGTTTTATTTATTTACTTTATTTTTTAATATATTTTTATTTTTATTTTTATTTTTATTTTTATTTTTATTTTTATTTTTATTTTTATTTTTCCTCTCACCCACTGCAAACAAAACCCCGTTAACAGCCGGGATTTTCCGGGAGCGAGGGGATTCTCACAAAGACCGGGATCATTTTTTCCCAAGGGAAAACTCAGAGGGAAAGACCAACACAAAACCCAGCAAAACTGAGAATTTCAGGGTGAAAAACGGGGGAAAAAACGCAAAGAATGTGGGGATTTGGCCACACAGGAGGTTGGGATGAATCCCGGTGGGAATTCTCCCTCCTTTCCCAGCTGATCCCACCTTTCCCTTTGCAGAACCACAGCAACTCCGACGTGGTTTCCATCGACTGCCAGGTGAGCTTGGCCCCCAACCAGGAGCTGAACCTGCACCTGCGCGGGAACCTCTGGATGAAATCCCTGAGAGCAGTGAGTGCCCCACGGAAACCCCGGAATTCCGGGCAGGAACCCCCAAAGGAGCCCCAAAAACCCCAAAATCCCTGGGGTTTTCCCTTCCTCACCCAGCCCAGGGCGTGCGTGGGGTGAATTTTGTTCCCAAAGCCGCGTGATCCCACCGGACCCTGCAGCACCTCGTTAGGGATTATTCAATTCCTTAGCTCATTAATTAATTAATGTGAATTCATTTCGTTGAAATCCTTTTTGCTGCCGTTCCGCCCCGCTCCCGGCCTGCCCCGGATCCCCCTCTCCCGATGCCGTGGGGAGGGGATGGATCCCGCTGGGAATGGGGGCTCCTTTTCCAGGTGGGATGCTGATCCCAAGCCCTCTTCCAATGGGTGGGGATGGATCCCATTGGGAATGGGGGCTCCTTTTCCACATGGGATGCTGATCCCAAGCCCTCCTCTCCCAATGGGTGGAGATGGATCCCGCTGGGAATGGGGGCTCCTTTTCCAGGTGGGATGCTGATCCCAAGCCCTCTCCCAATGGGTGCAAAGCCCTGGGGAGGGGATGGATCGATCCCATTGGGAGTGGGGGCTCCTTTTCCACCTGGGATGATGATCCCAAGCCCTCTCCCAATGGGTGGGGATGGATCCCATTGGGAATGGGGGCTCCTTTTCCACCTGGAATGCTGATCCCAAGCCCTCTCCCAATGGGTACAAAGCCATGGGGAGGGGATGGATTGATCCCATTGGGAATAGGGGCTCCTTTTCCATGTGGAATGCTGATCCCAAGCCCTCTCGGCGCAGCTGAAGTTCAAGGCACTGAAGCTCACCACCATCGCCGCGCTCCAGCGGCGCTTCCGGAGCCCCTTCGTTTTCCGGGAGGAGGATCCCAGCCGCCAGGTGAGCTTTGGGATGGGGGTGAGGGGGAATCCAGGATTTTGGGATCCTGGCCCTGATCCCACTGAGAAAATCCCTACGGACGGCAGAAGGGCTGGAGTGACCCAGGTCGCAGCTCCGATCCTGGAAATCTCCGGATTCCGCAGGGAAAACTGAGCCCAAATCCTCGGAGCAGCGCTGCCAAAGGAAGGGGTGCTCGGCATTCCCACCATCCCCTTTTCCACCGCCTGGAATCCCCGGTGTTTCTCTCTCCTCCAGGTCACCTTTGAGATCTCCAAGCCCGAGGAATGGCAGATTCCCATCTGGATCATCCTCGGGAGCACCTTCGGGGGTCTCCTGCTCCTGGCCCTGCTGGTCCTGGCGCTCTGGAAGGTGAGCAGCATTCCCTGGGGGGAATTTCGGATGGATCCTCTGGATCCAGCCCCGCCACGAGCTCCTCAACACCACCAAGAACCTTCCAAGACCTCCTTTTCCCATAGGAATGACGCCCAACTTCCAGCTGATATCCCATGAAAAAGCTCCTTTGGGGTTTTTGTTTCCCTTCCCTCCTCACAGCTCGGGTTCTTCAAGAGCGGGAGCCGGCGGCGAGCGGCGGAGCGGGAGCAGAATTCCCAAGGGATGGAGTGACTCTGTTTGGGGCCAGGAGCCCCCTCCCAGCTCCGGAGATTCCTGGGATCCCGAGGGATTTGGGGGGCTGAGCTTGGCTTTGCAGCAAGGATGAGAGGCAGCACTTAAAAAGCCATAAAAAAAAAAACCCCAAAACCCCCTCAAAACCAACTGAGAATTCCCCAGAAAGCCACTCGGGAGGTGCTTCCAACCGGGATTCCCCAAAAAATTCCGCCCCCCCCCCAAAAAAAAATCTCCTCGGAGGTGTTTACAACTGGGATTCCATAAAAAACACCTCAAACCAACTGGAAATTCCCAAAAAATCTCCTTGGAGATGCTTCCAACTGGAATTCCATCAAAAACCCCTCAAAGTAATGGAAAATTCCAAAAAAATCTCCTCAGAGGTGCTTACAATGGAGATGCCATAAAAACCACCTCAAACCAACTGGAAATTCCCAAAAAATCTCTTCAGAGGTGCTTCCAACTGGAATTCCATAAAAAAACACCTCAGAGTAATGGAAAATTCCCCCAAAAAATCTCCTCAGAGGTGCTTCCAACCAGGATTCCATAAAAAACACCTCAAACCAACCAAAAAATCCCAAAAAAATCTCCTTGGAGATGCTTCCAACTGGAATTCCATAAAAAACCACCTCAAACCAACCAAAAAATCCCAAAAAAATCTCCTCAGAGGTGCTTACAGCCAGGATTACATAAAAAACACCTCAGAGTAATGGAAAATTCCCCCAAAAAATCTCTTCAGAGGTGCTTCCAACTGGAATTCCGTAAAAAACACCTCAAACACACCAAAAATTCCCCAAAAAATCTCCTCAGAGGTGCTTACAGTGGAGATGCCATAAAAAACACCTCAAACCAACCGGAAATTCCCAAAAAAATCTTCTCGGAGGTGCTTCCAACCAGGATTCCATAAAAAAACACCTCAAACCAACTGGAAATTCCCAAAAAATCTCCTCGGAGGTGCTTCCAACCGGGATTTCACCGCAGCGGGGACGAAGGGGCGCCGAGGTCAGGGGTCCCTGACGCGGGGGCTGGAGAATTCCTTAAAATAATAATAAAAATATCCCAAAAAAATACAAAAAATATCCCAAAAAACCCCCCATGGATCGCTCCTTCCCGGGCTCTGCTGGCCGCGGCTCTCAAACTGCCTTCGTTAATGAGGAGTAATTAAGCCGAGGCGTTAATTAGTCTGAATGCACTGAACGGGAAAAAAAAATCCCCTCGCCATTTCAAGCACCTTATAAAATTGCCAAACGCCCAGCTGGACCCCACCGAAATAAAAAAAATATTAAAATAAATTTGGAAAAAAAAAAGAAAATTAATATTAATTTTTTAAAAAATAAAAATTTTAAAAATCCCGCTGAAATAAAAAAAAATTAAAAATAATTTTGGAAAAAAAAGAAAATTAATATTAATTAAAAAAATTTAAAAATTAAAAATCCCGCTGAAATAATAAAAAAAATTAAAAATAATTTTGAAAAAAAGAAAATTAATATTAATTTAAAAAACCCTAAAAATCCTGCCAAAATAATAAAAAAAATCAAAAATAATTTTGAAAAAAAAGAAATTTAATATTAATTTAAAAAAAAAATTTAAAATCCTGCCGAAATAAAAAAAATAAAAATAATTCTAAAAAAAAAGAAAATTAATATTAACTTAAATAAAAATAAAAAAATTAAAAATCCTGCCAAAATAAAAAAAATTTAAAAATAATTTTGAAAAAAAAAGAAAATTAATATTAATTTTAAAAAAATAAAAAAAAATTAAAAATCCCACGGAAATAAAAAAAAAATAAAATTAAAAATCATTAAAAAAAAAAAGAAAATTAATATTAATTTTTTAAAAAATAAAATAATTAATAATCCTGCCGAAATAAAAAAATTAGAATTAAAAATAATTTGGAAAAAAAAAAGAAAATTAATATTAATTTTTTAAAAAATAAAAAAATTAAAAATCCCGCCAAAATAAAAAAAAATTAAAAATAATTTTGAAAAAAAAGAAAATTAATATTAATTTTTAAAACATAATTAAAAAATTAAGAATCCTGCCAAAATAAAAAAATCAAAATTAAAAATAATTTTGAAAAAAAAAGAAAATTAATATTAACTTTAAAAAAAAATTTTAAAATCCCGCCAAAATAAAAAAAAATATTTAAAATAATTTTGAAAAAAAAGAAAATTAATATTAATTTTTAAAAAAATAAAAAAATTAAAAATCCCGCAGAAATAAAAAAAATTAAAAATAATTTGGAAAAAAAAGAAAATTAATATTAAATAAAAAAATTAACAATACTGCCCCCCCAAAAATTTAAAGTAATTTTGAAAAAAAATTAATATTAATTTTATATTTAAAAAATATATAAAATAAAATAATAAAAAATTAATTAAGAAGCAGTTTGACGAGTTTCATCCCAGCGGAGCAGTTTTTTTTGGGGGGAGGGAGCCCACCTGTATCATACCTGTACATAGCTGGTGCCATGGAAAACCATGGAATTCCGAGGGCGGGCGGAGGCGCCCTCGGGGCCTAGCGGAGTTATTTATGCTGACAATAATTTTATGGGAGGAGGAGGAGGAGAGGGAAGCGGACGCTTCCGGACGCGGCGGGATCGGCTGTCGGGAAACGCTGTTCCCGGTGGGATTTTTTTTTTTTTTTTAAGGATTAAAGGTATTTTAAAAAAAAATTCCTGGGCGTCTGTTCCCTTTTTTCCATGGGTGTGAAAGGGGGGGAAGGATCAAGGGGGAGGATGGATCCTGGGATTTTTCCGTTTATTTCCATGGGGTGTGAGGTTTTTTCCAGGTTGTTTCCAATGGATCCAGGGGGAGGATGGATCCCGGGATTTTTCCGTCATTTATTTCCATGGGATGTGAGGTTTTTTCCAGGTTTTTTCCAAGGGATCCAGGGGGAGGATGGATCCCGGGATTTTTTCCATTGTTTATTTCCGTGGGATGTGAGGTTTTTTCCAGGTTGTTTCCAATGGATCCAGGGGCAGGATGGATCCTGGGATTTTTCCGTCGTTTTTTCCAGGTTGTTTCCAAGGGATCCAGGGGGAGGATGGATCCTGGGATTTTTTCCATAATTTATTTCCATGGGATGTGAGGTTTTTTCCAGGTTGTTTCCAAGGGATCCAGGGGGAGGATGGATCCCGGGATTTTTCCACCATTTATTTCTGTGGGATGTGAGGTTTTTTCCAGGTTGTTTCCAAGGGATCCAGGGGGAGGATGGATCCTGGGATTTTTCCGTCGTTTATTTCCATGGGATGTGAGGTTTTTTCCAGGTTCTTTCCAAAGGATCAAGGGGGAGGATGGATCCTGTGATTTTTTCCATCGTTTATTTCCATGGGATGTGAGGTTTTTTCCAGGGGGAGGATGGATCCTGGGATTTTTCCGTCGTTTATTTCCATGGGATGTGAGGTTTTTTCCAGGGGGAGGATGGATCCTGGGATTTTTCCGTCGTTTATTTCCGTGGGATGTGAGGTTTTTTCCAGGTTGTTTCCAAGGGATCCAGGAGTGAAGCCTCTGGGAGACCCAAACTTGGGAATAAAATGGGATAAAAAAACCCCTCCCAGGTCAGGTTTTCCATCCTGCAGGCCGGTGGGAATGGTGGGATTCCCAGTTTTTTGATGGATCGGGAGCTCAGGGGTCGGCCGGGGGTGCAGGGAGAGCAAATCCCCAAATCCTGGGATTCCTACCCGGGGAGGAGCCCGGGATCCGTGAGCTCAGCCCTGGGGGCGTCCCACGGGATCCTTCCCGCCCAAATTCCCGGGATTTGGATCTCGAGGCAAAGAGGGGAAGAGCTGGAGAGCAGCCAGGAATGGGGCAGGATCCTTCGGGATTTTTTTCAACATATTGGGAAAAAAAATTATAAATAAATATATAAAAATAAAAAAAATAAAAAAAAAATTTAAAAAATTAAAATATTAAAAATAAAAAATATTAAAATAGACTTTAAAATATAAATACGTAAAAATACATACACAAATGTACACAAACACATCTGATTCTGTAATAAAAGACATATTCTATATATAATAGAAATATATAATATATTATATATTGTTTTATATATTTCTACTTCGTTATATTTTATACACATATATTTTTTTATATATACCTATATATGTGTGCATATTTTATGTGTATATATAAATAAACATAAATGAATATTGCATATATATTTTACTTATAACTGTCTCTATATATTATATCTATATATATATAACGTACACCTTAAATATGAGATAAATATTTATATTATATTATATTATATTATATTATATTATATTATATTATATTATATTATATTATATTATATTATATTATATTATATTATATTATATTATATTTTTGTATATACATATATATTATAGAATATTTATATGTATACATATATTTATATATATACATGCATTATATAAAAATATATTTATAATATGTAATGAATATTATATATAATATTTATTATATAATATATAATATATAATATGTAATATATAATATATAATATATAATACATAATATATAATATATAATTATAATATATATTATATAATATATATAATATTATATATTATATATAATAAATATTATAAATGCTATCTATTATATAATACTTATTATAAATACTATATGTAATATTTATTATATAATATTTATTATATAATATATATTTATATAATATATATATAAAATATATATATTGATGTATATATATAAATAAAATATGTATATGTATATACACCTACACAAATCCACGTGCATGTATAAATGCGTACAAATCCATACATGTACACATTTATTAAACGCTTTTCTATATAAATCCTTTTCTATATAAATATACAATTATAAATATAATTGTAGTTATTATGCATATATGTGCAGACATGTATATTTCATATATATATATATATACAAAAATATATATTTTATAAATCTTTGGGTTTTACATCTGCATACATATACATATACACACTCTATGTTTATGTACGTTTATATATTTTTATTTTCAGATGTTTTTAAGTTTAATCTATGTACGTGTACACATAGATGTGTATATATATAAAATATATTTTTGTTTATATATTTTATATATATAAAAATAAATGTAGAGATAAAAAATATCTCTGTGTGTATGCATATACGTAAATATATAAATATATTTTGGTTTTATTTATATATCGATAGACAACCCATGTAAATATAAGTATAAATTTTAGGTTTTGTAGAAATACAAAATTTATTTTATATATATACACCTTGATATATTTTTATATACATAAACACATTTATATATTTGTATAGAAAAATACATTGATTATTTTATATATAAATACATTGATATATTTTTATATATAAATACACTGATATATTAATATATATTGATACATTTATATAAATATACAATTACATATTTATATATAAACACATTCATATACTTATATATCTACACATTGATATATTATATATAAATTGATATGTTTATATAAATAGACAATTATATATTTATATATAAAAATACATTGATTATTTTATATATAAATACATGAATATATTTATATATACAAACACATTGATATATTCATATATATTAATATATTTATATAAATATACAGTTAGATATTTTTATATATAAATACATTCATTATTTATATATAAATACCTTTCTATATTTATATGTATAAATACATTTATGTATTCTTATATATGGATATATTTATATGTATAAATACACTGATATATTTATATATATAAACACATTGATATATTCATATATATCGATATATTTGTATAAATATAAAATTATATATTTTTATATAAAAATACATTGATATATTTACATATACCAATACATTGATTTAGTTTTAATTATAAAAATATATTAATGTGCTCATATATATAAAAATACATCAATGTATATATATATATATAAAATAAACTTTGTATTTCTCGAAAACATAAAATTCATACTTATATTTACATGGGTCATCTACAGATATATAAATAAAACCAAAATAGAAACACACTGATGTATATTTATATATATATAGATAAAATATATATGTATTTATTTTATATATAAAATATATAAAAATTTATATAAATTATATATTTTTATATTAAAACATTGATATATTTATTTATACAAACACATTGATAAAGTTTTTTATATAAATATATAAATGTGTTCATATATAAAAATATATATCAATGTATATATATATAAAAAATAAATTTTGTATTTCTAGAAAACACAAAATTCTTACTTATATTAGGTTATCTACAGATATATAAATAAAACCAAAATAGAAACACACTGATGTGTGTTTATATATATATATAAAATATATAGGTATTTAATTTATATTATATATATATATATATTTGTATAAAAACATTGATATATTTATATATACAAATACACTGATATAGTTTTATATATATAAATTTATTAATGTGTTCATATATATAAAATAAATTTTGTATTTCTAGAAAACATAAAATTTCTGCTTATATTTACCTAGGTTGTCTACAGGTATATAAATAAAACCAAAATAGAAACACATTGACGTGTGTTTATATATATATAAAATATATATGTATTTATTTTATGTATATTTTTAATATATAAATTATATATACAATTATATATTTATATATAATTATATCTATAAATTATATATTTTTATATAAAAATATATATACGTATATATACGAACACATTGATAAAGTTTTATATATATAAATATATAAATATGTTCATATATATAAAAATACATCAATGTATGTATATATGTATAAAATAAATTTTGTATTTCTAGAAAACAGAAAATTCATACTTATATTTACACAGGTTATCTGCAGGTATATAAATAAAACCAAAATAGAAACACACTGATGAGTGTTTATATATATTTATAAAAAATATGTATGTATTTATTTTATATATATTTTATATATATATAAATTATATATTTTTGTATAAAAACACTGGTATATTTATATATACGAATACATTGATATAGTTTTTATATATATATTTATGTGTTCATATATATAAAATAAATTTTGCATTTATAGAAAACATAAAATTTCTGCTTATATTTACCTAGGTTGTCTACAGGTATATAAATAAAACCAAAATAGAAACACATTGATGTGTTTTTATATATATATAAAATATATATGTATTTATTTTATATATATTTTATATGTGTATTATATATATAAATTATATATTTATATATAATTATATCTATAAATTATATATTTTTATATAAAAATATATATACGTGTATATACGAACACATTGATAAAGTTTTATATATATAAATATATATATAAATATATATATATTTATATATATATAAATATATATATATATGTTCAAATATATAAAAATACATCAATGCGTGTGTATATATATAAAATATATTTTGTATTTCTAGAAAACACAATATTCCTACTTATATTTACATGGGTTATCTACAGGTATATAAATAAAACCAAAATAAAAACACACTGATGAGTGTTTATATATAAATATAAAATATGTATGTATGTATTTTATATATATATAAATTATATATTTTTGTATAAAAACACTGGTATATTTATATATACGAATACATTGATATAGTTTTATATATATAAATATATAAATCTGTTCATATATATAAAATAAATTTTGTATTTCTAGAAAACATAAAATTTCTGCTTATATTTACCTAGGTTGTCTACAGGTATATAAATAAAAGCAAAATAGAAACACATTGATGTGTGTTTATATATATATATAATATATATGTATTTATTTTATATATATTTTATATATATATAAATTATATATACAATTATATATTTATATATAATTATATCTATAAATTATATATTTTTATGTAAAAATATATATACGTGTATATACGAACACATTGATAAAGTTTTATATATATAAATATATAAATATATAAATATGTTCATACATATAAAAATATATCAATGTGTGTATATATATAAAAGAAATTTTGTATTTCTAGAAAACATAAAATCCATGCTTATATTTACCTAGGTTGTCTACAGGTATATAAATAAAAGCAAAATAGGAACACACTGATATGTGTTTATATTTATATAAAATATATATGTATTTATTTTATATATATAAATTATATATACAATTATATAATTATATATAATTATATATAAATTATATATTTTTATATAAAAATATACATACGTATATATACGAACACATTGATAAAGTTTTACATATATAGATATATAAATATGTTCATATATATAAAAATACCTAAATGTGTGTATATATATAAAATAAATTTTGTATTTCTAGAAAACACAATATTCCTACTTATATTTACATGGGTTATCTACAGGGATATAAATAAAACCAAAATAGAAACACACTGATGAGTGTTTATATATATATAAAAAATATGTATGTATTTATTTTATATATATTTTATATATATATAAATTATATATTTTTGTATAAAAACATTGATATATTTATTTATACTAACACATTGATAAAGTTTTATATATAAATATATAAATGTGTTCATATATAAAAATATATATCAATGTGTATATATATATAAAATAAATTTTGTCTTTGTAGAAAACACAATTTATACTTATATTTACATGGGTTATCTACAGATTATATAAATAAAACCAAAATAGAAACACACGGATGTGCATTTATATATATATAAAATATATATGTATTTATTTTATATATATTTTATCTATATAAATATTATATATTTTTATATAAAAACATTGATATATTTATACATGCGAATACATTGATAAAGTTTTATATATATAAAACCTTATATATATCTATATATTTATATAGATATAAATATATAAATGTGTTCATATACATAAAATAAATTTTGTATTTCTAGAAAGCATAAAATCCATGCTTATATTTACATGGGTTATCTACAGATATATAAATAAAAGCAAAATAGAAACATGCTGATGTCTGTTTATATATATATAAAAAAATATATATGTATTTATTTTATATATATTTATATTAAAACATTGATATATTTATATATACAAATACATTGATAAACTTTTATATTTTATATATATAAATCTTTATATATATTTATATATATATATAAATATATAAATGTGTTCATATACATAAAATAAATTTTGTATTTCTAGAAAACATAGAATACATACTTATATTTACATGGGTTATCTACAGGTATATAAATAAAAGCAAAATAGAAACACATTGATGTGTGTTTATATATATATATAAAAATATATATATGTCTTTGTTTTATATATATATTTATATAAAAACATTGATATACTTATATATACAAATACATTGATAAACTTTTATATTTTATATATATAAAACTTCATATATATTTATATATTTTTATATATATAAATATATGTGTTCATATACATAAAATAAATTTTGCATTCCTAGAAAACATAAAATTCCTACTTATATTTACATGGGTTATCTACAGATATATAAATAAAAGCAAAATAGAAACACGCTGATGTGTGTTTATATATATACAAAATATATATATTTTTTGTAGACTTTTATATATTTAGATATAAATATATATTTGTATATTTATATATAAATATATATGTATTTATATAAGAATATAAATATACATATAAATATCTTATATATTAATATCTTATTTTGTATATATTTATATGTATATGCATATGTATATTTATATGTATATTTGTATTTATATTTGTGAATGTGTATATATTTATATTTATATGTGTATGTATATTTATATTTATATTTATATTTATATTTATATTTATATTTATATTTATATTTATATTTATATTTATATTTATATTTATATTTATATTTATATTTATATTTATTTTAATATAAATTTCCAGCCCCAGCCCATTCCCAGCACCACGGAGACCTGGGAACGCTCCAGGACACAATTCCCAACTTTCCCTGCAGCTCCGGATGCCCCTGCCCCACCTCCCCTTCTCCTCCCCAGACATTCCCAAGGAATAATCGGGAATCCCGGAATTCCCGGCGGGATCCCCATGGATCCCTCGGCGTTCCCAGGCCGGGCTCAGCTCCGGGTTTATTCCTGAGCCGGGTTTATTCCTGCCTCTCCCAGCGCTGATCCCTGCTCCGTCCACAACATTCCCAGGACCTCACTCTGCGCTTTTCCAGGGAAAATTCCAAGGAATTCCTGGAGGCTCCAAGGAATTCCCTCAGGAGCTTTAAACAACAGAGAGAGAGCAAGGGCAACCTCCCAGCTCTCGGTGCTCCCAAGGGAAATTCCAGAATCCAAGGGAGATTCTAGAATCAAAGGGAGATTCCATAATCCTGGAGAAATTCCAGAATCCTGGGAAAATTCCAGAATCCTGGGGAAATTCCAGAATCGAAGGGAGATTCCAGAATTAAAGGGAGATTCCAGAATCCAAGGGAAATTCCAGAATCGAAGGGAGATTCCAGAATCGAAGGGAGATTTCAGAATCCTGGAGAAATTCCAGAATCCAAGGGAAATTCCAGAATCCTGGGGAAATTCCAGAATCCTGGGGAAATTCCAGAATCCTGGGGAAGATCCCGGCATTCCAAAGGCTGCGTTCCACAGGTGTTCCCCTCTCCTTTGCCAGGAGCTTTCGGTGACACGGGGAAGGTGGCAGGACAGCGTTCCAGGACAGCGGGAATTCCTTGGGAAGCAGGAGGAAAACCGGGAATGCGCCGGAGGGCGGCAGCAGCTTTTCCACAGCCAAGGCCTTTCCCCACTCTTGGAAGTGTTTTGGAATCAACAGCCGGGAATTTTTATCGCTGCTTTGGAATCCTCTCTTTAGGAAAATGACACCTTCCACCATCCCAGGCTGCTCCAACCTGGCCTGAGGAAAATTCCAGGGATGCAGGAGTCACAGTTCCTCCTCAAACCTGATCCTAAACCCGATCCCAAAACTTTTCTCTCCTAGGAAACACCACCACCCAGCGCTCAGCCCTGCAATCAACTGCCAGGAATTTTTATCGCTGCTTTGGAATCTTCTCCTCAGGGAAACGACACCTTCCACCATCCCAGGCTGCTCCAACCTGGCCTGAGGACAATTCCAGGAATGTGGGAGTCACGGCTCCTCCTCAAACCCAATCCCAAATCTGATCCCAAACCTGATCCTAAAACGTTTCCCTCCAAGGAAACACCACCACCCAGTGCTCAGCCCTGGAATCAACTGCCAGGAATTTTTTTGATGCTTTGGAATCCTCTCTTTAGGAAAACGACACCTTCCACCATCCCAGGCTGCTCCAACCTGGCCTGAGGACAATTCCAGGGATCTGGGAATCACAGCTCCTCTGGAGAACCTGATCCTAAATCTGATCCTAAAGCTTTTCCCTCCAAGGAAACAACACCACCCAGTGCTCAGCCCTGGAATCAAGTGCCAGGAATTTTTATTGCTGCTTTGGAATCCTCTCCTTGGGAAAACGACACCTTCCACCATCCCAGGCTGCTCCAACCTGGCCTGAGGACAATTCCAGGGATCTGGGAATGACAGCTCCTCCTCAAACCCGATCCCAAATCTTTTCCCTCCAAGGACACGACCCCCAGTACAGACACCATCAACCCCAAGGTTAATTCCACATTCAATGTTTTATTTCTTTGTCATACAAATAGAAACGTGTGCCCCCCGAATCTCGCCCGAAAGTTCTACCTGGATTGTTCTTTTTTTTAAAAAAAAAAAAACCCAAACCAAACCCCACGGAACATTCGTTCATCCTGACGGTTAAAAAGCTGCGTGGGGAAAGGAGCAGAGAAGGTTCAGGAGCAGCTCTGTCCCAACAAAAGTGACGTTTTTCCTGCCCCTTCTCCCGAAGCTCTCACAGCCACGACGTCCCCGTACAATCACTCGCCCATCAGCCAGGAGGTCGACGATGAGAGGAGGAAGAGGAGAAATTTCTGAAATTTCTATTTATTTTTTTCCTTTTTTTTTTAAGTAAAAATCAGTTTTAAGAAGAGATTTTTTTTTTTTTTTTTTTAAACTGGAAGGAGTTAAAAACCACGGAAAAAAAACACCCTCAGAGTGTCCGTTTCAGGGAGGCACAGACTCCAACCCTTCTGAGAAAAGCCAGGCTGTCTTGGCTGGTTGAGCCAGGGGTGTTTGTGTAGAAAATAAAATGAAAATTCTATTTTCATCTGTCCCAAACCAAGACAGGCTCAAGGAAGACTCTCTTTGGCGGCAGACTCGGGCTCCGTGAGGAAAGATCCAGCATCTGGAATCCCATGAGTGGCAGCTGGACAGACTTGGAGTCAATAATAAAAAACAAAACACAAAAAAAAAGAAGAAAAAAAAAAAAAAAAAAAAAAAAAAAAAAGGTGCGTGTGGAGCGTCGGGAACAACGGGTGGGGGGAAAAAAAATAAAATAAAAATTAAAAAAAAAATAAAATAAAAATAAAAACACCCAAACCAACCCCAGCTCCCCGAGTTAAAAGCAGGTTTGAAATGTTGGGACACACACACACACACACACACACAGGAACACAAACTCCCTACCCAGTTTTCCAGGGATCCATGCATGATGTTTGGATAGGAGAGAGGGGACTGGGGGGGAAAAGAAACGATGATTCCGGTTATTTTCGCTCGGCGTCGAAGGTTCTTTTTTTTTGGGGGGGGTCTGTGGGGGTTTTTTTGTTTATTTTTTTGTCTGTGGGTTATTCAATACTTACTGGAGCAGCGTCAATGAAGAGGTTTTGGTGAGGGAACCCGGGGCCCCTCGGAGCCCAATTCCCACCTGCATTTCCTAACACGGCATCCCTGGCCTCTGGAGCTGTTGATAATGGGCTGAAAAGGGGGAATTTCGACCCAAAAAATCCGCTTTTAAAAGGTTACCAACACCTCCAGCCTGGGCTGGAAGGAAAAGCAGGGTGAGGTACGAGGGCAGGGCACTGATTTGGGGGGTGGACGCTCCGATTTCAGCCCGGCCACCGCAGAATTCCCCAATTTTGCTTTCCCACCTCACCGTGAAATCCAACTCTGAGGATCACAGGAGTGGATCCTTCTTGGGGGGGGGGATCCTTCTCCAGGTGCTGCCTGGAAAACCAGGAGCTAAGGGAGGAGATTTTAGAAAAGGGCCAAAATCTCCAAATCACCGGATTCAGCTACAGGACGACGACGTGGCTTCTCCCGCCCTCCACCATCTCCGCCCGAGGACCGAGACCCAGAGGAACCCAAAAAACCAAAGGAATGGAAGGGGGAGGAAAGAAAAAAAAAAATAAAATAAAAAAAAATACAAGTGGATGGACACGGGTGTATTCTTGCTGTCTGGTGTCGTCGTTCCTCCCGGGGATAGCACCACCACAAAAAAAAAAGGTTGGAGGCGGCCTAGTGGAACTGGACAAACTCCTCCAGAGTTCTGGGGATCTGGTTTTGGTAGCTGATGTTGTAGATCCGCACGGCGCGGGCGGCCAGGCACTTGAGACTCAGCTTCATTTGAGTTTTAAGGAGGATCTCGGATACCCCGGTGGTACTTTTATCCAGAGGGGTTTTCTTCTGCTTGTTGGTCATGTCCGTGTGGGCGCCGGCCTCCACCAGGCTGATGATGATGGAGTGCAAGGTCAAGAAGTCGCTGATGGGCCGGTGGTACTGCACGATGATGTGCAAGGGGCTGTTGCCCTCGTTGTCCACGGCGTTGACGTCGGCGCCGCAGTCCAGCAGCAGCTTGGTGACCAGGGCGTTGGGGAAGCTGCAGACGTCGTTGGTGTGGAAGTCGTCGACGGGCGTGCCCGAGTTGACGGCGTGGTGCAGCAGGCTGGAGCCGTCGCGGGTCCGCGGGTCCAGGTGGATCAGGTTGTAGATCTGCTTGTTGATGCGGGACTGGTCCTCCTCGCTGCACTGAGTCTTGGTGGAGATGCAGACCAGGTAGAGGAAGGTGAAGATGTTGCACTCGTAGTTGTCCACGGCCGTGTGGACGTCGGCGTCCGGCGTGGTCTTGATGCGCGCCATGCCCTGCTCGATCTCCAGCACGCTGCAGCGCAGCACGCTCTCGATGTCCTTGGCCTTCACCGGCTCGTTCAGGTGGATCATCTGGGAGAAGACCTGAGCGAACCTCAGCAGGTCCTTGTGGGTGTTCCTGTTGCCTTTCTGCCGCAGGTGCAGGGCGTGGAGCCACAGCTTGATGCACTGCTCGAACTCCATGTTATCGGCGTAGACCGCGCCCCGGTAGATGATGGGGTGGGAGACGTCGATGTTATCCGAGCCCAGGATCCTCTCCCTGACTATCAACCCTTCCATGTGCAGGGCGTCTCTGTCCTGCCTGATGGACTCCAGCTCCTGAGGCGTCCTGCACTCCGACCTGTTGCCGTAGGCCTCGATCTGGGGCAGCACCTCCTTCTCGATGACGTCCTGGCTGTCGCGGTACCTCTCCAGCATGGCCAAGTACAAGTAGTGATAAGTCTTCAAGATATCATAATTCTCCCTGTCGTTGGCGAACGAAGCCCCCAACAGCTCCAAAGCCTCGATCCTGCTCCTCCGGTCGCAATCGGCGTGCGCCAACAGCAGCTCCACCACGTCGGCCTTGCAGCTCTCGGCGGCCACCTTCAACGGCGTCATGCCGTGCCCGTTGACCATCATCGCCGCCTTCCACTTGACCAGCTCCCTGACGATCTCCAGGTGGCCGGCCTCGGCTGCAAAGTGCAAGGCGGTGGCCCCGCAGTGAGCCTTGGCGTTGGGGTCGGCGCGCTGCTCCAGCAGGTAACGCACCACCTCGGTGTGGCCCTTGTAGGCGGCGATCATCAGGCAGGTGTTGTCGTACTTGTTGGCGATGCTGATGTTGGCGTTGTTCTCCACCAGGTACTTGACGATGTCCAGCCGGCCGTCGAAGCAGGCCGCCCGCAGCGGCGTCGAGTTGGTCACCGTGGTGTGGTTGACGTTGGCGCCGTGGCTGACCAGCAGCTTGACCACCTCGAAGTGGCCGGCCCCGGCCGCGCACCACAGGGCGGTGGCGCCGTCGATGACGAAGCTGGTGGGGAGAAAAGGGGAGGAGAGAAGGGGAATTTAGGGGTTTTGGGGGGATCTCACCGCCAGCACCATCCCCTGGATTTCAAGGAATTCACCCACGGCCAAGGAATGAGGCTGAAGGAGCTCGTGGAGAGTTGGAAGTTGGAGCTTCAGGGGTTTGGCCGCCCTTGAAGGTCCCACTTGCAACCTCCAGCCTCAGTTTGGAGAGGCCTGGGATGAAGAGGAATAAAATTATCCCTTCAGCGCCACAGAGTGGCACATTAAAGACCAAAAAAACCTTCAAAATGGGTATTTTAACTCAAAATAAAACCAGATTTAGGCATCAGCAAACAGCCAAACCGGCTCCCAAATTCCTGGTGGCTCCCCCTGTCTTCTGTGTCCCTGAGCTGGTTCCCTGTTTGAGAAAACACCTTAAAATGGGTATTTTAACTCAAAATAAAACCAGATTTAGGCATCAGCAAACAGCCTGGGCAGCCAAACTGGCTCCCAAATTCCTGGTGGCTCCCCCTGTCTTTTATGTCCTTGAGCTGGTTCCCTGTTTGAGAAAAAAACACCTTAAAATGGGTATTTTAACTCAAAATAAAACCAGATTTAGGCATCAGCAAACAGCCTGGGCAGCCAAACCAGCCCCCAAATTCCTGTCCTCTGTGTCCCTGAGCTGGTTCCCTGTTTGAGAAAACACCTTAAAATGGGTATTTTAACTCAAAATAAAACCAGATTTAGGCATCAGCAAACAGCCTGGGCAGCCAAACCAGCTCCCAAATTCCTGTCCTCTGTGTCCCTGAGCTGGTTCCCTGTTTGGGATCCCGTGCCCTGAGCCAGCCCCACAGCCCGGTGACACAAATGGAATATAGGGAAGAAAATAAAACCCCCAAAAAAGCAGAAGCTCTGAGCTGGATCTGTGTCACGTGGTGGCCCTGCAGATAAAAGGGAAATGAAGGGACAGATCCCATTTTTATTTATTTTTTTTAAGCTGTTCTCATTCCCTAAAGCCAGCACACAATCCCAGAGAAAAGGATTTTCCTTTCCCATCCCCTGGTTTTGGGAAGGATTTCAATGAAGGAACAGGCAGGACTCAGCACACCCTCCCAGGCACGTCCCACAAAGTTAAAACACCCCGAGATCAGCTCAAATTTCCCTTTCACAGTGATTTTTAATCATTTAAGAGCAGCTCCACAAAAACTCTTTGTAAATTCAGCATCTCCGGAGAGAATCTTTAAGATCCCGGAGTGAATTCCCAGCGGGAATTGTAAATAATCCCACAAAAAACATTTCTGCCTGGAAGCAGGAGGAGAGAAAGGGGGATTTTTTTATGAATAAGAGGGGATTTATTTTTATTTTTTTGGGGGGTTTGGAGGTTCTGGGTGGAAAGGCCAAAGGAGAGGAGTTGCTTGTCTGAGGGATAACAATTCCCAGGGATCTGGATCCCATTGTGCCTCCCAGGGCTCCTCCTTCCCGCTGTGCCAGGCACAGGAAAACACAGCCCCACCCCAAAAATCCAGCCTGTGCTGGGGGCAGGAGGCTGCTCCTCCTCCGGGAATTCTCAGCCTGGGAATTCTCAGCCTGCTTCTGATCGGGAGGGGGGAAAAAAACCAAAAACAAAAAACAAAACAAAAAAAAAAAACCAAACCAAACCAAAAAAACCAAAACAAACAAACAAACAAACAAAAAACCAAAACAAACAAACAACCAAAAAAAACCAAAACCAAAACTAAACCAAACCAAACAAAAGAACCAAAAAAAACAAAAACCAACCAAACAAAAAACCAAACAAACAAAACAAAAAAAAACCACAAACAAAAAAAACCCACAAAAAAAAAACAAAAACAAAAAACCAAAACCAAACCAAAACAAAAAAACCAAAAACCCCAAAAAAACCAAAACAAAAAAAACTCAAAAAACAAAAACAACAACAAAAAAACCAAAAAAACCCAAACAAAACCCAAACAAAACAAAACAAAAAAAAACAAACAAAAAAAAAACCAAAAGCAAAACAAAACAAAAAACCAACCAACCAAACAAAACCCAAAAAACAAACAAAAACAAAAACAAACCCAAAAACAAACAAAAAAACAACACAAAACAACACAAAACAAAACCAAATAAAAACCCCAAAAAAACCAACCACACACACAAAACAAAACAAAAAAAATCAAGAAAAATGACCCACAGAAAAAATAACAATAATAATAATAAAAAAATACAGCCGGAAGGGAAAAGGAAGGAATAAAAAAATCAAGCCACACAGGGAAGCATGATGAAAAAGCCTTCCCCATGTCACTGTCACCTGCAGGGCCAAAAATGTCCCAAAAATGTCCCAAAAATGTCCCAGAAAGGCCACTCTGGCCCAGCAGAAGCTCCCTGGGCTGTGAGCTCCTGCCCACAGCTCCACACGGGGAATTCCTGAAGGGAAAAGGCGTTCATGGCTCATCCAGCCCCACAGGAGGGGGGATTTTCCATCAGGAAATTTTCCTGAATGGTGACCTCACCGGGGCTGGGATGTCGAGGAGGGGGTGTCGGGAATGAGGAGGGGGTGTCAGGGATGAGGGGGTGTCAGGGATGAGGAGGGGGTGTCGGGAATTAGGGGGTGTCAGGAATGACGAGGGGGTGTCGGGAATGAGGGGGTGTCAGGGATGAGGGGGTGTCAGGGATGAGGAGGGGGTGTCTGTCAGGAATGAGGGGGTGTCGGGAATGAGGGGGTGTCGGGGATGAGGAGGGGGTGTCAGGGATGAGGGGGTGTCAGGGATGAGGGGGTGTCAGGGATGAGGAGGGGGTGTCAGGGATGAGGGGGTGTCAGGGATGAGGAGGGGGTGTCAGGGATGAGGAGGGGGTGTCGGGAATGAGGAGGGGGTGTCGGGAATGAGGGGGTGTCGGGAATGAGGGGGTGTCGGGAATGAGGGGGTGTCGGGAATGAGGGGGTGTCTATCAGGAATGAGGGGGTGTCAGGGATGAGGGGGTGTCTATCAGGAATGAGGGGGTGTTGGGAATGAGGAGGGGGTGTCAGGGATGAGGGGGTGTCGGGAATGAGGAGGGGGTGTCAGGGATGAGGGGGTGTCGGGAATGAGGAGGGGGTGTCAGGGATGAGGAGGGGCTGTCGGGAATGAGGAGGGGGTGTCTGTCAGGAATTAGGGGGTGTCAGGAATGAGGGGGTGTCAGGGATGAGGGGGTGTCAGGAATTAGGGGGTGTCGGGAATGAGGGGGTGTCTGTCAGGAATTGGTTTCTCAAAGCAGCAGCAAGGAGGGCCCCGGGCGCTGCTTCCCCTCCGCGCCAGGGAAAATCAATCCGATAGGAGACCCTGCTGGGAGCTCTGCTGAGGGGCACAGAGGGCGGGGAGGGGGCACAGAAGGGCTTTGGAAGGGACCCACAGGGGCCAAAGAA
The DNA here is from genome assembly GCA_016584745.2 of Phylloscopus trochilus trochilus. NCBI lineage: Eukaryota > Metazoa > Chordata > Aves > Passeriformes > Phylloscopidae > Phylloscopus > Phylloscopus trochilus. The sequence goes on from WQNJ02000063.1 coordinate 1,364,537, forward strand.
CCACAGAATAATCTGGGATGGAAGGGACTCACAAGGGCCAAAAAATCACAGAACAATCTGGGATGGAAGGGACCCACAGGGGCCAAAAATAAATATCACAGAATGCTGAGCTGGACAGGGCCTACCAGGGCCACCAGGACATGGAATAACCTGAGCTGGGACCACAAGGACCACCAGGTCATGGAATAATCTGAGCTGGGACCACAGGGACCACCAGGTCATGGGATAATCTGAGCTGGGACCACAGGGACCACCAGGTCATGGGATAATCTGAGCTGGGACCATGAGGACCTCCAGGTCAGGGAATAATCTGAGCTGGGAACACAGGGACCACCAAGTCCTTGTGGAGAAATCTGTGGTGGGACCACAAGGACCACCAAGTCACGGAATAATCTCAGCTGGGCCTACGAGGACCAACAAGTCATGGAATAATCTGAGCTGGGACCACAAGGACCATCAAATCACGAATAATCTGAGGTGGAAGGGCCCACAAGGACCAACAAATCATGGAATAATCTGTGGTGGGACCCACAAGGACCACCAAAGTCACAGAACACCCCAAGCTGAGAAGAACCCACACAGTGTCACACAGAACACCGAAGGCTGGAAGGGCCCCACCAGCACCAGCAGCTCACCCAAGGCTCTCAGCTCGCCAAGAACCCACAAACTCCACCACCTGGAGCTCCACAAGGACCAGCAGGTCTCCCAAGGCTCTCAGCTGGCAAAGAACCCACAAACACCACCACGGGGAGCTCCACAAGGACCAGCAGCTCACCCAAGGCTCTCAGCTCGCAGAGAACCCACAAACTCCACCACCTGGAGCTCCACAAGGACCAGCAGGTCTCCCAAGGCTCTCAGCTGGCCAAGAACCCACAAACTCCACCACCTGGAGCTCCACCAGCACCAGCAGGTCTCTCAAGGCTCTCAGCTCGCAAAGAACCCACAAACACCACCACCCGGAGCTCCACAAGGACCACCAAACCCCTCGCTGCCTGAAGAAAGCTCCCAAACCCCACCCAGCTACCCCATGCCCACAGCGCCCTCCCTCCCAACCCCGCTCTCCCTCAACCCGTGCCGTGCCGAGCCGTGCCGTGCCGAGCCGTGCCGTGCCTCACGTACCCGTCGAAGCGCACGGTGCCGGTCTGCTGCGTGTGGACGCGGTAATGCTCGAGCAGCAGCCGCACCACCTTGGCGTGCCCGTTGCGGGCGGCGATGATGAGCGGCGTGGAGCGCTGCCCGCCGTGCTGGCTGACGTAGCCCAGCAGGTACTTGATGTCGCTCTCGGAGCGGTTCAGCAGCAGCGCGGCCAGGGTCAGCACTCGGCCCTCGCTGGCCGCCTTGTAGACGTAGCCGGCCAACCCTTCCATGGCCGCCTCCTCCGCCTCCGCGCGGCCCCGCCGCCCGCAACGGCCCCGCTCGGGCCGGCCCGCCTCTGCACCCCCGGCCCGCTCCGTCCTGCCGACGCGGAGCCCCGAGGGGCGTACATGCGGACGCCCCGGGGCTCGCCGCCCCCCCTTGCGCCGCCCTGGCCCCGGTCCCCGGCCCTCAGCCCCCGGTGCCGGCCCCGGCGGGAGCGCAGCCGCGGCCCGGCAGCCAAGGCGCGGCCCCGCCCGGAGCGCGGGCCCGGCCGGCACCGCCGCGCTCCGCCCCGGAACCGCTGAGCTGAGCTGAGCACGACTCAGCGGGGCCGGCCGGCAACTGCGGCTCGGAGGAGGCGTTCCGGGATCCCCGACAGCGGGGATGGGAAGGCGGCTCGGAGAGTGGAGGCCGAGCTCGGGGGATCCCGAATAGCGGGGCTGGAAAAGCGCTCCAGAGTGTGGAGACCGAGCTCAGCCATCCCGGGATCCCAAATAGCGGGGATGGAAAAGAGCTCCAGAGTGTGGAGACCGAGCTTGGCCATTCCCAGATCCCCAACAACGGGGATGGGAAGGCAGCTCCCAGGGTGGAGACCGAGCTTGGTCATTCCGGGATCCCCAATATCGGGGATGGAAAAGCTCCAGGGTGTGGAGGCCGAGCTCAGCCATCCCGGGATCCCTGACAGCGGGGATGGGAAGGCGGCTCCGAGGGTGGAGACCGAGCTCGGTCATTCTGGGATCCTCGACAGTGGGGCTGGAAAGGCGGCTCGGAGAGTGGAGGCCGAGCTCGGGGGATCCCGGATCCCCAATATCGGGGATGGAAAAGCTCCAGAGTGTGGAGGCCGAGCTCGGCAATCCCGGGATCCCGAATAGCGGGGCTGGAAAAGCTCCAGAGTGTGCAGGCCGAGCTCAGCCATCCCGGGATCCTGAATAGCGGGGATGGAAAAGCGCTCCAAAGTGTGGAGACCGAGCTCGGTCATTCCCGGATCCCCAACGGGGCTGGGAAGGCGGCTCGGAGAGTGGAGGCCGAGCTCGGCCGTCCCGGGATCTCAAAAAACGAGGCTGGAAAAGCACCTCAGAGAGTGGAGGTCAAACTCTGCTGTTCCAGGATCCTGAACAGTGAGGCTCAAAAAGCGCCCTGGAGAGTGGAGACCAAGCTCGGTCATCCTGGGATCCCCGACAGCGGGGCTGGAAAGGTGCTCCAGAGTGTGGAGGCCAAGCTCAGCCATCCCGGGATCCCGAATAGCGGGGATGGAAAGGTGCTCCAGAGTGTGCAGGCCGAGCTTGGCCATTCCCGGATCCCCAGCAGCAGAGCTGGAAAAGAGCTCCAGAGTGTGGAGGCCAAACTCGGCTGTTCCGGGATCCTGAGCTGAGCTTTGCTGGAAAAGCACCTCAGAGAGTGGAGGCCAAGCTCAGCCATTCCAGGATCTCAAAAAACGAGGCTGAGAAAAAAAAAAGAAAAAGAAAAAGAAAAAGAAAAAGAAAAAGAAAAAGAAAAAGAAAAAGAAAAAGAAAAAGAAAAAGAAAAAAGGAAAAGAAAAAGAGAAAAGGAAAAGGAAAAGGAAAAAGAAAAAAGGAAAAGAAAAAGAGAAAAGGAAAAGGAAAAAGAGAAAAGGAAAAGGAAAAAGAAAAAGAAAAAAGGAAAAGAAAAAAGGAAAAGGAAAAGGAAAAGGAAAAGGAAAAGGAGAAAAGGAAAAAGAGAAAAGGAAAAGGAAAAAGAAAAAAAGAAAAAGAAAAAGAAAAAAGGAAAAGGAAAAGAAAAAAGGAAAATGAAAAGGAAAAAGGAAAAAGGAAAAAGGAAAAAAAAAAGGAAAAAGAGAAAAAGAAAAAAGGAAAATGAAAAAGAGAAAAAGAAAAAAGGAAAAAGAAAAAGAAAAAAAAAAGAAAAAAAAAGAAAAAGAGAAAAAGAGAAAAGGAAAAGAAAAAGAAAAAGAAAAAGAAAAAGAAAAAGAAAAAGAAAAAGAAAAAGAAAAAGAAAAAGAAAAAGAAAAAGAAAAAAGGAAAAAGAAAAAGAAAAAAGGAAAATGAAAAAGAGAAAAAGGAAAAAAGGAAAAAAGAAAAGGAAAAAAGAAAAAGAAAGAAAAAGGGGGGGCAGGTACACCTTAGAAGGAAGTGTGTGTTGGGGGATTTGGGAAGTCTGTGCCTCTCGAGGGAAAGAGAGAGGGAAATGTGGCAGGGAAGTTGGGATAAAAAGGAGGCTGTGTCCTCTTAACAAACCTGAGAGACCCCGTAGGAAAGGCCCCATGGCCTCTCCCTTTATTGGAATAAAGCTCCAGGGCTCCTCTGTCTCCTTTTTGGACACAAACCTTTGGACACCTGCTGCCTGTCACCGGCTCAGCTCTTCACCTGCACCTCCACTGCTCCATCCCAGCTCACCCAGCCCAAGCTGGGCCTCGTCCCCACCACGTCCAGCCCTTCCTGGGACACCTGCAGGGACGGGGGCTCCAGACCTCCCTGGGCAGCCCCTGCTGAGCCCTGACCACCCTTTCCACGGGGAAACTCCTCCTGCTGTCCAAGCAAAATCCAACCCAGGCCTCAGCTGGTGCAGTTGAAGGAAATGTCCTCTATTCCAGTCCCTTGCTCCCTGGGAGCAGAGCCTGACCTTCCCTGGCTGCTCCCTCCTGTCGGGGAGTTGTGGAAAGGTGGGTTGGGGTGGGCTGGGTTGGGTTGGTTGGACTGGATTGGGTTGGGTTGGATTGGGTTGAGTTTGGTTGGTTGGTTTGGGTTGGATTGGATTGGATTGGGTTGGTTGGACTGGATTGGGTTGGATTAGGTTGGGTTGATTGGATTGGGTTGGATTGGGTTGGTCAGACTGGACTGGGTTGGCTTGGATTGAGTTGGGTTGGGTTGATTGGATTGGATTGAGTTGGGTTGGGTTGGATTGGGTTGGGTTGGTTGGACTGGATTGGATTGGATTGGATTGGATTGGGTTGAGTTTGGTTGGTTGGACTGGACTGGGTTGGAGTGGGTTGGTTGGACTGGGTTGGGTTGGGCTGGAATTTGTTCTGTTGGACTGGGCTGGGCTGGGTGGGGTTAGTTGGACTGGGTTGGGTTGGACTGGGTTGGGTTGGATTAGTTGGACTGGACTGGGTTGGACTGGGCTGGAATTTGTTCTGTTGGACTGGGTTGGGCTGGGTGGGGTTAGTTGGACTGGGTTGGACTGGGTTGGGTTGGGTGACTGGGTTGGGTTGGTTGGACTGGATTGGGTTGGATTAGTTGGGTTGGACTGGACTGGACTGGGCTGGGTTGGTTGGACTGGACTGGATTGGGTTGGATTGGGTTGGACTGGGTTGGGTTGGGTTGGATTGGGTTGGACTGGGTTGGGTTGGATTAGTTGGATTGGACTGGATTGGGTTGGGTTGGACTGGGCTGGACTGGATTGGGTTGGATTGGGTTGGACTGGGTTGGATTAGTTGGACTGGACTGGGTTGGGTTGGACTGGGCTGGAATTTCTTCTGTTGGACTGAGTTGGGCTGGGTGGGGTTAGTTGGACTGGGTTGGATTAGTTGGACTGGACTGGGTTGGGTTGGACTGGACTGGATTGGGTTGGGTTGGATTAGTTGGGTTGGACTGGGCTGGGCTGGGTTGGGTTGGATTAGTTGGGTTGGACTGGGCTGGGCTGGGTGGGGTTAGCTGGACTGGGTTGGACTGGGTTGGGTTGGACTGGGCTGGAATTTGTTCTGTTGGACTGGGTTGGGCTGGGCTGGACTGGGTTGGGCTGGGTTAGTTGGACTGGGCTGGGCTGGAATTTGCTCAGCTGGGCTGGGCTGGGCTGGGCTGGGTTCAGCCGGACTGAGTCAGGCTGAGCTGGCTGGGCAGGGTTTAGCTGGGCTGGGTTGCCTGGCTCGGCTGGGCTCAGCTCCTGCTGGCTTTGGCTCAATTTGGGGTTTTTTAACCCAGAACCAGCAGCTCCCATCCCCTCAGCCCCAGCAGGCGCAGGACCCTCACCCCTGGCTTTGGGGACCCCATCACCAGCCTTGTCACACCCCTGTCACCCCGGGGTGGTGACACCAGCCCCCAGCAGGGAGGGGACACCGCCCGGGCCCCATTGTCCTGGGAGGGATCCGGTCTCACCCGGGAATGATCCAATTCCCAGCCCTGACACCGGAGCCGCGGCTCCCTGTGGGATCTGCATTATTCAGGGAGCAGCAGCTGGAGCCCGGGGGACACCAGGGGACACCAGGGGACACCAGGGGACACCAGGGGACAGATGGCCAGCCCTGTTCAGAGCCACCTACCCGTGTCAGGCACAGGGTGACAAGCAGGGTCCTGGTAGGATTAAGTGGCTCCCGTTATCTCCATGATCTCCTCTCCACTTTCCAGGGATATTTTTTCCAGGTGCCACCCGTGTCCTGCTGGGGGGAGCAGCGGTGGCATCGGGGCTGGGGGGGGGGGGGGGGGGGGGGGGGGAAGGATCCCAAAATCTCCCTTCTGCTGCTTCTGGGAGCCCTCTCAGCTTCGCTGGGAGCGGAATTCCCGGCTGGAATTCCTCAGTGGAACAGCTCCCAGGGATTGCCCTGCCCACCATTCCATGTCCCAGGGGACGGGGACAGGCTGTGACACACGGAGCTCCCATCCCAGGGATGATCCCTGCCCAAACCAAGCCCTCCGGGAAGGTTTTGGTGCCTCAAAACTTTCTCCCCCTGTCAGGGTGGTGAGGAATCCTTCACACCCCTGGAACTTGTCCCAGGCCAGGCTTGGAGCAACCTGGGATAATCCTGGGAAAACGTCCCTGCCCAATAAACCTGGGGCTCGGAGCGCTGGGTCTGCACGGAATGCCCGGAGTGTCCCAGTCTGGAGCATCCCAGTCCGCCCGTCCCAGCCAGGGAGCTCCTCACCGCCCGGCACACCGGGGGTTAACGGCGATCCCGCCGCTTTCCCGGTGTTGGGAGCGGCGGGGCCGAGCCCGTGGAGCTGAGCCCGTGGAGCTGAGCTCGTGGAGCTGAGCCCGTGGAGCTGAGCCCGTGGAGCTGAGCCCGGAGCAATGGAGGCGGCGGGGCCGAGCCCGTGGAGCTGAGCTCGTGGAGCTGAGCTCATGGAGCTCAGCCCGGAGCGATGGAGGCGGCGGGGCCGAGCCCGTGGAGCTGAGCCCGTGGAGCTGAGCTCGTGGAGCTGAGCTCATGGAGCTGAGCCCGTGGAGCTGAGCCCGTGGAGCTGAGCGCGTGGAGCTGAGCCCTGAGCGATGGAGGCGGCGGGGCCGAGCCCGTGGAGCTGAGCTCGTGGAGCTGAGCTCGTGGAGCTGAGTCCGTGGAGCTGAGCCCGTGGAGCTGAGCCCGTGGAGCTGAGCTCGTGGAGCTGAGCCTGTGGAGCTGAGCCCTGAGCGATGGAGGCGGCGGGGCCGAGCCCGTGGAGCTGAGCCCGTGGAGCTGAGCCCGTGGAGCTGAGCTCGTGGAGCTGAGCCCGGAGCGATGGAGGCGGCAGGGCCGAGCCGGTGGAGCTGAGCAGGGAGCAATGGAAGCGGCGGGCCCGAGCCGGCGGAGCTGAGCCCGAGGAGCTGAGCTCCTGGGGAGCGATAGAAGCAGCGGGCCCGAGGCGGTGGAGCTGAGCCCGGAGCGGTGGAGGCGGCAGGGCCGAGCCGGCGGAGCTGAGCCCGGAGCGGTGGAAGCGGCGGGGCCCGCGCTGCCCCCGCCCCGGTGGGGCGGGCCCGGGGCCGCCCCCGCGCAGCCGCCGCTGCTCCGCGGGCCGGGCCGGGCCGGGCCGGGCCGGGAGCGGGGATCGGCACCGGGACAGGCTTCGGCTCCGGCAGCGGCTCCGGCAGCCCCGGGCCGGGCTATGCAGGGCTCGGCGCGGCGCCGGCCCTTCCCCGCCGCGGCCCCGGGCTCGCCCCCGCCCGCCGGGCCGCTCTACCCGGGCAGGTGAGCGCGGCCGGGGCTGGGCGGAGCGGGGGAGGGTCGGGAAAGGGGAAAATGCTCCTCTGGTTCCTTGGGGATCTTCACCCCATCCAATCCCCCCGGCGCAGCCTGCTCCGAGCCCCCCGGCACAGCCCGGCCCCTTCCCGGCTACCACCCGCGGAACGCTGCGGGGTCCGGGGCATCCCCGGGATCGGGAACGTCCCTGGGATCGGGAACATCCCCCGGGTCGGGAACATCCCCAGGGTCGGGAACATCCCCGGGATCGGGAACATCCCCAGGGTCGGGAACGTCCTCGGGATCGGGAACATCCCCAGGGTCGGGAACGTCCTCGGGATCGGGAACATCCCCGGGATCGGGAACATCCCCAGGGTCGGGAACATCCCGAGGATCGGGAACATCCCCAGGGTCGGGAACATCCCGAGGATCAGGAACATCCCCAGGGTCACGGGCATCTCCAGGGTCAGGGTCCCCCGAGGTTCCCGCCCTGGGCATCCCCCCGTCCCTGCGTTATCCCAGCCCATCCAGGCTCGGACAGACTCTCCCAGGGAGCCGCAGCATTCCCGGCTCACCCAGGGTGGGTACCCCGTCCTCACCCTCCGGAGCTCGGGGATTCATCCCGGAGCGGTTTGGGGTGGAAGGGACCTCACAGACCCTCTGGCTCCGTGGGCTCCAGGCTGATCCCTCGGCCCCAGCAGAGGGGCTGATCCGCCTTTCCTGTGGGGAGTGAAGCTCCAGAGGGGCTTTTCCTGGATGCTCTGAGGGGGCAGAGGAGGAGCAGGAGCATCCCGAGGGTCCCGGAGCCGCAATCCCCCCCGGGCACCGCCGCCTTTCCAGCCCTCAGCTCAGCTCCTGGCAGCTGGGGCTTTGCTTCAGTCGGGCTGAATTCGGCACTTGCCACCTTTCTGGGGAGCCCAGGGAGAGCCTTTCCCGGGATGGCCACAGCCCCGAGCTCTCCTGTCCTGCTGCTCCTCAGCTGGGTGAGCTACGGGCAGGGGAGAGCAGCTCTGCCCTGGGCTGGCAGCTCTGCCTCCTCCCAGAGCTGCTCCAGAGCTCCCAGAGCTGCTCCAGAGCTGCTCCAGCACCCCCAGAGCTGCTCCAGAGCTCCCAGAGCTGCTCCAGAGCTCCCAGAGCTGCTCCAGCACCCCCAGAGCTGCTCCAGGACCCCCAGAGCTGCTCCAGAGCCCCCAGAGCTGCTCCAGAGCTCCCAGGGCTGCTCCAGAGCCCTCAGGGCTGCTCCAGAGCCCCCAGAGCTGCTCCAGGACCCCCAGAGCTGCTCCAGGACCCCCAGAGCTGCCCCAGAGCCCCCAGAGCTACTCCAGAGCCCCCAGAGCTGCTCCGGAGCTCCCAGAGCTGTTCCAGAGCCCCCAGAGCTGCTCCAGGACCCCCAGAGCCCCCAGAGCTGCTCCAGGACCTCCAGAGCCCCCAGAGCTGCTCCAGGGCTCCCAGAGCTGCTCCAGGGCTCCGTGTCCCTCTGTCCCCTCCAGGCACGGGGCGGGGAAGGCCGAGGACACCTTCAGGACGCCCCCGTTCCACCTGGACCTGTGGTTCTACTTCACCCTGCAGAACTGGGTGCTGGATTTCGGGCGCCCCATCGCCATGGTGAGCGGGGGGACGGGGCTGGGGGGGCCCAGGGATGGGCAGGAAAAGGGGAGCAGGAATGGGATCAGAGAAATTAAACCAGGAAAAGGGCAGCAGGGATGGGATCAGAACCTAAACCAGGAAAAGGGCAGCAGGAATGGGATCAGAACCCAAAGCAGGAAAAGGGCAGCAGGGATGGGATCAGAGAAATTAAACCAGGAAAAGGGCAGCAGGAATGGGATCAGAGAAACCCAAACCAGGAAAAAGGGCAGCAGGAATGGGATCAGAGAAACCCAAACCAGGAAAAAGGGCAGCAGGAATGGGATCAGAACCCAAACCAGGAAAAGGGCAGCAGGAATGGGATCAGAGAACCTAAACCAGGAAAAGGCAGCAGGAATGGGATCAGAACCCAAAACAGGAAAAAGGGCAGCAGGAATGGGATCAAAGAGCACAAACCAGGAAAAGGGCAGCAGGGATGGGATCAGAGAAACCAGATCAGGAAAAGGGCAGCAGGAATGGGATCAGAGAACCTAAACCAGGAAAAGGGCAGCAGGAATGGGATCAGAGAACCTAAACCAGGAAAAGGGCAGCAGGAATGGGATCAGAGAAACCCAAACCAGGAAAAAGGGCAGCAGCAGCCCTTCTGAGGGAAGAAGAAACCACAGGTTATATGTTTTAGGTTTGGCATTCAAAGCAGCCTTAAAAAAAAAAAAAGGGATTTTTTTGCCAGGGTGGAGTTTGGGCAGCCCTGGGTTCCACAGCAGCTGGGGCAGTGGGAGCTGAGATGGATTTTGAGCTCTGTGGCCCCTCAGTTTTGCACTCAAAGGAGCTGGGACCCCTTTGGGATCCCAGCAATTCCCAGGCCATCCCAGCTGAGCATTCCCAGCATCCCTGACCTGCTGCTCTCCCCTCTCCCCTCAGCTCCTCCTCCCCCTGGAGTGGTTTCCTCTGAACAAACCCAGCGCTGGGGATTATTTCCACATGGCCTACAACGTGATCACCCCCTTCCTGCTGCTGAAGGTAAACCTGGGAATCCTCAGGCTCATTCCCGTTCCCACTTTTGGGATGTTTCAGAGGTTTTTGGGGGTGTTGGTTATTCCCAAATTCCTGAGTTTCCCACACGGGGAAGGATCTGTGATGCCACCTTTTAAAGAGCACCCCTCAAATTTGCTGCTTCCCCTGGAATTCTGGCTCCAGGAGGGGTCAGGGAAATCTGGGAATATTCAGGGGTTATTCCCATTCCCGATTTTGCAAAGGCTCAGAGGTTTTTGGGGTGTTGGTTATTCCCAAATTCCTGCCAGCAAGGAAAAGTTAAGAGGATTTGTGATGCCACCTTTTAAAGAGCACTCCTCAAATTTGCTGCTTCCCTCTGGAATTCTGGCTCCAGCAGGAGTCAGGTAAATCTGGGAATATTCAGGGTTTTTTCCTATTCCTGCTTTTGTGACATTTCAGAGGTTTTTGGGGTGTTGGTTATTCCCAAATTCCTGCCAGCAAGGAAAAGTTAAAAGGGTTTGTGATGCCACCTTTTAAAGAGCACCTGAATATCCCTCAAATATCCTGCTTCCCCTTGGAATTCTGGCTCCAGGAGGGGTCAGGGAAATGTGGGAATCCTCAGGGTTATTCCCATTTCCACTTTTGTGACATTTCAGAATTTTTTAGGGTGTTGGTTATTCCCAAGTTCCTGCCAGCAAGGAAAAGAGGATTTGTGACGCCACCTTTATAGAGCACCCCTCAAATTTCCTGCTCCCCCTCTGGAATTCTGGCTCCAGGAGGGCTCAGAGCCCTTTCCCCAGATGATATTTTTAGGATGACATCCCTCCTTGGCTTAAAAGACAGCTGGAAGCAGAGGTTTTGGGTTGGTTTGTTTGTTTGTTGTTTTTGATTTATTTTAGAGGATTTTCTGCATTGCCCAGAGCTTAATTACACTTTGACATTGGAACTGTGGAATTTATCCGCCTCCAGCTGCCAACCTCTGGCTCCCATCACCCACTCCCTGGGGCCTTTAGGGATCTTTTCCCATTAAACCCTGCAGGGGGAAAGGGAATTACAAAAATCACAAACCTGTTTAAACCCCCACCAGCTGGGGATTTAAGCCTGGCCTGAGCTGGGGAGTGATTCTCCCTCGATATTACAGGGGGTGGGGGGATTTCAAGGCAAAAAAAAAAAAAAAAAGGGAATTTCTGCAGGTTTGGGGAAAAAAACAAAACAAAACAAAACAAAACAAAACAAAACAAACAACAAAAAAACCCAAAAAAACCCAAAAAACCCACAAAAAAACCCCAAAAAACCACAACAACAACAACAAAAACCAAACAAACAAAAAAAAACCCAAAAACAAAAACAAACAAACAAAAAAAAACCACAAAAAAACACCAAAAAAACCCAACAACAACAAAAAAAAACCAACAAAAAAAAAACCACAAAAAAACCCCACAAAAAAACCACAAAACAAACAAACAAACAAAAAACCAAAACCAAACAAACAAAAAAAAAAACAAAAAAAAACCCACAAAAAAACCCCAAAAAAACACAACAACAACAAAAAAAAACAAACAAACAAAAAACCCAAAACCAAAAACAAACAAACAAAAAAACCACAAAAAAACCCAAAAAACCCAAAACAAACAAACAAAAAAAAAAAAAACAAAAAACCCAAAACAAAACAACAAAAAAAAAACCCACAAAAAAACCCACAAAACAAACAAACAAACAAACAAACACCCCAAAAACAAACAAACAAAAAAAACCACCAAAATACCAATTCCAGGTGTTCTGCAGGATGCATTTCCCTGGCCCAGGGAGGACCTGGTGCTCTCCTCCTTTGCAGGGGAAGCAGAAAAAAAAAATAAAAAATATTTCAGCCCCTGAAATGAAACAGCAGCAAGGTCAGGGTGAAGCAGCAGTAAGGAGCTTTTCCCTGCCCCGGGAGCAAAGCTGGCTCAGGGAGAGGAGGAGGAGGAGGAGGAGGAGGAGCCCTGGCTGATCCCAGAGCTGGGACAATCCTGCCTCAGGCAAAGCTGGAAAACTCCTGGAGCTGGGATCTGCCTTGGAAAACTCACTCCTGGAGCTGGGATCTGCCCTGGAAAACTCCCGGAGCTGGGATCTGCTCTGGAAAACTCCTGGAGTTGGGATCTGCCCTGGAAAACTCCTGGAGCTGGGATCTGCTCTGGGAAACTCCTGGAGCTGGGATCTGCCCTGGGTAGGGGGGAAGGTTTCCCTGCTTGGCCAGCTGAGCATGGAGCTGCTGCCCGGAATTCCTTTTTGGGGTCCCAAAAGGGTCCAAAAATGGTCATAAAATGGTCCCAAAATGATCACAAAATGGACCCAAAAGGGTCACAAAGTGGATCTAAAATGGCCACAGAAGGGTCACAGAATGGACACAAAATGGTCACAAAATGGACTCCAAATGGACCCCAAAAAGGGTCACAAAGTGGATCCAAAATGGACCCAAAATAGATCCAGAACTGTCCCAAAATGATCCCAAAAGGGTCATAAAATGGATCCAAAATGGACCCAAAATGGTCCCAAAAGGGTCATAAAATGGATCCAAAATGGACCCAAAATGGTCACAGAAGGGTCACAAAATGGACTCCAAATGGACCCAAAATGGATCCAAAAGGGTCATAAAATGGACCCGAAAGGGTCACGAAGTGGATTTAAAATGGGCACAGAAGGGTCACAAAATGGACCCCAAATGGTGCCGAGGGCTCCCCCAGCCCTCAGGCACTCCCCTCCCCTCCCCTCCCTCCCCCTGTGCCTGCAGCTGATCGAGAGGTCCCCCAAGACCCTGCCCAGGTCCATGGTCTACGTCAGCATCATCACCTTCGTGATGGGCGCCAGCATCCACCTGGTGGGGGACTCTGTCAACCACCGGCTGATCTTCAGCGGCTACCAGCACCACCTGTCTGTCAGGGAGAACCCCATCATCAGGGACCTCAAACCTGAGACACTGGTAAGGACAAAACATCTCCAGAACTTTAATTTATAAATTATAATGGAGCTACCAGCACCACCTGTCCGTCAGGGAGAACCCCATCATCAGGGACCTCAAACCTGAGACCCTGGTAAGGGAAAAACATTGCTGAAATGTTAATTTATTAATTTATCAATCATTAATGGAGATACCAGCACCACCTGTCCGTCAGGGAGAACCCCATCATCAGGGACCTCAAACCTGAGACCCTGGTAAGGGAAAAACATTGCTGAAATGTTAATTTATTAATTTATCAATCATTAATGGAGATATCAGCACCACCTGTCCGTCAGGGAGAACCCCATCATCAGGGACCTCAAACCTGAGACCCTGGTAAGGACAAAACATCTCCAAAATGTTAATTTATTAATTTATTAATGATTAATGGAGATACCAGCACCACCTGTCCGTCAGGGAGAACCCCATCATCAGGGACCTCAAACCTGAGACCCTGGTAAGGGAAAAACATTGCTGAAATGTTAATTTATTAATTTATCAATCATTAATGGAGATACCAGCACCACCTGTCCGTCAGGGAGAACCCCATCATCAGGGACCTCAAACCTGAGACCCTGGTAAGGGAAAAACATTGCTGAAATGTTAATTTATTAATTTATCAATCATTAATGGAGATACCAGCACCACCTGTCCGTCAGGGAGAACCCCATCATCAGGGACCTCAAACCTGAGACCCTGGTAAGGGAAAAACATCTCCAGAACTTTAATTTTATCAATGATTAATGGAGATACCAGCACCACCTGTCCGTGAGGGAGAACCATCAGGGAGAACCCCGTCATCAGGGACCTCAAACCTGAGACCCTGGTAAGGACAGAACATCTCCAAAATGTTAATTTATTAATGATTAATGGAGATACCAGCACCACCTGTCCGTCAGGGAGAACCCCATCATCAGGGACCTCAAACCTGAGACTCTGGTAAGGACAAAACATCTCCAAAATGTTAATTTATTAATGATTAATGGAGATACCATCACCTGTCCATGAGG